>JAZHFQ010000088.1:0-600000 GCA_038387885.1 Spodoptera picta
AACCACATCAGATTTCAGAAACTCAGAAGACACAAAAATTAAAAAGTACAGCCATTACAATGCACTTAGATTGTGTAACAGCGAAATCAAATTACAAAATCAGGGCTACTTAATCTGTAACTATTGGAAAAAACAACAACTAGACGTTCAAATAAATTAAAATTCCGTAAACAAAAAATACGCCATCTCAATAACTCCCGAGTTCCCGCCATCTTGACTTTTTCATTCCCCGAACCACAGACTAAATTTTCCCGCTACGCGATGACGTTTCTTTTTTTTATCTATGCGTCTACCAATATTTTATTTTATTTTATTAAGGAGTATACAACAAACAGATTCATTATGAAGGCTACGATGTTGATAATTTTACTGTCTTATGTTCTTTTTTCTACTCTTTTAATAATAGCCAATACGTTGGGGTTTGCACTAAGTCAGTATTTTACATGAAGTGATTGCTGATAGATTTTTGACAGATACAGAACATATACGTAAGTATGACAACTGTAACCGAACAGCTCGCTCAAATACTTACTCAAACGAACTCAATTATAAGACACTATCAAAACAGTTCTGTCACTTGCAAATTCTTTGTAAAATGACAGAGATAGCGCGATATTTAAGTACAGTTTAAAATGGAATAGCATTACAGTATTCGGGCATTAAATATTAGATAGGTCATCACTAATTAGGTCTGTCGCAGATCACATCTTAAATATTTTCCTATCATTATAAACTTAATCTTACACAAAATGTAAACGCATTATAGGTACTAAGTACTACGTAAACTGCAAACACTTTATCCATTGCCGTTTAACTACAAGATACAAACACAGATCTTGATCAAAACCACCAATGAACAGCATCCAATGTGATAATGTCACAGAGATGAGTAGTTCCCATGCATAAAGGTCAGATACCCACAGCGAAGGTGGGCAGAGGTCGACACTTGACATGGCGCGCACTGCGCAGGCGCAGTAATGTGTAATATACATAATAATAGGCTAGAATTCGTGAAAGTTTGTGTTTCGTGGAGGTAGGTAAGACTTAACGTGATATAAGCATTTTGTAAGTGTAGTGTAGTACTAAAGAAGAGAAGCGGCATATGTAAGAAGTGTAGCAATTGGCATTCCATAGTATCTGCTATCAAAGGGAGACAGGCGTGAGGATATATATATAGATATATATATTTAACTCGTCGAGTACCGGTTTTGTAGACACAATTATAGAACAATTTTTTTTTTTTTTTTTTTTTTTTTTTTAAGGGGGGAAAATCATCGAATGACTTCTCCCGCCTGGGTGAGGCGGGAGGGAGTGTCAGACTCTTACTGACTAAAAACCACCCCGTTCCTTCTCCTGCACGTCGAGCCGGAGCCCCGGTTACCCGTTAGGTTCTCCGCGACTCCGAATCGGCATCGGCCGTATTGGGCCCCATCTGTGGTGGTCTGATGGCTCTTTGAGGCGCGCGCGGAACGCGACGCGCCGTACGCTCGGGTCTGTTTCTGGTCGGACGGGGAGCCACCCATGCTCGCCGTCCGCAGGCCCGCGCTTACGGTGGCCGGAGATCGTCTCGCGATCCCCGACGCCCGGTGTGTCCTTCGCGATGGCTGGGTTGCGAGGAGGCAGCGCTTCGCTGCCTCACGCGTCCCGCCTCCTCCTTAGCTAGCATGACTGCTTCGCAAAAGGAGGAGACGGCATCCCAGTCCCCCTCGCTCCGCATCATGGCCTGCACTAGGCCCGGACGCGAGAGGTCGCCATCGCCGATCACTTCCCTGAGGACACGGCGGTGCTCAGCCCACGAAGGGCATTCTCCCACCGTGTGTTCCACCGTGTCCTCAGGGCGGTCCTCGCAGTGATGACACCCGGGCGTTTCCTCCCGCCCCATCAGACACAGGTACCTCCCGAAACTTCCATGTCCGGTGAGGACCTGCGTCAGGCGGTAGGTGAGGACGCCGTAGCGTCTCTCAAGCCACTCCTCAAAGAGGGGACTTACCGCTGCGATGGCAGCGAGCCCAGCCCTCGGTTGCGACAGTCGTTGCTGCCATTCCGCCATGAGATCGCGCCGGAGCTCATCCCGCCACGCACCTATTTGGCGCGGCAGCGGGGTTTCGCCCCGGCGGCGTGCCTCCGCGCGCATGCCGTACACGCGCGCGAGCACCTTCGCCTCCAGATCCCACGGCGGTAATCCGGCAAGGAGGTTCGCCGACTCCCCAGAGATCGTGCGGTATCCGCGGATCATTCGGATCGCCATGACCCTCTGTGCCATGAGCAGCGTCCGAGCGGGACGCCGCAACAGGTTTGGCGCCCAAACAGGGGCGCCGTAGAGGGCCATGGACCGCACGACCCCGGCGTATAACCTCCGGCAGGAGGCGTTTGGCCCCCGAGGTTGGGGAGGATGCGTTTAAACGCAGCCCCCGTCCTCTCCAACTTTGGGGCCAAACGTCGGAAGTGTTCTATGAAGTTCCACCGACTGTCGAGGACGAGTCCTAGGTACTTTATCGTCGTCTCGACGTCGATGGTAACTCCTCCCGCCGTTATTTGGGACCCACCCGGAGGTGGCGCGTTCCCGCGGCCATGAAAACACATGGCCTCGGACTTGTGGAGCGCCACCTCGAGTCCCAACTGCCGGATTCTCTCAACGACTGTCGCAACCGCTGTCGCCATTAAGTCGGCCGCCGCCTGGTGTGACCTCCCGTGCGCTAGCACCAACGTATCGTCGGCGTAGCATATTGTGCTAACGCCGTTCGGGAGGTCGGTGCGCAGCACCCAGTCATAGCCGATGTTCCACAGGAGCGGCCCCAGAACCGAACCCTGTGGAACACCGCGTGACATCTCTCGCCGGTTCCACTCGCCCCGGTGACCGGGGTAGCTGACGGACCTGTCCGTCAGGTAAGCCTCGATTACACGACGGAGGTAGGTAGGCACCCGATGATATCGGAGTGCCTCCAAGATGCAGCTCCAGGGCAGGGAGTTGAAGGCGTTGGCGATGTCCAGAGACACCGCCACTACGACCTTACCCCTGGACACTGCAGTCCCCGTCGTGAGGTCTCTAACGCGCATGATGGCGTCCACCGTGGAGCGCCCTCTGCGGAAGCCGAACTGGCCGTCCGACAAGTCCGGCCCAATGTCCGTCAGGTGCGCGACGAGGCGGTTCGAAATGATTCTTTCGAAGACTTTCCCCACCTCGTCGAGCAACACTATGGGCCGGTACGCGGACGGAGAGTCCGCAGGGCGCCCCGTCTTCCGCACGAGGACCAGTTTTCCCGCTTTCCAGAGAAGCGGGAACTGGCCTCTCTCCAGACATGCGCTGTAGAGACCAATCAATCGAGGCCCGAGAGCCTCTGAGGCCAGGACCCATGCCTTGCCATGTAGGCCGTCGGGTCCTGGGGCGGTGTTCTTGGCGCCCATCCGGCGCACCGCCGCTCTCAGTTCTGCCTCGGTCACCTCTGGGACGATGTCGTCGTCGTCGTCGCTGTAGCCCGCGTCGGGCACCGCAGGGGGCGGAGTCATATACGGAGGGGTGAACCCCCTCCACAGTCGAGGGAACAGGGTGCCAATCACCTCCTCCAAGACTTCTTGCCGGAGACTCTGGGTGAGCGGGGGAGCCCAAGCGCGGAGCTTGTCGCGTACCATCCGGTACGGGCGTCCCCACGGATCTCTGTCCAGAGTCCCCAGCATCTCTCGGCGGGCCTCCTCCTTGGCCCGCAATATCTCCACCTTGAGGAGGGCCTTGGCCGCCCTGTATCCCTCGTACAACTCCGCCTCTCTCGCCTCCGCATTAGGAGGACGGATGCGGCGCCTGCGGTGCCTAGTGTACTGGCGTCGCGCAGCAGTGCACGCCTTGCGTAGAGCTGCTAGCTCTTGCGACCACCAGTACACCTGGCGCTTTTGTTGCCTCGACCGGATCCGGGGCATCGCCACGTCACAGACCCTGGACATGGCGTCCTGGAGCCACTTGGCCTCATCGTCTATATCGGCAGGCCTGACCGGTGGTATCACCCAGGCCTGCACGATGGCGGCTTCCAGGAGCAGCTCCCGGTCCAGCTGTTTCAGCGCCCAACGCGGGCCACATGGGGCCTGTCTGACCGGCGGGTCTGCGGACTCGGCGGAGACGTCGAACCGGATATACCGGTGGTCGGAGTACGTCTCCACCTCCTCCATGACGCGCCAGTCAACAATACGCGGTGACAGAGCAGGGCTGGCGAACGAGATGTCCACCACCGATTCGCCCTGCATCCGCACGCACGTGGGGACAGAACCCCGGTTCAGGACGACTAGGCCCGTCTCAAGGGCCCAGTCTTCCACCATCCTACCCCGGACGTCGGTGAACCGGGAACCCCAAGCCAAGTTTTTGGCGTTGAAGTCCCCGAGGACGAGCACGGGGAGGGAACGGAACCCGACGACGACGGTGACCAACTCCCTCAAGGAGTTGTGGAACTCGGCGAGAGTTCGGTTCGGAGAGAAGTACACGCCCACCACAGCGAGCTCTCCGAACCGTGCTGCGACACAACCCCGGCCTCTTTGAGCAGCCTCAAGAGTCGGGGTACCGGCGGCGGCCGACGAGATGATGGTCACCGAGCCGTCCAGGTCCGCCACCCAGTGATCCCTGGGCAGGACAAAGTACGGCTCGGAGACCACGGCGACATTGATCGACCACTGCGCCATGCTCTGGAGCAGGAGATCCTGAGCAGCGGCGCAGTGGTTGATGTTCGCCTGGAGGAGGCGGAATGGGGCCATTATTGGCAGTCCATTCCGACCTCCTCAGTGGCGGCAGCGGCGACTGCGGTGGCAGTGGCGGCGGCGGCGGCGGAAACGGCAGGGGCGGCGGAGGGCCTACCTTTGCCCTTGGGTTTGGCGGGAGGGGAGCAGCCTTTGCTCCCGACCCGGTGATTGGCCGGCTTGCCAGCCGCCGCACATGCATTGCAGTGCAGCGGGGCGGAGCACGAGCCGGCCTTGTGACCGGGCCGACCGCAGCGGAAGCAACAGTCGCTGCGGTCCACCTCCGAGGTGCATTTGACGCTCACGTGCTCCCCCACGTGACAGCGGTAGCACCTCAGAGGCCGGGTCTCGAGCAGCTTGACCTGCGCCGAGACCCATCCCACCAAGAGCCTTTTGCCCTCCTTCAGCTTCTTGGCCGCTGTGACGGGGCAGCTGACCACAACAGTGCGCAGCCCCGAGTTGTCCGGGCGGATGGCGCCTGCCTTGATTTGGTCAGCAGGGCACCCTCCCGTCCTGGCCACAGCGGCCACCACCTCCGTCTCCGTTACGGAGTCGTCCAGGCCCAAGATCCTGACATCCAGGCATTTGGTGGGCCTGGACACGCGGGCCTCGTCCGCACCGAGGCACGCCCTAAGCCTCTCGGCCAGGGCGTCGGCCGATGGGCCGCTGGTCGCGCCGGGGACCTCCAAAAGACGGGCTCCGGTAGCGGTCACCTTGACCGCGAACCCGTCCGGGGCCCCGAACTCCGCAGGAGTCACCGCCCCCTTTAATTTGGCAAGGACGTCGCCATACGTAACGCCCCTGTTGACCGCCTCGGGCTGCAGTGTAATTACTACAGCCGCGGTCTTAGGGGCGAGGAGCAAGGCAGCAGCGCGTTTCTCCCTGCGCTGCTGCTGCCGTCGTTGCCGCTGCGCCTTTTTTCGGCGCTTCCGGCCCTCCCTGGCGACTCTCCTCGCCTCGCCGGCGATTTGCCACCCGCCGCCGTCCTCTGCTTGCGGGGCGGGTTCCGCCGCCGCCGCCGCAACCCCAGCCTGCTGGGCCGGAGTGCCCCTCCTCTTTTGCGCCCAGCGGGCGCAGGCGCAGGCGCCGTCGGCGCAGCTGGGGTCTGCGCCGGCGGGGGCGCCGAGGCCCTCGCTGGGGCAGCCGGTCGCGCCCTTGCCGGCGGTTGGGAGCTGCGGCTAGCCTGACTCGAGGTCGAAGGCTTGGCCGCAGCGGCCGCGTACGACCGCGGGACCGCGGGGGCGACCTGACTCGCCGCGAGTGGGGGGCGCAAGAGCCTGCCCTCCAGCACGTCGAAACGTCGCTGGAAGGCAGCCAACTCCGCCCGCAGCAGTCCGACTACGTCGGCCTCCGCCGGGGGCTGGGGGCGACTGCCGCGAGCAGCGGCGAGCTCGGCCCTGGCCGTCCGCAGCTCGGCCTCCAGAGCCGCATTGGAGGCCGCCAAGCGCGCCAGCTCTCGCCGCATCTCGGCCAGCTCGGAGCGCACCTTTCCCGCAGTGGGCACCGCACACTGCTCCAAGGCCGCCTCCGTTATTGTGGCCGCCGCCGCCTTGAGGAGGCGGAACCTAACCGGCTGGGATTTCCCCATCGCCAGCTTGTAGAGCTCCGCCGTAATGGCCTGTTGGAGGCCCCCGGAGCAGCTCTCGCTCTCAGAGCCGCGCTCGCCCTCCGACACCTCCACGCCGGACATCTCGGCCGCAGAGGACTCCGAACGGAGAGCGCTTGAGAGAGCCCTGCCCTCCGCGGCCAACTGTTCGGCTGACTCCGCGCAGGCAGCTGGTGCCGGTTTCCGGCGACCGCTGCCCTTGCCGCCCCTACCCCGCGCTGCCGTGGGGACCTTGGGGGAGGCGCCTCCTGAGCGCCGGAGGACGGGGACAAACTGTCCTCCTCCAGCCTGGGGCGTTTGAACGTCCCCGTCGCGCGGCGGCGTGAGCCTTTCGAGCTCACGCTCAGCCGCTCCGCTAATGTCGCGTCGGACTCTGAGTCCGACCCCCTCCGACTAGACTCCCGTGTGTGGGGCCTGCTGGACGAGTCCAGCGCCCCACCACGAGTCCCGGAGCCCCTTGGGCTCCCTTCTCCTGCTACTGCAGGCGAGCCAGGCTCACCCGCACTCTCCTCCTCCGGTTGTGTGGTTTTTTTTATTTTAGTATGTAACTCCATAAAGTTCCCACGAGTATGGGGGAAATATTCGGTCCACCCAGGCAGTGCCCCCTGTACCTGGGTAAGTGAAAATTTGTCTCCCAACTAGAGGGTCCACTGGTCCCCTAGCTGGGGGTGCGCTCGCGACTGACACTACTCCTCAGCCATGCATACTCTCGCCGCGCACCAGAACTTAGTATTGGAGGAATTTTTTATAGAGGTTATCTTCCTCGCGGTCCGGGCGACCAAGCCAAGACCCTCGTCCCGTTCAGAGTCACAAAACGTGACCGTGACCTCCTTACGGATTACGATATCGACGGCTGCAATCGGGGACAGCTTGTGTCCCGATGCTGCTCGCTGGCAGGGTGAGTGCACAACGAGCACCGCCCTTGCCTCTCCGCCACGCTCTCTGCTAAGTTCAGAGAGACAGGCGGAGAAACGCCCCACGGAAGCGCGGGCCATGAGCACACAGCCCGCCGCCTCCAGAACCCTATCGGGTTCGCCCGCCCAGTCCAGAAGTCTGCTGCGGGCGACAGTCACTCCAACCCTATCACCCCCGCTAGGGAGACTGTCGCCCGCACCCAGGGTGCACCACGGGGAGGTCTTCTGGCACCGCACCCCCAATTATAGAACAATAGGTTGCGGTCACCGGTGACCGCTTGGTGTTTGACAGTTTAAATTAGCTTCTGCCAACGGTTTTACCCGTTGTCAGGGGTAAAAAGTAGCCTATATGGTACTGCTATCAGTATCTACCTCTGTTCCAAATTCCATCCATCGCTATGCTACGCTATGCTACGCTATGCTACGCTATGCTACGCTATGCTACGCTATGCTACGCTATGCTACGCTATGCTACGCTATGCTACGCTATGCTACGCTATGCTACGCTATGCTACGCTATGCTACGCTATGCTACGCTATGCTACGCTATGCTACTCTATGCTACGCTATGCTACGCTATGCTAAGCTATGCTACGCTATGCTACGCTATGCTACGCTATGCTACGCTATGCTACGCTATGCTAGGCTATGCTACGCTATGCTACGCTATGCTACGCTATGCTACGCTATGCTACGCTATGCTACGCTATGCTACGCTATGCTACGCTATGCTACGCTATGCTACGCTATGCTACGCTACGCTATGCTACGCTATGCTACGCTATGCTACGCTATGTTACGCTATGCTACGCTATGCTACACTATGCTACGCGTTTCTAGAGTCACTTGTTGCATTTATCAAAAACTAACAAATATCATTAATTCTTTAGTTTTCGGTATGATTTACCTGATGAATAAAAAAAATTAGTTTATACAAAACACGATCTGCCTATTCCATCACGGAAGAACATAAATAAGTCTCAAGAAACAATAACAGAATATCCTTCAGACCACTTTGAACTTTTGACAATTTATTAAAAAAATCAATCGATAGAAGGATAAATCAATCACAGGTGACATTTTACACTATTATTCTACCGCCTAGGTTAATATGGGCATTAAATTACAAGGTGAACACGCACAATTAATTAAGTATGCACAATTTGACACAAACTCTAAAACAAAACTTCCTCAGATAGACTGCCCAAATAAGATACTTATGTTGCCTTCTGATAGATATGGCAGTAACTAGCTGTCAGTGTTCATTATAGCCATTTTAAGTGTGGAAGAGCCATGCTTCGGCACGAATGGGCCGGCTCGACCGGAGTCATACCACGGCCTCACAGTACACCGACGTGAAACAACGCTTGCGTTGTGTTTTGTCGTGTGAGTGAGGTTACCGGAGGCCCAATTACATTTCACCCCCATCCCCAATCCCTGTATCCCCAACAATTCTAACTCCTAATCCCAAAAGGCCGGTAACGCACTTGTGTGATAACCATCAGGTGATACTATTGCTCGTTTACCGGCTTATTCCATAAAATAATAGACTTCGATACCCAACATCATACCCCCAAAAAAATCTCCACGTTTAATAATAATAATAATAATAAGCCCGCAGGGCACCTTGAGGCGAGGTGACGGGCATTAGCGATCCCGCGGGCTACCATCATCCCGAGTGCTCCAGGGAGAAGTCACCGTTCCTTCTTCTCCGGCTTGCCGTAATTGGCTGGCTGGAGTGAACGATGACAAGGAACAGGTCTCCCACCTCTGGCTTGCCTTCATTGGCCGTCCAGAGTGGAGTCGCGAGAGCAGTGATCCTGCTCGGAGGGTAAGAAACTATTCGTAAGTCGCGAGTGGGCCAGGGATGCAGGAGGCTTCGGCTGGAGCAGATGATCTGAGTTTCTACTCACCGCTCTCTAGCGGTGGTAGTTTCTTAACCCTTCAGCCACTCACATTCTCGTTGCCCCTATGTTGCTATATCTAGCAACCATTCCCGGGGCCCGGTCGGTGAGTTGGCGAGTCTCCGCCTGCCATTTTTACGTGTAAAAATTACATTGTTTCGGCAGGTGCCATAGTCATCCATAGTTCCCAATTTACCAGTCCACAGCAACCCATCCATAGCCCTACCATTTTTTTTTCCATTATTCACAATAGTCCTACACTAACCGGGGACTGTCCTTGGGTGCATTTCCATAGTGCATACAGGGATAGTCGCCGGTTTGTGTCTCCATTACATTTAGATTAAAGTTGTCTAAAGGGCCTCTGCGCAGTTGGCTTCGGCCCCTCGTACGCCTCCCAAATGACCGGGACCCTGTGGTCCCGTGAATGGTAAAGACATACATAATAATAATAATCTTTATTGTACACCAATTTGAGATAGTATATCGAGCTACAAATTAGAGAAATTAGGGTACAAAGGCGGCCTTATCGCTAAAAGCGATTTCTACCAGGCAACATTTACAGGCTAACATAAAGATTTTTTTTGAGACCAGCCCGCCACAACCACTGCAACTCCTGTAAGCCAGGATGTAAAGTTCGAGCCGGAGGCCCGGTAACCCGTTAGGTTCTCCGCGGCTCCGTATCGACATCAGCCCTATTGGGCCCCATCCGTGGTGGTCTGATTCTCAAACTCAAACTCAAAAGCATTTATTTCAAATAAACCATAATTTGGTACTTTTGAAACGTCAACAAATATGAAATAAATAATAGTCTGTCAGTCTGTCCGTCAGTGAAGCTAGGCCCCCATAGGTTTGTAGTATATATCGAAATTACTCTTTACGGCAAGATGTTATGCCCCGGGAACGAAAACGAATTTCACGGAGTGTAAGCAACAAACGTACTAAATAAAATATTTTGACAAGCATTTCAAAGCTACTTAGGCATGTATAGGTACATATCATATGCATATCGCTTCTTTTATCACATACCACAGTTCTTATGTTCAAAACAACTTCATGTTCTATCCCCCCAAACTTCGATAAGCGGGACTTTTCATTTAAATACTCGATGACTGCGAACTGATTCACTAATGTTTTTTTCTGTTATCTGCAAAACCAGTTCTAATCAGTTCGTCATCAAAGCTTACGATCCTGAGTCATGATGATGTTTATCCTCTCCCAGCATTGTGTAGCCATCTTTGTATTGTATTGTATTTCTTTGAAATCAGCCGTTGGATCGAAGACCGTTGTTTCTTTTCGCGATACACTATGTAAGCGTAAAAAATGTCATGGTTCTCATGAAATAATTTGAGATACAGACAGCCAGCGCGTAAAGCTACACCAACCTCTATAACAGATTTTTAACTTTAGCTTTTTGTTATAAAGTTTCAATTTGAATAAATAATTTTGACGGTTTCGTATACTAACACGTACTGTGTGTCTGTACTTTGAAGATACATAATGAATAATTAATTAATCCGCGTTAACATGCCAAAATAACATAAAAAAGGTATCCGCGATTAAAATTCGTTACTGGCATCTTATGACGTTATTAGAGCAAAAAGCTTGCAAGAAGTTTTGACAGTTCTTTTAACAATTTAATATGTTTGATATGAAACTTGATTTTAATATCGACTTAATTACACATTATGTAAAAACTATAAATAAGTTTAAAAACTAAACTTTAGAGTACAAAGATTTTTGTGTTCCTTAAAAAAAAGAGTTTTTCTAACTGAACGCTTATTCATAGACTAAAAAATTATAATTGCTTAACAAGAAACGTAAAAAAATCGAGTTTTTATGTCTACTCCATTTTTAAATCTGTGTATTTTGATGACCACACAAAACCAAGTGTGGGTGTATGTATAGTGCTAAAAACCGGGTCTTGGCAAAAGTGGCGAGTACCAGGGCAATAGGAAGGAGCAAGATATCATCAGTGAAGAACCGCTAGGCGAGGTAGGGGTACCATTTGTAGAACTACTAGAACTGTAGAAATACTGGGCTATTTCTTTACACTTTTATTGCGTTTTATTACACATATTGGCGATAATTTTTTGTTGAAATTGTGTTTATATATCGTGAAAATACAAAAAATATATAGTATGGTAGGTACTAGGTAGCGTAATAAGGCACGGTTCCCTACAATCAGGCAGATACATAGATAGAGATATGATGAGTAAAAATTTTAAATTCAGACCAAACAAGTTCGGTAGCAGAAAAACACGAAATTGCATAAAACCTATAATTTTGTGCATCTTTTTGAAAACGCAAGGTCCGATTGAGTGCCCCATTAAAATTCTCGACCAATCAATTACAGTATGCCGACATTATTGCAGTTCACCTTACAACTGTGGCCGCCATATTGGAACCCGTCTGACGGGGCTTGAGTCACGAGTTTGGGTTCAAATTTCGAACCGTTTCGACCTAAGACTAAATAAACCGCGAAACGTGCAAAGAGGTAAAACAGTTTGAGGTTGTTTAAAACACGTTACGTCTAAATACAGTAGTAAAAATTGGCCTTTATATGGGTTAGGGTGGTTGTTAAATTGTAATAGAAAAGTTTAATAAGTTGCGAAAAAAGTTGGTTTAAAGATGATTGACTGACAAAAAGTGACGAAAGGTCTGGTAATGTTGCATGATTAATTATGTTTAATAGTTAAGACAAGGTTGTTCTGCGCCTGCGATATGCGATATATTAATGTAAAGTAATTGAGCCTGATTGCATTAATATGAATTACAATTTTTTGATTAATAAAGAGGAAAATCTTCAAGTTAGCTACAATAGTCCTTCGAATAACATTGTCTAATCCATCGGATTAGATGGACATCGTGTTGAAAATACATCGGAAAGTTTATCAAGAATGCCCTTTCTCTAATTAACAAGAAACCAAAGCCTATTATTCTAACACAGGCCTAAAACAAAAGTGAATTCTTGTACGGCCGCCAGAAGAAAAATAAGCACAAAGGAGTCTTTGAGAAAGACCAGTATAAGTTGACAGTTGAAAAAGACGCTAGTCGTCAAGGAGAAGAAAAATTGAAAGCAAAAAATCAAAGCGCTTTTCCGTTCCGTATTTGACCAGGTGTCAACATAAAATGGTGGTGCTTTAACATTGTAAGGAGGTCAGTCTGGACAGTATTTCATTGAGTGATAGAGAGTCAAGTGCGAGCAATAAGTTGACCACACCTGACACGTGCATTTGTAACTTTCCTCTAAATGGTATGTGCAACCTTTGGCTGTAGATTTTAAAATAAGTTATTTTTTCTCCTAAACTTATTCTAAATTGGTTCGGATGATTACTATATCTAGATCACATAGAATGTGATTTCAAAAGGACAGTGGCATTTTATGAAAAATTAAAATTTAGTACCTAAGAACAACAAGATGCTAATGCTCTCATAAAAAAATTACAAAAGTAAAAATTAAAAAGCGCTACATGTGAGTGTTGTACCGTCGTGATGGCTCGAAGGTTAAGACGCCCGCTTCTCATGCATGAGGGTGTGAGTTCGAAACCTACCAATGTGACTATTCCGAGTTATATGTACTTTCTAAGATTATCTAGACACTAGTGACAAACAGTGAAGGAAAATATCATTAGGAAACCTGGGCTTATAATTTCTAATTATAAGTTTGTAATCGCCAACTCACATTGAGCAAGCGTGGTGATTAATGCTTAAACCTTCTCCGTGTCAGAAGAGGCTTTGCTCGGCAGTGGGCATTTATAGGCTGTTGATATGTGAGCGTGGCACGACTTTTCCGTTACACATAGCTTTTTAATAATTTAAATCTTAACAAACCTTAAGTATAAACAAATACAGAAACCTAACCAATAATAAACTTTATAATAGCAAACAGATTACTTAAACAAGGCATGTTAAATCATTGACTTATTACCATACACGCAGACGTACAGCAGTTGCAAATTATAATAAAACGAGTCTTGCATTTCATACATCTTATGTTTATTCATTACGTTACTATTATAAGTAGTCGAGGTTCTATGATCAAGTGCTTGCATTTTATAGTAAAAACGGCAAAGTGTGGGAGAGCCATGCATCGGCACGAATGGGCCGACTCGACCGGAGTGATACCACGGCCTCACAGAAAACCCCTTCCCCAATCTCCCCAATCCCTGAATCCCCAACGATCCTCAAACTCCTAATCCCCAAAAGGCCGGTAACGCATTTGTAACGCCTCTGGTGTTCCAGGTGTCCATGGGCGATGCCGATTGCTTACCATCCGGTGATCCGTCTGCTCGTTCGCCGGCTTAAGCCATAAAAAAACACATAATTAACATCACACTTTTTTTCCCAAAAGTAATAACCGTGGAGTAGTTCATGGAAACCTTAATAGTAAACGACAGTAACGGCCTTGCAACACTGATGATGACAGGGTATGAAAATTAAAAATAGAATTAGTCCGACAATGAAAAAATATTGAACACGTATTTTTATATTTTGTTGTATAATAAAATGATACTTAGATATGACGAATCAAATTTTAGGAGTGGGTGCGAAAACGTCATTTCTAAGTATAAAATGTGCATAGAAGTGACGTCACGCGACATTTCAAATCAATATATCGTCGAAAGTATTAGTTTCTGTAAAAAAAATAATAATACGTGTGTAATGTTTTAAAATAATCTACCAGACGGATATAAAAATAAAAATTAGTCATCTACCCTATTCTAATGTTGCAGGATAATGCTGATCACTTTCTATCGGGCGATTTGCCCTTTATCCCACTAAATAATCTACTGCAATATCTACACCTTCCGCCACTATCCAGGTTTTCAAAATATCCTAATTACGCCTTCTTGGGCACGGCGTGGGGTACCCAAATTCAAGACCTGAACCTACTAATTACCCATATTTCTTACTTCTCTTCCATATCTCTTGTCTAATTACCCATATTCTGACAGTTTGAGTATTTGTGCGACCCACGCAAATGTTCTTTAGGTTGGTGTTGTTCGTCGAATCAGTCAGCCTCGCCTGTTAATTGAGCTGATTGTAAACCGACACATGCGTACTGCCTTCAGAGCGGGTCCGCTCAAACTGTTGTGGTTCTTTCCTCAAAAGGCCACTACAGAAAGAACTTGCACGGTTCTCACACATAATCTTTTATATAGAGGTACATTTGCCTGGACTTTAAAAGATACAGACCTCTGAGTTTGTTTCGTCATTTCTTCTCAGAGTAGTCAGGTAGGAAATGTCGACCTCATCGTTCGCTTGATAAAATTGACGTGTAAAAGTGCTGCCTTGTAGCCTATTTGCAGTAATAAATTCACTTGTTTCACTTGTTTCACTTGTTTACCATTCCCGCTAGCAAGTTCTAAACAAAACTGTTACCAAGTAAAAAAGCAACTAGAACTAACTAAAAAACTAAATATGTACGTTATATTGGGGCATCAGTGACCGGTTTTACGAACATAAAGAAGATCCAGCCTTGACACCTCCTGCAAATGTCAGCTAAGTTGTTGTGACAAAAATATTTTCGGTTTTAGATATTTTTGTATTACTATAAGTAGGTACATGTTGTTAAAATCCTGATTCAAAGTAATGTAAAATTAATTTAATCTGCTATTTAAAGTAGGTATCTATTCAAACAAAAAAATGCTGCTTTTCGCTTAAGTTTTTAGATTTAACAAGAATGATGAAGTTGGCTTCCTTCTTATGATTTTATTTTAAGCATACCTACCTATGCAATAGTTACGGGGACGTTATTATATTTTACAAAATTTACATAAAATTTTAGTCACTACACCAGAGTACCTACTCAATACATAAAAAACAAAATTGATTCAATGTTGAGCACCTCTGATCAATTTGCAAACTCTTGTACGTTTATTTTCAACGTTCCTGTTAAGACGATGACGTAATCACAATTCAAGGGCTCGAAGGGCGATTCAAATATTGTGAATATGTTAAGTTTTAATAACTTTTGAAGGCGCTGAACAAATATTTTGATTAAACTCAAAAGCATTTATTTCAATTTAACCATATTTTTGGTACTTTTGAAACGTCAACAAATACTTTAATAGAATAGTCTTTCAGTCTATACATCAGTAAAACTTTTTTTTAAGGGGTAATCATCGAATGATTTCTCCCGCCTCACCCAGGCGGGAGTAGTCATTCGAGAGTGTCAGACTCTTACTGACTAAAAACGACCCCATTCCTGCTCCTGCACTTCGAGCTGGAGCCCCGGTAACCCGTTAGGTTCTCCGCCTCCTCGATTACTTCCCAGAGTTACTAGATCATTTTCGAGCATCATCGATCGATTTCGAGCGTCCTCGATAACTTTCGAGCGTCCTCGATAACTTTCGAGCGTCCTCGAAAACTATTGAGCGGCCTCGAAACCTATTGAGTTTCCTCGAAAACTATCAAGCGTTTTCGATCACTTTCGAGCATCCTCGATTTCTTTCAAGCGTTCTCGAAAACTATCGAGCGTCCTCGCAAACTTTCGGCGTCCTCGAAAACTTTCGAGCGTGCTCGAAAACGATCGAGCGCCCTCGATCACTTTCGAGTGTCCTCGATCACTTTCGAGCGTCCTCGATTACTTTCGAGCGTGCTCGAAATCGATCGAGCGCCCTCTATCACTTTCGAGCGTCCTCGATCACTTTCGAACGTCCTCGATCAGTTTCGAGCGTCCTCGAAACCTATCGAGCTTCCTCGAAATCTATCGAGCGTTCTCGATCACTTTCGAGCATCCTCGATCAGTTTTGAGCGTCCTTGAAAACTATCAAGCGTCCTCGAAAACTATTGAGCATTCTCGAAACCTATCGAGCTTCCTCGAAATCTATCGAGCGTTCTCGATCACTTTCGAGCATCCTCGATCACTTTCGAGCGTGCTCGAAAACTATCGAGCGTTCTCGATTACTTTCGAGCGTTCACGATCACTTTCGAGCATCCTCGATCACTTTCGAGCGTGCTCGAAAACTATCGAGCGGTCTCGATCACTTTCGAGCATCCTCGAAAACTATCGAGCGTCCTCGATTACTTTCGAGCGTCCTCGATCACTTTCAAGCGTCTTCGAAAACTATCGAGCGTCCTCGAAAACGATCGAGCGCCCTCGATCACAATCGAGCGTCCTCAAAAACGATCGAGCGGCCTCGATCAGTTTCGAGCATCCTTGTAAATTATCGAGCGTCCTCGATGACTTACGAGCGTGCTCGAAAACGATCGAGCTCCCTCGATCACTTTCGAGCGTCCTCGATCACTTTCGAGCGTCCTTGAAAACTATCGAGCGTCCTCGAAAACTTTCGAGCGTCCTCGATCACTTTCGAGCATCCCCGATCAGTTTCGAGCGGCCTCGAAACCTATGGAGCTTCATCGAAATCTATCGAGCGTCTTCGAAAACAATCGAGTGTCCTCGATCACTTTCGAGCGTCCTCGGTCATTTTCAAGCGTCCTCGATCACTTTCAATCGTCCTCGAAAACTATCGAACTTCCTCGATCACTTTCGATCGTCCTCGATCACTGTCGAGCGTCCTAGATCACTTTCGAGAGTTACTCAAAATCTATCGAGCGTCCTCGATTATTTTCTGGAGTTACTCGAAATCTATCGAGTATTTTCTTACATTTTCGAGATATCTCTGCCGCAGGAGACGCTTGGTGTAGTATCGCGTCGCCTTCTCTGCCACCGTAAGCGCGAGTCGGACGGCAAGCAAGGATAACCTGATACGTAGCAGACCCGAGCGTACGGCGCGTCGTGTAAAATGCAGGCCTCAAAGAGTCATTACTTCATCAGACACCACAGACGGACCCACCAGGATTGTTGCCTTGCTGGAGGGTAGGCTGTCATTATGGGTACTGGGGCCCTGGCTTTGAGTAAGTGTTGGAGGGAATGGGGTGGTTTTTAGTTAGAAAGAGTTGTAGGAGTCACTTCGTCAAGAGTAATTTGAGGACTTTTTACCCAAACTACAAAAAGGTAAAGCATAATCGGTATTTGCACGCGGGCGCTCGAATGCTAGCGGCGGGCGTGAACAGAACAATATAAAGACACGCTTGACGCGTAATACAAATTACTAATTGTTGGTACTCAAATAAAAATGTGCCCCGTGCATCAACTTAGCATATTATTTCGTATATTATTTCATGAGAGAGAGAACTGGAATTAAACTCAAACTAGACTAAAGAAGCAGTAATAAACAAAGAAATAATCACACAAAAGAAGTAAATCGACATTAACGGTAGCAAGATTTTGCCAAAGCTGGACACGTCAGCTGTTGCGTCCTACACAGGTCAAACCGTGCGGTGTGGGCGAGTCCATTACCTTATTTGTATCTACTGGCAAACACTCCACTATTATTTAAATTACTGTTACAGATTGAAGAGGCATTTAACATCACAGTTGTATATCCCCAAACGTAGGCAGAGATATTCGATTAAGAAACCGCTAGTTGGCAAATGATGAACTGACCATTATTATTATGCTATCTTATTCTTTGTCATGTTGTCGAAAATAGAAGCTACTGAACAAGCCCCTATCTTTTTAAATGTTGGTTTAATAAAACTATGTTCCTATTTTAAATCTTGACTATTTCTTATTGTCTAATATTGCTCTTAAACTAACCAGGAGCAATAACGAATACTCTTTGTTTTACTAGATGCGTCATTGTTTGGGCAATAAATAAACCTTTTTCATTTATCTACTACGTAAAAAATCATCCACTATAAAGTATAAATATTATCTTTTTAATAAATAAATAAGTAGTTAGTAATCATGCAAATACTGCCTGACTGCCTCGTTGGCCGAGTGGTCACAAGTGCGACTGCCGGTCAAGGGGTCTCGGGTTCAATTCCTGGGTCTGACAAAGCACTATTGGGTTTTTAAAAAAAACTTTTCAGTAATAGTACGGGGTCTGGAATTGTGCCCGGTATATGGCAATGGGCTCACCCCCTATTACATGGGACTCATAACTTAAATAGTGAAAAGTGGATGTTACATTGTACAGTGGCATTAAGTGCCGTAATGTGTGCCTCTGCCTACACCTTCTGGGATAAAAGGTGTGAAGTTATGATGAATTTAATCATGCAGATTATAAAGGAAAATGTCAATAAAAGCCATGAGTACTTAGATGCATGAGTTAGTGAAATATTCCGCTCGTAAAGTAACTAAGTACATAGGTAACGACGTCATCTCCAGACGAGTGATACGACCCTAGTACTTTACTTGAATATGTTAAACGTCGGAGAGTCATGCTTCGGCACGAATGGGCCGACTCGATCCTTGTGATACTAAGGCCGCACAGAAAACCTACATGAAACAACACTGGCGTTGTTTCGTTGCGGGTAAGTGACATGACAGAACATTTGTCGTTCCTGTTCATATCAACAAGGTCACTTTCGAAGACTTATTGTTCATTTTATCTCAGATTGTGAAAGAAAACAGATACTGAGAAATTATGACCACCTAGTAAATGTATGTAAAAGTTATTGAAAAACTTATTTATTGTCGAAGTGTTATGTTGCGAGGGAAAGTAGTCATACGTTCTTACCGATAAAATACATTATTTTCACTTAAATCGGAAAGAAAGAAAGTCCATATGTCCGTATTTATTTTTACGTTTAATTCTTTTTCACCGATTTAAAAAATAGAGGTTCTTAGTTTAACTTGCATGTATGTACGATTGTTTATGCGCGCTATCCCGCGATTGACTGAACCGATTTGTATGCGGATTTCAAAAAGTGTTTGTTACAATTACGAGAAGGTTCTAGTATAATGTGTCATGCATAGGAAGTTTATGACCAAGTGACCCTCAATTTGGGTTTGTACCTTTAATCAAAAATACAATAAGTTATAAGTAAGTAATATTGACCTTGCATAATCATAGAAGGTAATAGGGTAGATTCCTAATTTTTATTTTAATGTTCGTCTGGTAGATTATTTTAAATCATTAGACACGAATTTTTTATTTTTTTACAGAAACGAATACTTTCGACGATATATTGATTTGAAATGTCGCGTGACGTCACTTCTATGTAAGTAACATTTTATACGTAGAAATGACGTTTTTGCCCCCACTCCTAAACTTTGATTCGTTTTATCTAAGTATTGTTTTATTATACGACAATATAAAAAAAAACGTATCTAATATTTTTTATTACCTAACTTAGGGACTAATTAATTAGATTTTTAATTTTCATAACCTGTCATCATCCCAATTAAGTACCTAAATATCTTTTCTTCGATTACTTATGAATAGTATTTTGTGAACTACGTCAAGAATCATAACAACTAATAAAATTAGAGTTAAGGGCAGTTCACACCACTGCGAGGAAGGTTAATTCTGACACGTAGAAAGAATGAGCAATGGACAAACCAGATTGATGATTGATTTCATACAGATATTTTAAAAACTTCCTTACAGTATTTATTTTTACAATATTACGCTTAAAACAAAATTTATCCTTATCTTCAGGGTACACTTTAGGGCCAAAAATTATTGGGAAAACCCAAAAATAACAAAAAACGAAACATGAGTTACTATAAATCGATACTAAATTACGTCATGGCTACGCACGTTCAAAAAAGTTGGTTTATAAAGAATACACGCCTCTGACGTCATAACCAAGGCAGAGATCTTCAGCCTGAGTCATAGAGCATCTGGTTTTTTTTTAATTATAATAGGTATCAACGATCTATTCTATTATACAGCCTTTACCTTTAATTTAAGTGAATCATTAGGACCTATTTCAAGGCGTGAAGAAGACGCTGAATAAAAGTGTGTAATTCATTTAACTTTAATTAAAATTTTAAATAAAATTTATCAGGCACTTGTTAACTCGTTCGGGAGTAATTAATTCCGATAATATAGGTGAGCGTAATAGACAATACACATACACTATCTAGACCCAACTTTAGGTTTTGTGCTATTATTGTTTTCATAGTCTCGTTTTCCGAGTACCTGCCGGGAGTGACGGGGGAAAAGGGTCTGGGGTTGGATTCCCGGGTCGGACAAAGACATATTGGGTTTTTTAAAAAAAATGTCAGTCATGGTACGTAGTCTGGAATTATGTCCGGTATATGGCAATAGGCTCACCTCCTATTGCATGAGACTTAAAACATAAATATTGAAAAGTACAGTTACATAGTAAAGTGGCATTAATTGCTGTAATGTGCCTAACCCTTCAGGGATAGTCTTGATGTTCGGAGCGCACTCCATGCAAATTGAAAACAATAAAATCTTTGCTCTTTACATTAATAGTAGTACAGATGAATGAATAAACAAAAACACGATGCCTCCTAGAACTTCGACAACACCACAGACCGAAAAAAACCATGGATGAGTCATCGCTCCAACGGTCTACGCAAATGGTCGGGATCACCGCACCGGGCCAGACGCCATGGTTTTTTTATTCGTAGCTTCACGACACACCCGACTTCGCATCTTCACGGAAGTATGAACAAAGCATTCCTTTTATTTATCTTTTGTGAATCCAAAGTTTAGCTTGGAGAATTTTATGAATGCTTTGAACTCAGGTTTGGTTGGATTTTTATGAATATATTGCTGTGTGATAAAAGATTGTGTAGTAATGTGAGTATGATGAGTCATCATACGATTTTAGTTTGATTAAATAAAGCCCGTTTACATAAATACATTTTATCCTCAAAGAAACACTTCACCTAATTAATGTATGTCTTTAAAGTCTGATGTCTTTAGCTTATGTCTCCTAGATACGTGTAGTATTGAAATATGTATCAGGAGATATTGTAGAACATACTTTGTTAAAAGAGTAACGAATGTAATGTAAGACCATTCGAATCTACATTTTGGAATGAGCACCTAGCTTCACCTAGCTTCACTGACGGACTGACTGACAGACTATTATTTATTTTGTATTTGTTATCGTTTCAAAAGTAACAAATTATGATTTAATTGAAATAAATGCTTTGATTTTGACTGTGATGGGGCCTACCGGTAGAGGACACTAGTACTATGGAGAGACTCACGCAAATCCTCCTGGTTCATACTAATTATACTAAAGAGACCCCTAAATCATCGCTTATCGTCAGTTATGTTACTTAGGGCCGATTTTTCTATGCCCAGTTAAATTTTATTAGGGGAATAACTTTGAATATTTGACAACTCTTCCATACTAAAAACTGTCAAGTGTCAATTTTTTTTATATCATAAGCCGGTAATCGAGCAGACGGATCTCCTGATGGTGAGCAATCGACGCCGCCCATAGACACTCGAAACACCAAGGCGTTACAAGTGCGTTACCGGCCTTTAGGGAATTGGAAATTTGAGGATTGTGGAGGATTCGGGGTTTCGGGAGACGGGGATTAGGGAGGGGGATAATTGGGCCTCCGGTAACCTCACTTCACGACGAAACACAATGAAAGCGTTGTTTCACGTCATTTTTCTGTGAGGCCGTAGTATCACTCCGGTCGAGCCGGCCCATTCGTGCCGAAGCATGGCTCTCCCACACTTATTTATTATTCCATAGTTAAGAATTAACTGATCATTGAAAAATCGGCCATCGAAAAAGTCTCCATTTGTGACTAGTAGTCAAATCAAAATACCAGAATCACTTCTACTATTAAAAATAAGGTCTAGAATCCTATGAAAACACCATCGCTCCTTTTTTCACTAGTGATGTAAACTGGACCATTTAATAGTTCACACGGGATACTTGGGATTCTGAAAGGAGATTAAAATCAATGTTTTGATCCTTTTTTTAAAGTATAAAGAGCTCTTTAGCTTCGGTAGTTCCGTCAATCGAGATACTTAAATGTATCAAGGAATGGTCTTAGTTGCTGATGTAAGTAATGTAAGGAAAATCAGTAAAAAGCTTCGGTTTTATTTAATTTTTTAACAGCGAAAAAGCCCAAAGTTTTCCGCCATATGCAAATACGAAATCAAATGTATTTTATCATAATGTAGAGGTAATGTTTTATTAGTTCTTGTGCATAAAAAGGAAAATTGACTTAGTCTGATTTTCCTTTAAACAACATTTTGCTCAAGCCCGTAATAAAACTTGAGACCCCATACCTACCACTCCAAGTTCCTCTTGATAAGAATCCAAACTTTGGAACAAACAAATAGCTTTAGTACTGATAGACAAATAGACACTATTACATCTTAATTAGGACGGTATTTTGATTCACTTTCAAAAATACCTTATGGATCTAATTGAATGATTGCCTCGTTGGCCGAATGGTCGCAAGCGCGACTGCCGGGCAAGGGGTCTCGGATTCGATTCCCGAGTCGGGCAAAGTTTTATTGGGTTTTTAAAAAGAATCTCAGTAGTAGCACGGTGTCTGAAATTGTGCCCGGTAAATGGCAATAGGCTCAACACTATTACATGGGACTCATAACATAAATAGTGAAAAGGGGGTGTTACATTGATTGTACAGTGGCATTAAGTTCCGTAATGTATACCTCTGCAAAAGGCATGATGTTATGTTATGTTATGTCTAATTGAATAAAAAATCCATCAGCAATATAAAACAAAAGCATTTACTAAGTATATTTAAATACGTCATTTACATTCTTAAAACAAAGTAGCATCTACACGGTTGACTTGCGATATCGGCGAGGCTGTAAGATTCGCTCGCCTGCACAGATCACAGTGGCACATCCTCCCATTCATGCACCATACACCAGGTAGATGACTTCGATATACAACAAGTCTCATTGTTCGTCTGCAGGTAGCCTTAAGCTTAGTACACACGTCCGACTGTTCCCATTCACAATCAGAGATGACTGATCAATTATATGAGTGTGTAAACAGCTTTAACTGTCTGTGGATTGCGTGAGAATTCGTGAATTGTATTGTTGATTGGTTGATAAGTAGGTATCCTTTCCTGGAATTTTTTGGGTACTTGGAATCGTATTAAAATATTGCTGTGATAGTTCTAATGTTTCTGAAGCGTCAGACAAAAAATTGATAGTACAAAGAAAATACACATATATCTATATCTATACATATAATAAAATTGTAGAAAAGTGCTGTCTGTACATTGAAAATAAAAATTAAAAAGCTAGCAGGGGCTATTGTTATGTCGATGTCGAACCCAAAAATGTAACTAACTTTTTTTTTGTCTGTTTGTCTGTTTGTCTGTTCACGCTAATCTCAGAAACGGCTTATCCGAGTTGGATGCGGTTTTCACGAATATATTGTGGTATGCTTCAGTTATGCTTTAGTGTTTGTTTCATGTCAATCGGTTCATAAATAAAAAAGTTACGTCAAATTAAAGAATCACGTCGAACACTATCTATCTATATCTATCTATCTATACATATAATAAAATTGTAGAAAAGTGCTGTCTGTACATTGAAAATAAAAATAAAAAAAATAGCAGGGGCTATTGTTATGTCGATGTCGAACCCAAAAATGTTACTAAATTTTTTTTGTCTGTTTGTCTGTTTGTCTGTTCACGCTAATCTCAGAAACGGCATATCCGAGTTGGATGCGGTTTTCACGAATATATTGTGGTATGCTTCAGTTATGCTTTAGTGTTTGTTTCATGTCAATCGGTTCATAAATAAAAAAGTTACGTCAAATTAAAGAATCACGTCGAACACTATCTATCTATATCTATACATATAATAAAATTGTAGAAAAGTGCTGTCTGTACATTGAAAATAAAAATAAAAAAAATAGCAGGGGCTATTGTTATGTCGATTTCGAACCCAAAAATTTAACTAACTTTTTTTTTGTCTGTTTGTCTGTTTGTCTGTTCACGCTAATCTCAGAAATGGCTTATAAATATATATATATTTAACAGGGTGCGGAAAAGGTGATAGTGGTTTTAATCCTCAGATTCCTCTCATTCCAAAAAATTTTCCGTTTAATTTTAAACGAATTCAGTTCGTTAAAGCTCAAGGTCAGACTCTAAAAGTTGTGGGTATAGATCTAAGTATCAGCTGTTTTTCGCACGGTCAATTGTATGTGGCTCTGTCCCGTGTTAGCAATCCCAGCAGCCTGTATGCTTTCACCCCCGATGGCCATACGTCTAATATTGTATATAGAGAAGCATTACAGTAAAGTAGGTTTTTTAGCTACCCAAAATGACTGTGATTATGATCCAAATCTAAAATAAAAATAAGTATATATTTAAAAAAAAAAAACGCTGCTCATAGTCACTATTCTACGCGAACGAAGTCGCGGGCACAGCTAGTATTAAATATATCTAATATATGTATAGACAAAAACCGACTTCAAAATCAAAAACAAACGAAAAGTAAAAACTAAAAAGCAAAAAATAATTATTATTGGTCATACGTAGGTTACATATAGCTTATAGAGGTACACCCACTGATAGGTGAGAAGTCGGTGCCACAAGTTTTACACAAAATTATTAATTAAAACCTTAATAGATACCTAACATTATTAAGCTGTTTACAATTTTATTGTGGATTATACATGTGACCATTACCTAAGATATATTTTGTTACCTAGCTTAACTGACGAATATGTCAATCTATTCGTCAGTTAAGCTAGGTGTTCGTTCCAAAATGTAGATTCGAATGGAGAAGAACGAGCAAGTAACTGCATTCGTTACTCTTTTTTTCTTTTATTACAAAATTAAATAGAAATTTAAAGCCGAGATATAATCTCAAAATAAAAACAAATTATTCAATATCGTGGTCTATACTTCACTATTAAATTTAATAGCAAAAATTGTTTCAAATTATCAGTTTATCGAGCCAACATACTACATTTCACCGTAGTCAATATTATTAAAAATTCGCATCACTTTATTATATGTTTCGTGATTCAAGCAAGTGTTTTGCCCGAGGCCTGAGACTGTCTCCGCCTGGTCTCGCGTGTAGTCTCAGACTAAAGTGTAGACTCACCTTTATACGAGGTCAACCTGTACATTTATATATAACTTAGTAGGACTAGTGTTTATTCTTGACATGTTTGAGACGAGTCATTGGTGTTTAGTACTCAAAATACTGTTAATAGTCATGTGTAAGAACGACTAGTTTATGTTATGGACCAATGAATTGAGAGTTTTTAAAAAGTCAATTTTATAATTGTCACGATTTTAAAATTATGCGCAATGCATAGCAATTAGTACACCCCTAATTATTTGGAACTTATTCCTATACCATACCTAGCAAAATGTCTTATTTACCTGCAAGTAAGTAGCACTAAAAGTATCCTTCTTTATTTTATGGACCCACACTAGCATTGTCGCCTGTGTCGGGGTGTGTTTACAAACATACAAGTTCACATACACATCACACCCAGACCCGGAACAACAATCTGTAGATCACACAAAGAGTTGCTCCGTGCGGGAATCGAAACCGCGGCATATTGCGCGGCAGCCAGTTACGGCACGCGCAGTCAAAGTGTAAATCAATCTGAACTTTTCTATAGACACCCTGCTCACAAGCATCTACTAAAAATATCACAACAATAGCAAACTGTTGCTATTGAGCACGTACCAAAGCTAAATAGTAGCTAATAGCTTTAGTTGCACTTTAGACCACTCTATCAACTAAACAAATCATTAAAACTATGATATTCAACGTAAATTGCATAACAGTACTAAAAACCGCTGTTTATGTGAAAGCCGATTATGAAGCAACGTAATCAATTAATTAATTACAAACATAAATTACACGCAATACAAGTTAATTAACTGCTAAGTGAATAAGTCCTTCATTACCAATTATATTGGTTCCTTCTCAATAATAGAAAACCGATTACATTACCGTAACATCCTTATTATGTTAAGTAAGTACATAGGTACTATGTTTCTACTTTAAAAATGCAACTGAAAATGAACGGAAGAAGAAGTTTTGTTATATTCCCCGCTTGGGAATATTAGTATTATTATTGAGTACAGTATATATTTATACACGGGGATCAAGCCCTAGGCCATGTCTTCTAGACGTAAGTACTTGGAACACATGTAATAACTTAAACATCTGAGTTGACTGAGACAGTCAACTCAGGTAGAAAGATGCTTTATCAACTATGCATTCGAAAAAACAAGGTATCTTTAATAAACGGAGACCAAGCCGTAGGCCACATCTTCTAGAGGTACATAATTAGAACAAATATATTAACTTGAATATCTTTTTTCCTGAGTTTGTTTTGTTGATCAAGTTTGCATTCGAAAAAACACTACCTTTACACACGGGTATCAAGCCCCAGGCCATGTCTTCTAGGCGTACTTAGAATAAATATACATAATAAGATGAATATCTTTCTTCCTGACTTGACTGTCTCGCTGATTAAGTTTGCATTCGATCCCCGTATCAGATAAAAGTCACAATCATAATTAAAAGTGAATATTACATTTAATTTACAAATTTTATGTTATGTCTTATATGTCACACTCACGTCCAATTATTCCAAGGTTACGACAGTAAACTACAAGTGGGGTAGCAGGTTGAGCGGTTGTGCCGCTCGGGTGCGCAGACGCGTCTCGACACAGTTAAGTCGCCCTCCACTTCCTGCCAGAGGGCCAGGGCCTGATTGTTATGTGTGTGTTCCACTGAATATGATATTCTGTGAAGAAAGTGTGAAGGTTTATTGGCCTCAGTTCGTTTTGAAAAGAACTTTTAACATTATTTCTTTAAATTATAGAAGGATCCTGCTATGTTACCATAAATAAGACTGACTTTATAATTGGGTTTAGTAGGTTATTACGAAGTTTAGCGGTTTCACTGTATGTTATGATAAAAGGGGGCAGGCGAAAAGCTCTAAACCTCAATGCTTTCAACTTCTAGATCTTTATTTTATTACTTGACGCTGTATTACAAAATAGTTGCCGATCTAGAATCTATTTGCAATCCCTTAATCTGCAATCTTCAAATGGTTAGCAATGCACTTGTATCTCCTCCAGTGTTGCGAATATCCATTGGCGATAACGATTGTTTGTACTTTTACCATCTAATGTCTTGTATTTTCTTTTAGATAAATCCAGTTATTCAAAAACATATGACTTACTTCGTTATGAACTTCGCTTTTACAAACCAAAGAGTGGAATTCTTTGCCAGAGTCTGTATTTCCTGAAGGGTATAACCTGGGTGTCTTCAAGGCCTGAGTGAATAGGTTGCTTATGGGTCGACGTGCTCCATCGTAGACCGCATCATCGCTTACCATCAGGCGAGATAGAAGTCAAACTTCAGTCCCATTAAATATAAAAAAAAACCAAATCCAAATTTCTCCAACAACAATTTCAATTCAATTTCTCATCAGTTTGTACTGATTACCGCGAGTTATGGCGTATATTGTGAGGATATTTGAAAGCTTTCCATCATTTGCCACATGACTCGCGCCGGCCACCAATTACTGTAATTGAAAATAACTCTATGGTTACCTTGTTGTGACGTCATTAACTAGTTGTCTACTAGACGTGTCTAGGTAAGCCTATAAAGGTAGTTGTTACACGAATATGAGCTTTGTTACTTCTCTACTGATTTTCTCGCTTTACATAGTCTTATGTACCTCTATACTTAACGTATAATCATCTTCTATTAATTAAGTGGACTTTAAAAAATAAATTAATGTTTGTCTAAGTAAAGATAATCCGATATAAATATTTGATTGATTTGAGAATAATAATCAGTACTTTGGCAGATCATAAATGCCTAGAACTATAAGCCCAAATAGGTGAAAAAGGCCAAGAAAAAGAAACGATTTGACAGCTTTACTATAGACATTAAATAAAGACAAATAACAACTTAACGTCAGTTTTTACAAGTTCCAAGTCAAAAAGTCAACTTAGGAATATGATTGATCAGTGAACTAACGGGACAGATAAAAACAGCACATCAAAATACATAGAGAAATGTAGTAACATAGCCTAATCAATCTTAAATCTGTTTCCATAAAGTTGAAAATCCAACAAACATTTGGTACAATGGGGTATCTTAATGTGCTGATATCGATACTTTTAGGTTCAAATACAATTGTAAGTTCACATCGCTTTCATCATCATCATCAACAGCCACTGCTGAGCAAAGCCTCTTCTCACATGTAGAAGGTTTGAGCATTAATCACCACGCTAGCTCAATGCGGGTTGGCGATTACAAAATTATAATTAGAAATTATAAGTCTCGGTTTCCTCACGATGTTTTCCTCCACCGTTTTGTCAGTGGTGTCTAAATAATCTTAGAAAGTACATATAACTCGGAAAAAGTCACATTGGTACCGGCCGTTGGTAGGTTACGAATCCGCACCCTCATGCATAAGAGCTGGGCGTCTTAAACCTCCGGGCCACCATGACACACATCATCATCATCATCATCAACAGTCTTTAAATGCCTACTGCTGAGCAAAGCCTCTTCTCACACCGAGAAGGTTTGAGCATTAAACACCACGCTTGCTCAATGCGGGTTGGCGATTACAAAATTATAATTAGAAATTATAAACCCAGGTTTCCTCACGATGTTTTCTTTCACCGTTTTGTCAGTGGTGTCTAGATCTTAGAAAGTACATTTAACTCCTAAAAAGTCACATTGATACTTGCCGTTGGTAGGTTTCGAACCCACATGAGAAGCGGGCGTCTTAACCTTCGGGCCACGACGACATTCAATCATTTCATCCATGACACACACATCGTTTTATTTATTACAATACAAAGGAAATAATACAATAGTTGTATTTGAAACAGATACAGAAATTACGTATATCTTTGTACCACTAAATATGGGTGTAAAAACAATATGAATGGATAACTCCGTCTGTTCGTGTATCACCATGGAATGTTAGTAATTCCTTTTGTATGACTTTACTTACAAATATCGTAGTTTCGTTGTTAAGCTCTTACTCATAGATTTTGAAATAGGGTTTACTCAATTAAATATGTCTGCCTCATTTATTCCAACTATAATGTAGTGGAACGGGAAACATGCTAAATTATGGCACTAATGAGGATACTAGATATGCTTCTACTAATGGGGCCACGGGTGCATAGAGTGGGGACTCTAGGTGCCCACCCTGTGGCCTCAGGGAAGACGGTGGCACAGTGGTCACGTGCCACCGTACACAGCAAGGCTTAAAGGAGGCACCCGTCCCTCTAGGGATGTGTCATAATAGGCGTCGCACCGTGGAAGCTCCGGAGCAGGTCTCTTTTAGAGGACCCGGTGCCTCCATACATATGTTGTGGGTGGCCACCGGAGTGGTTTTAGTTAGTAAAAATCCCACACGCCCTAGTCTATTATCCCAAAAACTAAAAAAAAATGATAATATGCGTCTACTAACGACTTCGATGAACCATAAACAAGCTGTGATGTGAAAACAACTAATTTGTGTAATACAATAAATACAGTGTACGGTTAAAAATCTCATAAATTGACAGTTTCTAAACAATACCTATGTTATGGTTCCATAACATCCGTTAAACGCAAAGGAAGCGCTGTATAGTCAATTCCACACGGTATGCTGGGATACCCAAGTTCCGAGTCTTGCCGAGTGTTCGTAGAGCGATAAGTTCGTACCTGACCGAGCTTTAACAACCTCTGTATTAACCGGACAAATTGAAAAGTTGTGAGCTTTGATTCTCTGTTTTCTGCATTGTTCATTTTTTATATTCAAAAGAAGTATATAAATATATATAAGTACAGTAAGCGTATACACAAAAATTGATAGTAACTAAACTCAATACTTTGAAAACAATAGTTACGCTTACAATTATAACTACAACTACTAGACTAAAGGGAGCTCTATAGTTTTTAACGATTTACACACATTGATTCCTAAACACAAAGTATAACTGGATTTAAAAAAAAAATCTCAGTACTAGCACGAAGTCTGGAAATGTGGCCGGTACATAGCAATGGGCTCACCCCCTGTTACATGGGACTCATCACATAAATAGTAAAAAGTGGGTGTTACATTGTACAGTGATATTAAATGCCGTAATGTGCACCTCTGCCAACCCCTTCGGGGACAAAAGGCTTGCTGTTATGTGATTACCAAACCAGCTATTATACCTAAACGCGTACGTAAAAGATGTAGTCAATACCTAAACCTACACCAATAGTATTATTTTATTTGATAAACCATTTTGGCCTTTAGCGATTAATTGACTCATTAATAAATTCTTGTTCTATTATATTTCAACGGCAACTTGTAGGCAGTGTTGTGGGTTCCATTATTAAATAAAATGTATTTTGTGTAAACTAGTTCGTAAACCGTTTATAATGTAACTGTTTGCTATTCTCCTTAATAAAAAAAACACTTTCCAGCGAAATAGCTAGGACAGCTGTCTCCTGACCCAACAAATCTCTATTCAGTTGTTCAGTTACATTTAGTTTGTTTATTACATAAAACAAATACTTTGTAAAAGTAATCTTTTAAAAGACAAGAAATAAATGTGTATATACCTTAAAATACACTAAAACGAAAGAAGAAAATGAAATAATGAAAACAAAAAGGAAAGGGAAGATAATAAAATGAAAAATATTTAACTTACGGTTTCGAAAAAATTTACAATTAAAATTAGAATTATCTTTACATTTAGTTGTTAGATTAGTTAGTATCACGATACTTAGACTTCGATAGATTACAGTATCGATTACAATAACTTCAGTATTAATTAAAGAAACGTATGTACTAGGTAACGGATATTGTCGTTCCGTATTAAAAACTTGTTGAAAGTTCGCCTCAACCTTGAAGGTTTTTCTATTACAGTCATTTAAACTAATTAGAAAGGAACAAAGGATTATTTTCAGATACCATTTAAATAAATTATGCATTTTTAGAACTAACCTTTCAATGTTTATTTACCCGTGATTGTATTGAATAAAAAATAGTGTTTATTACAGCGGCCTATTTCTAGAAAATATAGTATTTTGTACTAAGAATTTCCCACATATTTTTAGTTTTTAGGAGAATACTTAATTAACAATTTGTCTTTAAAATTAATAATGGTATTATCAAAAATATAACAGCAGAATCCTACAAAACAATTCCAACTTTTATCATAATTACATAAACGAGATTAAAATTTATAATTGCATTAAAATCTAATAACAAAACATAATGCGTCCCGTACGTCCTACACCAATCAACCTGTCCTCAAAGATACAGCCCCGACAAAAGGAAGCGGAAAAGGGAAAAAACCAACCATTAGGGTGCAACTATATACAACTTGGTTGGGTAACAGGTGCCACTCTACGCCTGCACGTGACTGGCCGCCATTCGCGCGCGCGCCGCCATAGCCGCCGCTTCGAAAATCGAACGCGGACCGTCCGACCGTTAATTCAAATATTTAAAATTCGAAGTGCTTGTGCAACGAACTTTTTGCTAACCGAGGATTTTGTGCCAGTGTTGGTGATATTGTGTTGTACTTGTTTTTGTACAGGTTTGTTGATTTCTTTTATATATTTTATATAGCTGTAAAAGTAACATATTGTATAAATACACAATATTAAGTTCACACTAATACTAACTACTTTTAAAATGTCTTAAATAAAAGACAATAGGCAAAAATCGCACAATCATGCAACTTTGAAGCTTAATGTTTCTTACATCGAACGTCTTAAGAAAAGATTTCAACGAGCATCGTGTGTCGCTGTAGCGAGCTTTGTCGGTTGCCAACGGAAACGTTTTAATAACAATACTAACGAATCAAATGGATGGTTAATACGAATATTAACGACAGATTTATGATCGGATTTATTATTACACCATTACGTAACATTCGGAATAAATTGTCAATCGATTTATTGGTTTTACATAAAGTTTTCTATCTCTTTAATCGACTTATGAAATATGAGGAAGAAGTTATAATCGTGCTACTTCTTAGCATGATTGGCTTTTCCAAATGTATTGCTTTTTATCGAAAACATTAACCTTTAAATGGTTTCGTGGTATTTTTAAAATAAAATGTAAATTATAAAAGCAACAATACGTTTAAGAGTTGCTAAGTATGCGTGCACACGGAAAAGGTTGTTAGGCTAGGTTCAATGGGACAGGACTTGAACCCGTGACCATTTGATCGCTGGTCAATGCCTTCACCGCTGAATGTTAACCGCTCTTAATGTATTCTTGAGTGGACTTGTAGCAAAGGAGTCTAAAGGAGCAATAGGACTATGCCAGGCCTTTATTTATTAAACTGTCAAACACCAAGCGGTCACCGGTGACCGCAACCTATTGTTCTATAATTGTGTCTACAAAACCGGTATTCGACGAGTTAAACAAAAGAAAATGTAAAAAGAATAAGTAACTGTGTTTCGAGAGACAACAAAATTATCAATTCAAAAATCGAATACCATACAAAATATTCTAAAGGATAACAGACCTACAGAGTTCCGGTAACGTTGAAACCTCTTCTTATTGTTTAACACCTTAGAGTTCATTTCAAAAGGAGTTTTTGCTCTTAAATACATGAATAGATAACATACATGAGGTACAAATTACAGATATTAAGTTTTTAAGGCGCTAAACGTGAAGACGTGACTACAGATCACGGTAACACGTCACTCGTTATTTACCATTTACATAAGCAAAGTAATAATTACAAATATTTATATATAAACATGTACTTGTGTAATAAATTGTAGCACGATGTTGGTAACTTATTAAGAAATTGTATTATGATAAAATGTCAGTTGCGTCAATAGGTAGATAAATTTTAAACATTAAATGAGAACTAGACCACAAACTACAATCATAACATTAAAGAATCAAGATCAAACCCTAAAATACCATAAAACAGTTCCAATTAGACAACAAATCCCATAAAAAGAGATAAAAGCCTTCAAAATGCAGAATAGTTGCTATAAGCACCTTTTAAAAGTACCATTGCGTCACCTACTTAACGGTGAAGAGATGATGGTAAGTAGTAGATATTTATTTGATCATGTCCATGTCCATGGCGGAACTACTTATGCGCAAAATGTCAATCTGCTTGAAGTAATCTTCTATTTGTAACCGTGAATAAACATTTGAGGATAATAATAATGATAATAGAAAGAAATAACAAAAAGATAATAGACACTAATAGGTGCATTAATGAAATTTCAACATAGCAATTAATACGCCACATAAATTAGCGTAATGTCTCAATAATTGGTAGCTAAACGTCTATTAAAATAGCTAACGAAATGACAAAGGACAAAACGATGGAATGCGTTAATAGCCCTAACATTAGAGAAAACAGTAACATACTATAGAAGAAGAATTCAAAACTTGCCAGATTAATAATTCATGTGATACAAACAATTAATCAAAGCATTGATATAATGCAGAGGGAAAGGAAATCAATTTGCTCGTCGCGTCACTTTTGACATGTTTTGGAGAGAGCGATTATATAACAGATAATGAGAACACACTAAAACCTGCAGTGAATGTTAATAGTAGGTAACATGATGAGTTGTCAAAGATAAGTGTGTTAAGAGCAAGAGAGAACAAAGTCAACAAGACTGTGGTTTAAGCCAAAACAGGTGACGAAAATACGCATATCAATAACATAAACCAATCATCGTCAACATCAAATCAAGAATTGACAACAGGAATAAACATTTAATATTTTATCAACTACAGCAAAAAATATAATTTCCAATTTTCAAAAACTATAAACACGACAATAAAGTTTTTCATTAATCATGGATTATACCAAAAACAACACCAAATGCTACCGAAGATTCCAATTATTTAAATGCATTTAAAAATAAAACACCAAATAAGGATGAGAATAAAGATTGTCAAATAAAATCGGTTAAGCAAAAAGCACCATTAAATGAAGGTCAAGAAGCCAACAGAGTTTGAACTTGAAAACCTGTTCCATGTTTTGATGCAAAAGTTTCCATTCCTTGCAAAATATTATCTGGAACCAAGCTTCGTATTAAATAAAACAAAAGTACTTAGAAAATTATGACTAAGTTTAGATAGAAATTGGATTTTGTGAATAAAACAAATAAAAGTGACCTGTAGGATTACAAAATATAGCTCAATTACATACACATATTACATACACTTGTTAAGTAGTGTACAACAGAATGCATTAATAGTATAGTAAAATTTTATATTACGACAAATTTCCAAAAAGATTGACATTTTTGACAATTGTTTTCTGTAACTTGACTGATTTTACATGCGTCCTTATAAGCTAAATAATTTGTAGTGCAATAATTATTCGACTGTGTCTTGAGATAGATTTAGATGATTTAAAATATATGTATAATCAACGAACTTAAAACATTAGTACCCGTTTTTAATCATGTTCTACTAAAAACCAAGGCTGAACACAAACACATAAATTCTCCTGGCGGCTAAATGTCGAAATATTTAATTGTATTCGCAAAAATCTTAACATCCTTAGGCCATTTTTGGCAAAAGTGATTCAGAATGAACAGCGCACTTAGAATTTAATACCTTACATTTATTCGTTTTCTGCTTACTGTACTTCTCAGCCATAACATTACCTGTTTTAAAATCTTTTTTATCCAATTATTTTTGAACTTACTTTTGAACGACCAATACCACTACCATTAAGTTTATTGTCACAATCTCAAAATGGCTATTCACGACCATTATATCTTTAATTCGTGTAAAAGCTTTAATAACAAGAATAATAGCATTTAATCGCTACCCCATGGCTACCTCGTGTTCACCTACCCCATAATTTGTCGTTTCCTGTTTTGATATAACAACTGGTACACTCATCCACTTTGTCTTTCCTGCACATATTTGCATATTTATCCTGTTAGGCTACTATTATAATGGTTATTGCTCGAATTATTGTGACTTTTAATACTTTTGTTATGAAGTCAACATCTATAGGATTATTATTTTATTTATTATCTTTCTTTGTTCTATTTACTTCTTCAAAAGCATTGACACAATCTCCATTAGCCATAATACGATTTGATGTGGCTTCGAGTACCACAAAATTTTTGCTTTTCTCTTTAACATTCCCGACTTTCGAACACTTACTATTGGTCCCTGGGTGCTTCCAGTGCTTTTTGTAAACCTCAGTCCCCAAGCTTTATTCCCAATACCGTATTTACAAACACCATATCCTTGTCACAAGGTGGGATAAGAACAGGTATAGTGTGCAAGTGAGAGGGAACATGTTTCGGCTGTAGTGCGACTTGCAAGCGTGCACTATGCGTTTTTGTGGCTGCATTTCTGCAATGTTGGGTGTGGTGTAAGATATAAGAGGATAGAGGCTAAGAATTATAATTATGAAAATGTTTTAGTAAATTGTCGTGCTGATAGACTTGTTCATACTAGTCGCGGAGAACCTAACGGGTAACCGGGGCTCCGACTCGACGTGCAGGAGAAGGAACGGGTTGGTTTTTAGTCAGTAAGAGTCTGACACTCCCTCCCGCCTCACCCAGGCGGGAGCAGTCATTCGATGATTTACCCCCCTTAAAAAAAAAAACTTGTTCATACTAAGATAGTTTTTTTCCATAATTTTTCAATACGAAACATATTATTCTAATCTACATTAATTTAGTGTGATCATAATTGTGACTCAATAGTTTACCAATTAATAGTTTGTACTCACAAGGTTTCACAAAAGTTGTTATTGCCACGTTTATCACGAATATTTTCCGTCTCTCGCTGTCTCTTATCACTTGTGTTCAAGCGTTAGACAAAAGCAGGCGGTCGGCCTTCGAGCGACCGGTTGCCGGCCGCTTACTTTCGTATTGCAGTCGGCTTGCCATGCTATTCAATTATTGCTCCAAATCGCTCTCAGATAACTCTCTTGGCGTTTACCTGATTTTATCTGATATATTTCTTTGTAATTTTGTCAGGTAGGAAGTATAAGAGAGTAGAGTAATTAAGTTTTAAAAGAATTGGGTGTCTTTTTGCCAATTTTAATGTCTCTAAATAGCTCCTCAGGCTCAAAAAGTATATATAGCTATAAGTAAATCAGTTATATAAATAAGTGAGGATTCTAAAAAAGGTAATGTGTACCATATTTTTAATCGACGCGTGCTCATACGACAGATGTGGTAGAAACTAAAGAAGTATGAAAGGATCATTGCGGGTGCCGCTCTTATTTTTAACCAACCTTGTAGATAAAAGTACCAGTTTAAGTTTAACATTATCAAAAACACATATTATGTATGTAACACCAAAGAAACTTAAAAAAATGCGATACGAAGTCATTTAATAAAAGTAACGAAATATTTTGCGTGTGACGTCAACGTTTTATTCGGATAGCATGGACCTTTGAAGATGTCTTTCAGGTTTGGAATGAATCACTTGAAAATTTTTGTAGAACCCATTATAATTTTATACCCAATCACGTGGGAGGTGAGTCATTTAGTAATAAATAATTATTATAGTAATTATTTAGATATTCTATGGTTGGTGTTGTGAGGAGCAATACCTTTGTGGTTTTAGTTTGAACTAGTAGAATTAATATTGTGTTTCCTATAAGACTTCCTCTTAACTATCTTCATTAAACCACAATGGTTGAGAAATTCTTAAGGAGAAGATGAACAGACAAACAGACGCACAGGGATATTGCATTGAACATATAAAACTAGACCTTAATCATAACAACCAAGGGAATATAATTACAAAAAGTTCGAACCGAGACTTTAATATTACGAACCTAATACTGATTGATGGTCGTTTCTTAGCGCATAGATTCAATTGCTAATAGGTCTCACCTCGTAGACAAAATGATGAATAGCCCCCTACAAATGTAGCGAGAAGTAATTAGGTTTCGATCTTATTGCAGGATGATACAGTTGAAAGTCTTTTCCAGCTATTTGATGAATTGGGCTACCTTGATGTGCTGGTTATAAGTACAATAGTCTGATAATTTGAGTTATGACTCCGTTCTCAGTATCGGGGAATTTTTGTAAAATACTATGCTATAAACATGACCATATTATTTACTGTCAATTTTTCTCGGAGTCACTGTTACAAAAAAAAGGTAATGTTTGCAATTATTACGAGAACATTTCCGATTTACAACGATCAATGCTCTCAATACTCTTCATTTTTACACTCCATTCCTAAATACCTATTCAAAATACTTATTTTTTATCTATAAGTATTTCTATCCCCATAAAATCAAAGTTTATTTATAGCCAACTTATTATTTAACTCTTACTTTTATTATTAGTCCATATTATCGTGTCCTGACGTCCTTACGCTACAAGTTACAATAAAAAAAAAACTTGAATAACGCAAATATGTAAATCAATGTCTCGATGTAGCCGGTCGTGGTAACATGTGATACGGACGTGACAAACCACTTTTCACTGTAACCGGGTAGGAAAAGTCGTTTAATGTAATTCAATTAAGATATTTTCCGACAGCTTACCATGGATTATGATTTAAATATTTATAAATGTACAAATCGGCATTTGGCTTAAACAGTAAATTGATCTAAAGGTACTGTTGAACATGTTAATTTAAATTACGAAATAATGCTTCAATTGAGCACTCGTCAGTTGTCACGTAGTAGCATTAGTATCAGAAATGAACATGCTCATTTCGGGCATGTGTGCGAATCGGCAGGCGTTCGAATTTTGTGAATGCGTTTTTAAAACATTTGTAACAGCACCTTAAACTCTAAATCTATTTTAATAGTTTTCAACTGTTTATTTCATTGTATTGTTATTCCAACAGTGGTAACTGTGTGATGACTCTTATATTATATACCTTTATATGAGTTCAAAGAGACTTGGCAACAGCAGATTCTGTGAAATACACTGCGTTCGGGTTGAGATCAATTTTTGACTTTGATTAGTTCTATCGAATTCCTGTCCAGAAATTTTGATATAACTAATAACTGTGTGAGAAAAGATAAAGACAATATCATTGACACTCTTTTTTTCTGCTTGAAGAAAATATATATACAAGGTGTAGTTTCGAAACCGTGACATTTCTCGGGAGCATGTCACAGAAGTCATAAAGGTTCAATGTAAGAGAAAGTTTCGGGCCAATAGTTAAAAATACGTCTATAATAAATCATTTAAATTCGACAGTATTTCAGAATAAGCGACAGCAATGTTTCTTATTGGAGTTTTATGGAATTAGAAATAATATCAATTACGTGTTTGAGTTTGTGTATGTTAAGCCGCGTTATAAAGCTAGGTACAAGACGGCGGCGTGTAGTTCGCACTTACGGATTGCCGTAATTTACAAAAGAAAATAAAAATATTTACCTACAATTTTTTTATTGATTCGAACTAAGAATCGATAGCCGAGTTACCTCTTAGGAATATATAGTATATGTATGTATGTATTTCAAACAATTTCAAATACTTCTTCAGTTAAATAAAAACATATAGTGCTTATAAGTTAGCAGTCAAATAAATAACTGGCTTTGTTAGTCTTCCTTTTACGGTAACTAGTGCTTGCTTTGTTTTTTAGCATTGTCAAAGATTTAGTGTCTCGATGTGCGGTCAATGTACTGCAATTAATGTTTTGTTTTTTACTTTTTTTATTTACAAAGGAGGTTTCAGTTGTGTACTTGTTGTTACAAAATATTATTTTAGGATCTTCTGACTGGAAAAGGAGAGCCTTAAGTGTGTTTCTTAGTTCATGAGTATTTATTTCTTGACCTTTTTTCAACTGGCAATCTTTTAAGGTTAAATTTTTGATATCGACCTCGAAATTTGAATTAGGAATTTGTTTGTTTAATTTCGTTTTATGTAGTTTGATTTGCACTTATAGTTGTGAAGTTTTTCCCTTGTGTAAAGTTGGTAAATATTGGATATATCAGTATTGGACAAGATGTAAGTAGCTCCACTTTTGGCTATGTAAACGCTAACGTTTAGACTTTAAAACCTGTATTACTGGTTGAATACACAAATAAGGTTTGTACGTACATATGTAGGTTCCTACTTATTTATAGTTTTTATACTTTGTATAACTATGTAAAGTAAAACACGTGAAGATGCTTCTGAATAAATTAAGACGCAATTATTGACTGCATTACTTTATAGCTGGACAATAATAACAATATATTTAGTACATTATACGTACCTGTGTAAACTCAGAGATTTTCCAAATAGCCCAAGTTATTACCATAATTATACTAGACATACTAACAATCCGTCTTAATGTGCATTCCTGTACAAAACACAGTACGGACTGCAGGTGAACCTACCCTACAAATAAAATTTCCTTAATAGATTTTCAACTTTATTCGTCTTGCAATAAAGACTCTTTCGAAGTTTGACAGTGTAGATTGATGTGCCACGGCTAGTAATTACGTGTAATTACCAGGTACAAATAATTCGGGTCAACTAGGCGCATGGATTTTGAACGGCTGCGATTCGATTCGACTCGATTATTAGATAACGATAATCGAATCGTGATTGAAACGAAATCGATACCGCTGATAGTTTTGAAACTTATTTCAGTAATTGTGATTGAAGAAATGTTATAATAATTACAAAATAATTGTAATAATAGTAAGTTTACTGGTCCATATGTAACACACCACAGCTGAGCTGCAAACTAGCCATTGTTTATATTTTGCAGCTTGCAACATTTATTTTGCAATAATTGATTATTAAACCAATACAAAACCATCTTCTTAATCTTAGACTAGTGATGTGATGACCCATTCATACAAAAATCGATGCGTTCGAATCGATGATACGTTGTAATCGATTATAAAGGTGCACCAACACAAAACGGTCAGAAACGCACGACTAACCACGAATTTCGTGTCGCAAACATGATGCGAGGCAATCAGTTCGTTTGAACTAGATGCATGAGCTTATAAATTCGCTGATGCGTCGTAATTGCTGTTGCGAAGGTAACATTGTAATTGATTGGCAAATTGGTGGAATTATTTATTTTTACATGGTATTCTCTGTAATGGGAACGAGAAATTGATAAGTTTCTATGATTTACCTAGCGGTTGGTGTTTTTGTAACATGGGGTTATATAGATATCAACACAGTTCAAGGTACAGTGTTGTATGTCAGCATTCTCTCGTGAGCTACGTGACTACTTAAAATTATGCCTTTGTTCTCCGAAAATCCCCAGATTGAAGACCAAAAATTAATGGCAGTTTTCTACAATTTTAATTGACCACAACTGTCCACAAAAACGCACATCATAAGCTAGTCTCTTACCAGCCTTATATCATTAACCAGCACTCAACTAGACCACAATCCTTAGGTCGGATTCCAAATTTAAAATGTCAAATGGCTACTGGATGTCCTCGTCACGATAATGTTGACCCAGTGCTGCCACCTGCCAGTATTAACCACTTTACGTAATACTACATGTCACACGTAATATGGCCGCGGATTAAGAAATAAGTTTAAAAAAACCTCAGTGCAATTCTCGCGTGCTTTATCTTTCTTTACATTTCGTAATTAGTTTTTAATGATGCATGTTGTTGCTATGAATAATCTGTGTAATAGTAATTTAATATGTTATTTATCTTTAATCTGTGGTTTACGATAAACCAAGATGGCGGTGTGATTTTTCAATTTCATTTTTTATGAGAATTTAATTTAGTTTTAGCCATTAAGTACTTATTTAGATTTATATCATCAATGATGTCTTAAATTAAATAGAAATAGAATACATAGAGGTATAAAAAGCAATATTCAATCGTTCCATTCTGGTTTAGTTGCTAATTTCGTGATCTGGCGCCTTTTTTGTAATGAACAAGTTGAAAACCAGTATTGTCGTTCGAATCTGGAAATATTAGTAGATTTTTTGTGTATTTGCATAAAATATTGAAGAAATGTTTGTTTTATTATTTACCGACCAACTTTTAATTCATAGCAAAGCAGAGTTATCTGCGGAGTTAAGCAGTATTATTACTAGTCGAGTTCATTTAATTTCTATGTGTCGTTGTTTAGGTCTCTTTCAACGATTTTTGTCAAAATCTAAATCAGTTTAACATAACATAACATCACGCCTTTTTATCCCCGAAGGGGTAGGCAGAGGTGCACATTTCGACACTTAATGCCACTGTACAATGTAACACCCATTTTCCACTATTTATGTTATAACTTATAAGTCCCATGCAATAGGGGGTGAGCTTATTGCCATATACCGGGCACATTTCCAGACTCCGTGCTACTACTGAGATTTTTTTAAAAAAAACCAGTAATACTTTGCCCGACCCGGGAATCGAATCGACCACTCGGCCAACGAGGCAGTCACTAAATCAGTTTTCTTTTACTTTAAGGTGTTTGTTAACTTGATAGATTGTAGAGGTATTATGTGTTAATCTCCGATGATAATATCTTTTTTCAATGACGCCCATACGTAAACTATTAAAAATTAAACTCGTCGTACAAATTATACGGAGCTGGTCGGCTTAATAGATAAAAATTGTCGTCGAAATAATAGTAACAATTTGTCTGACCATCGCCATAAAACATAAATATATTCATGTCATGAAGTTTCCAACAAACCGCCATATTTTACCCGGACCCGGAGGCCAAACCAGAGCGAATAAAACGAGTTAAGACAACCATAATCCAAAGATTTGTGATTTATGTCACGATGGTGTGTAATGTCCAACATTGTTGTTCTAAACAATTAACGCCATGATGGGTTTTCCACGTGTTGAGTGGCAAGTTAAACATACGAAGTCTATATTTAAAGTTTCATTAAGCGCTAATAAGTTCGAATTACTGACAAGGTCACCGAAATATTTATAGCTCAATAATTAGAAAGGGCCAAGAATGGAGCCTTGTGGAACACTCATGTTAATGTGTTGCTAGTATGTTTGAAATAGATTTTTATTCTACCGGCGTAATAGAGACTAGCAGAACTAATTCTAGCCGTTTAAAATTGTAACCTTGACCAAAAGAATAGTTCCATATGCTTATTTAAATAAAAGTTTTTTTTAATATCCTCTGACGGCTTAGATTGTCCGATACAAACATTTCGAACAGATTAAATGAATGCTAAAATAAAAAAATGCACGCACACAGATGCACATTGCACATATAAGAACAGAATGAATTAAAATATAAATCACCCATTTTTACTACAACAATGCTATAATAAAAAAGAAATAAATGCGCTTTGTCATGAATATTATACCAGTAAATATTTTGCGCAGCCGCAGCTTGTTTTGCATACTTGCAACTCGATACACATAGGTCGTAAAAGTGAACTGCTTCTGTACCTACTAATAATAATTTCTTGTCATGCAACTGACCTTCGTCATGACTTCATTTCTTAATGATTTTTCCACCACATCCGGGAAACTTTGGGAAACATCAGTAGCAGTATTTTTTTGGTTGGACTTGCTAAAGACAAGATACCAATTACGCCCACATTTATAGATCAACAACCAGTCTGGATTTCTTAATACTAAATTCCTACCAGTACACAATTTGCAATCGCGTTCACTAAATGAGAATTTTCGCAATTCTGCAATAAGGTAATTAATTAGATTGTTAATTAGACTATTAGGCCAGTCTGTTTCCTTATTATAAAATTGCGATTGCTTGTATTAACATCACAAAACTAAAAAAACATATTTTAACTAAAATAACGTTTTTAACTAAAAAAACGAGTTATTCACGGAAATATACTGAGAAAAACACTACTAATACGGTGTATTTAAGGGAGTAACTCGTCATTATTGGTTGATCCAGTACGCCTTACGATAGTTATTATAAAAATACAAAGTTTTTTTACTTTAGACATTGCCACAGCATTGTCAATGGCGGATAATGGAAGGGTCATAACTACATTTTTATGTCCTCCTCGTTAATATTATTTATTATTAAGGTTAGCAATAGTCAGGAAGGCAATTATTACTTCGTTGTGTAATTTATTAATAGTTTCATGTCAAGTTTCCGTACTTGCAATCATAGCTATCATCTCAAGCAGACGTATTTGTCTAGTATCGGAATAAACCTGTTTCATTCAAAAGTTAATCTTGATCTTCCAGAATTTTATACTCAACGCCAAAATTAATAAAGTCCTTTTCTTCCTGTTACAGAACAAAAAGGAGTAGTGGCAGACTGTGAAATGTTAGGAGAGTGTGTTTGTCAATAAGATCGTGTGTAGGAACCGTGATTACCGACTATAGTGCAGTGCTCAGTGTCCTGGATACATTGGACGGCGCTTCTTCACTGGCCTGTTTTGTCTTGGTAAGTTGTTTCAAGACCAGTTTATTTTGAGCTCTCTCGTATTTTTTTTTGTGTTTTTCTATTGCTAATTTATGTTAAGCTTTATTCATGTGTATGTGTGTCCAGTTGTGTAGCGTGAACTTTTTTAGACTATGAACTGCATCCAAAACCAGATTATACAAATTTGTCTTTTTATTTTTATAGTTGGAAATGGTTTTACCGAACAAACAGGTTCCTTTTAAAAATATATTACGTTTTAATGTACCTATTATACAATAACACCAGCACTATATTTTTATTTTTATATGTTTAGCACGTGATATAAATCATAATATAGCAATTATGTACAAAAAATCTAATCGATGTAATGATAATTGCTCAGTGCTGGGGAATTACATCCTAACGGTGAAGCTATTACCTACAATCGGCAAGCGAGCAATAAAAATGAGTCATAATAAAAATGAAATTATCCTTAGTTAACTTCACAGTACAACCTTTCGACCAGTGAACATTCTTTACATCAAAGTTCCGACTGAAATCTTCTGAGTGGGTACTGTTTATTCATTATGTAATTTTATGCTAACAGATGATGTCTGAAGATGTCTTATATACCGGTTCACGCATCCGGCTACGAATAAACTTATACAATTTTTTCTCATCAACTTTTTATCGACTAAGACTTTGATCAATAGCTTCCATCGATTCGCGCAAATTAACTGCAATTTTGCAAACATTAACCCAACGGACATTAGAAATATCCTTTACGCATTTTGTTTACGTTACTTGCTAAATATCTACCTACATACAACTAAAACTGACGAAATAAATTGCAAAAAATCCTAACCTTTCATAACTTCACGGCAAATTCAAGCAATCATACAACAACACATTTTATTGGAACTACGAATAATTACAAAACAACAATTAACAAATTACAATAACTATGAATCGATAACGAAACATGGTTCGTTGACAGCACTATTTTCCCGCGTTTTTGCAATTATGGCGGGCAATATGGCGGCTGAGCGTCTGTCAGCGTGATGGGGCTGTTCCGGCAATGTTTCCGCTGTGTGATGTGATTACCGTCCTTGACTACAATGGCCAAGGTTGTGGACAGATCACCATGAGAAATTATTCGCGTGTAGGTAGGTATCGGGTTAGTCACGCAAAATCACTATAAAAAGGGATGTTTCAAAGAAAAATCTCATTCTACCTTTTATAAAATTACCATAGAGATTTACATTAACAAAATATTAATTAAACTTTTAATATCAAAACAATATTTACAAATCATAATTTAATATCAATCAAACACTATTTACACGTTCAAAGTAGGCAATCAAATCAACATTTAAGTTAAAACATCTTGCAACCTTAGAATCAAAACAACATTATAATAGCAATTTAACAACCAATAAGAACTTAGCAGGAAAATTTAACCCTGGAACGGCGATGCGTCAGGTTCTCAGGACTAATGACGTCAGACGTCATTTTCTCAGTGTGGTCTCAGTCTCACGCATATGTAATCCCTGAGGCGAGACGCCAGTGATCACTGACCAGTTGTGACCATGCATCGTGGGATCGCAGGGAAAGTATGGGAGTGGCGACCACTCACGATTATGGAATACTACCACAAGTCTGTGGCAAGGAAATTTATCCGAACTGGATGTGTGTAATTATCGCGAATGTTTTTGCATAATACGTTGAATTAATAAGCTTCCGTGTGGCATGTGTGAGAGACTTTTACGGTGCGATATTTTGTGTTGAGAAAAAATTGTGCTTAATGTCCTGCTTGTGCCTTATAAGTAAGTACCTACACAATTCTTGACTTCTAAGACCTTGCAAAACAATTCCCTTTATTTCTATAGCATGTATTAAAACTGTAAATTACAATCGATCCACATAGAATCGAACCACTCTATAAAACGCAATCTCAAAAAGCAATTCTGTTCGGTGGAACGCTAATCAAGTAAAGCGCATTAAACAGCTATTGAAGTTCTAAATAAGAACATTAAGTTAACACCTAGCCTGCAACAGCAAGGTATGCACAGGATCGTAAACTATTCAGCCGGCAGTTGCGAGCGGGGGCAGAGACCTGTGCATGCGCAGAAAGCTCGCCGACCCACTTACAACGAGAACCGAACCCGTTCCAACGCTTTTACATAATTCCAACTCTCACTGCCTTTATCACATACAAATATTTCCGAATTACTGCTAAAGATGGAACCGGTCACAAGTTGCAGGGTGCGTGCAGTTACAGGTTAAGTGGTCTTATGTAAGAAGAAAGGCGATCAAGTGGAGATATCGGAGTGCATTCAAGTGCTTCTTTTCATGCTTCTACAAACAGCATCTCTGATAATGATATCTAAGTGATATTGTACATGTCACGTCATTTAACGAATTCGTCAAAAGCGATTGGCAGATTTAACTCTGCTTCGTCGACAGTTTTCATTATTTCTGAGCAAGATTTGCCATGTGTAGACCGCCTATTGTTGGTGAAGAAAGCATGCATTCGTCAAATGACGTAACGTGAACAATAACCTATTAATAGTTTCGAAAAAAACAAATGAAAAGCTGGACTAGAACCCGCGGCTACCAACTTATCGCTACTAACCGCTATCGTATCACGCATATAACCACGGAACGTAAACCGGTGTAATAAGTTATTTATATTACGTATTAATTAATTTATGAAATAATTATGAGAATGTTAGCTTAAGAATTTAGCATTGACAGCGAATGAGACGGCCTAACCTACTTACAAATTAATTAACGGCATTATAATCAATGCTAATCAAACACTTTACGATTGAACGCCGTAAAAAGATTTGGAATTCTAAAAACGGCTTAATTTTTTTTACTAGTTATCACTGCATAGTATAAAACAAATTCACTATCCGCCGTCTGTCTGTCCCTATGTAAGCTTAGATCTTTAAAATTACGCAACGGATTTTGATACGGTATTTCTTAATAGAAAGAGTGATTCTTAAGGAAGGTTTATATGTATAATACATGCATATTGCACCCGTGCGAAGCCGGGGTGCGGTTGCTAGTAAAATATAAAAAACGAGTAAGATGTTTGTTTGTTAGTCTTTCTTATTGAACGGATACGGATGAAACGCACGGAGACGCTATAGTTTTACCCTGGTACCGTCGGCAAAGCCGCTATCAGAAGCTAATAAATAATAAATTGATTGTTCTATTTATTTACTTATCATAGCACGTTGCAAGACACAAAAAGTGCTATTCTGCAATCAACAAGCAAGTTGCAAGTTACAACTCACGCATTCTACGGTTCAATTAACACATTATATGTATATACTTCTCAAGTACATTCACTAACATTGAAATATTCAAATCAATACACAGACTTGTATGAAACCTAATTCAGACCGAAAAATAGAGACCGACCTCGATCTAGTTTAAAAAATATTACGTGAATGCAATTTTGCATTCGTGACAAATAAGGCGCCAATGACAGCGTAGGAACTGTGAGTTAGAATGCTAAGTTTCGTCATTTAGTTTTTCTTTTTTTGTGTCAACAACAAAGGTTACTGAACTGAGAAATATCTAATAACAAGCTGGAGTAACAGTATTCTGTAATGGAATTATAATAAAACAAGTTACAAGCGAAAGTGAACTGTATTGATAGATTTTATATGATTCTACGATTTCGACGCTAGAACTTCTCCTAAACAATTGATTAACGTCACCATTATAATAATGACAGAACACTTAAATAATTTTATATGACTTGTAAACGTATCTAATGCCGCGGAGAACCTAACGGGTAACCGGGGCTCCGGCTCGAAGTCCAGAAATAGGAACGGGGTGGTTTTTAGTCAGTAAGAGTCTGACACTCCCTCCCACCTGACCTAGGCGGGAGCAGACATTCGATGATATTCTACCCTTAAGAAAAACATATCTAATACATTTACCAGAAAATCAGTAGTGTAACATCTGCATCGAGCTTCATTACAATTTAAACCGCTATTGACTATAAAAGTTCTTGGATACGTAACATCAAACTATATAAAAACAAGTTTTTATTAATCGACTGAACAAACAACTTTCCTAAGGTCATCAAATAACAATTAAAAACTATCGATTTTGAACGGTTCACATTTTTAATTAAAGCGAAAAGTGAAAAACATATCGAATGCGTCGTTCGACGGTACCAGGAGAGCAGAAAATGCATGTAGTAATATTTTCCTAATATGGCGGTACTGCTTTCCAAGTCTTCGGGCAACGACTTTAAGAAATAATTAAATCTTTTCATTACGACACCAATAAGTATTTATTTAATATTTTCAAGATAGTTACGATCTTCACTTTATAGGTTTAATTCAATTAGGTAAAAAAGAAATTTAAAAATCTTCGTTAATAACAAATACTAAGATGACCATTGTTCACAATATCATATTTTTGCTAACATATGTATGTGAATAAGTTAATTCTTACATTCACGTATAAACGGTTAATAAAATCGCTGATTGGCATTCTTTACAATTTTATGAATATTATTATTATATGCAAATTATTTTATATGTCATGGTTATTAGGCCACAAACATTCAGCCTACAATGTTATTCATTCAAACTTGTGCCACTTTCTTGGTACGTCTTTGTTTAAATTGAAATGGTTGTGCTTGACTATATTACTCCCCATACATTACGAAATTAGACTGCATCTCCACGGCGAAGTAAGGAGTATTATTGAACTAACTATTTGCAGCAATATCATGAAGTGTGGGTCCCGAGCATGGAATTACAAACACTTCCATTTCATAATTTATCACTACATAGTATAAAACAAAGTCGTTTCCGCCGTCTGGCTGTCCCTATGTATACTTAGATCTTCAAAACTACGCAACGCATAAATAGAGTGATTCTTCAGGAAGCTTTATATGTACAATACACGCATATTGTACCCGTGCGAAGCCGGGCTATATATCAAAAAGTGATTATACTTAACGAAGGTAAGTTTTTCCACCGCCAAATTATCTGCTAGTTACACTACACTAAACTTAAACAGTGATATAGATAAAACAGAGGCCTAACATTTACATGTTTATCTATCTGAGACACATTAAAGTGTAAACATAAAACCTTAGAAAGATTAAAAAACATAACATAAAAACTATTTTGATTTGACAAAATAGCCTTGCATCATCAAAATAACCATTATTAAGTATTTATATCTACGAATATCTATGCAAATATTACTACGGAGACACAAAGGTGATTTTGGCAAACGCAATCAAATTAGTTCTGTCAACATAGTTATACTTATTTGTCACGCATTTTTTTTTTTTTTTTTTTTTTTTTTTTAAGGGGGGAAAATCATCGAATGACTGCTCGCGCCTGGGTGAGGCGGGAGGGAGTGTCAGACTCTTACTGACTAAAAACCACCCCGTTCCTTCTCCTGCACGTCGAGCCGGAGCCCCGGTTACCCGTTAGGTTCTCCGCGACTCCGAATCGGCATCGGCCCTATTGGGCCCCATCTGTGGTGGTCTGATGGCTCTTTGAGGCGCGCGCGGAACGCGACGCGCCGTACGCTCGGGTCTGTTTCTGGTCGGACGGGGAGCCACCCATGCTCGCCGTCCGCAGGCCCGCGCTTACGGTGGCCGGAGATCGTCCCGCGATCCCCGACGCCCGGTGTGCCCTTCGTGATGGCTGGGTTGCGAGGAGGCAGCGCTTCGCTGCCTCACGCGTCCCGCCTCCTCCTTAGCTAGCATGACTGCTTCGCAAAAGGAGGAGACGGCTTCCCAGTCCCCCTCGCTCCGCATCATGGCCTGCACTAGGCCCGGACGCGAGAGGTCGCCATCGCCGATCACTTCCCTGAGGACACGGCGGTGCTCAGCCCACGCAGGGCATTCCGCGACAGTGTGTTCCACCGTGTCCTCAGGGCGGTCCTCGCAGTGATGACACCCGGACGTTTCCTCCCGCCCCATCAGACACAGGTACCTCCCGAAACTTCCATGTCCGGTGAGGACCTGCGTCAGGCGGTAGGTGAGGACGCCGTAGCGTTACTCAAGCCACTCCTCAAAGAGGGGACTTACCGCTGCGATGGCAGCGAGCCCAGCCCTCGGTTGCGACAGTCGCTGCTGCCATTCCGCCATGAGATCGCGCCGGAGCTCATCCCGCCACGCACCTATCTGGCGCGGCAGCGGGGTTTCGCCCCGGCGACGTGCCTCCGCGCGCATGCTGTACACGCGCGCGAGCACCTTCGCCTCCAGATCCCACGGCGGTAATCCGGCAAGGAGGTTCGCCGACTCCCCAGAGATCGTGCGGTATCCGCGGATCATACGGATCGCCATGACCCTCTGTGACATGAGCAGCGTCCGAGCGGGACGCCGCAGCATGTTCGGCGCCCAAACAGGGGCGCCGTAGAGGGCCATGGACCGCACGACCCCGGCGTATAACCTCCGGCAGGAGGCGTTTGGCCCCCGAGGTTGGGGAGGATGCGCTTAAACGCCGCCCCCGCCCTCTCCAACTTTGGAGCCAAACGTCGGAAATGTTCAATGAAGTTCCACCGACTGTCGAGGACGAGTCCTAGGTACCTCATCGTCGTCTCGACGCCGATGGTAACTCCTCCCGCCGTTATTTGGGACCCACCCGGAGGTGGCGCGTTCCCGCGGCCATGAAAACACATGGCCTCGGACTTGTGGAGCGCCACCTCGAGTCCCAACTGCCGGATTCTCTCAACGACTGTCGCAACCGCTGTCGCCATTGAGTCGGCCGCCGCCTGGTGCGACCTCCCGTGCGCTAGCACCAGCGTGTCGTCGGCGTAGCATATTGTGCTAACGCCGTTCGGGAGGTCGGTGCGCAGCACCCAGTCATAACCGATGTTCCACAGGAGCGGCCCCAGAACCGAACCCTGTGGAACACCGCGTGACATATCTCGCCGGTTCCACTCGCCCCTGTGACCGGGGTAGCTGACGGACCTGTCCGTCAGGTAGGCCTCGATTACACGACGGAGGTAGGTAGGCACCCGATGATATCGGAGTGCCTCCAAGATGCAGCTCCAGGGCAGGGAGTTGAAGGCGTTGGCGATGTCCAAAGACACCGCCACTACGACCTTACCCCTGGATACTGCGGTCCCCGTCGTGAGGTCCCTAACGCGCATGAAGGCGTCCACCGTGGAGCGCCCTCTGCGGAAGCCGAACTGGCCGTCCGAAAGGTCCGGCCCAATGTCCGTCAGGTGCGCGACGAGGCGGTTCGAAATTATTCTTTCGAACACTTTCCCCACCTCGTCGAGCAGCACTATGGGCCGGTATGCGGACGGAGAGTCCGCAGGGCGATTTGTCACGCATAAATATGATCATGAACACACGTTAAAGTAAACTAGTATTATACTCGTAATAGTCTTGATACAAAAAATGTTTAAGATTACTTAGATTTTATACCAAACTGAGGCCTCGTAATGACTAGTACACTAGAGACTACAAGAGATTTTCCACTTTAACCTATTGTCATTGTGTTCAAAGTCCTTTAAGAGCCCTTAAAGGACTTTGAACACAATGACAATAGGTTGATGGTTTATTCTTCTTCTAAATCATAAGATAGGGACAAAAGTTGCCTATGTTTAGAACGTAGAAATACAATATAATTTGCGAACTCCGCCAATGTGCAATGGTATGGAAATCACGATCCGTATCTCACGCACTATGGGTACACGGAACCCATTCTGTAACTAGTAGAATGCTGTTTATAGGTGCTGGTGACAACGTAACCGAACTTTATAATAGTAGTGCAACTAGATATGTATTTCATTTGTGACCAAATCTTGCCTTGTGTATTTTTTGTTTTATTAAAATGAAGAGAAGTTGCGTTCTTTTTTTTTCTTTTTAAGGTGGGAAAATCATCGAATGACTTTTCCCGCCTAGGTGAGGTAGGAGGGAGTGTCAGACTCTTACTGACTAAAAACCACCCCGTTCCTTCTCCTGCAATTCGAGCCGGAGTCCGCGGTTCCGAAACGGCATTAGCCCTATTGGGTCCCCCGTCCCATCCGTGGTGGTCTGATGGCTCTTTGAGGCGCGATGTGCTGTCTAATGGGAAATGTTATTTCGACGCTCGCTGACTTTATTTAGAATAAAGCATATTATTTGTCGCGTCTACAACTAATTCATTTTAAATGATCATTGTATGAAACTCACAAGCATTCAGAATCAAATCATAGACAAGCATATCAAAGTGTTAACTACGATATTAAAATTCTAGTTCTATTCCTTAAAAAGTTGTACAAAATTGTTTAGAAGTCGATTTAAGTACAGACATCCTTACTTAATATTATAAATCCGAAAGTGAGTTTTTTTGTTTGTTTGTTCCGCTTTCACGCCCTAACTACTTAACCGATTATTTTGAATTTTTGCATATGTATAGTTAGAAGTCTGGATTAAATAATAGGGTACTTTTTATCCCGAAAAAAATTGATATTCCCGAGGGAAAACAAAAGTATTAGTATAGATGGCGCTGTGTGTATTGGTATATGTCACATAGGCTACTTTTCATCCTTTTGTGACGTGAGCGAAGCCGCGGATAAAAGCTAGTCTTACATAAACTCAATAATTTTCGTCACTGAAAAACAGTCGTGAATAGATCTTTAGCATCTCAAATAAATACTAAGGACGGTTGCAAATGTTTTGAAGATAGTGAAATCGCAAACATAGGTCGTGCCGGCGCCGCGCCGGTGCCTCGTGATCCACTCATCTCTGTTGAAACGTGTCAATAACTAGCTGTTACGTAGGCATGTGAAGTGCCCATGAGGTTACTGTGGAAACCATGCAGACATGCTTATAAACGGTATAAAACTAAAATATTCGAGGTAGGGTTTGATTGAGAGACCAATGCAATCTATGAAAATGCTAATGAAATGTACGTTGACAAAAGCTGTAATGATTTTGGAACTAACAGTTAGACACATGAATTAAAAGCATTTTAGCAAACTCCCGTCTAAGTAGACTTAAGGAAAACTACTATTAAGTCACTACTTAGAAAAGTATTTGAACAAAGTAATGACTGTAAAGGTACATAATTACATACTATTGGAGAAATTGACTTATTGAATTAATAAGTTCTGCTTCACTTCATTCAGTAGGTACGTCACTAAACAACTCTTAAAGACTTCACATTTAAGAATATTACCGCATCTTTCATTAAAATTAAAACTAGTCAACCCTAACCTCTTTGAACCTACTTATTCCTCTCCTCTCCTTTATGTCCATATTTTATGACATGTACTAGTATAACAAGTATAGTCTGATGAGACAGCTTCGTGCGAAAGTGAACAGTTACTTACATCTATCTTATTAGCAAGCAGATTCGCTTTTACTTAAACTAATTGCTGACCATAGCATACAAACAGGTATAGTTGATTGAACCTTGGACGAGCTGTTGTTTTTCTCCTATGAAGTCATATATATATATATATATAAATGAAACCTGATGCATATTTAGGGAACAGAGAGTATAGTTCCCTAAGATCGGAAAAGGAGGATCCTCCGACCAGGCGAGGTGATCGTGCCTGGCGGGCTTTCTGCCCAACAGTTGCTCGTTGGGATTTTCTATCCGTGTTAAATCGAATGTAAACTTCGCATGTGCGATGTAGGATTTTATGACGTCATCCGTTGACTTGTGACATGTGTCGCCACAGATATATTGATAGCTAAGAAAGTGCATTTGATGAAAGGAACATTTGCAATATCGAAACTTTCCTGTTTGTGTTGTGTGTCACTAATATCTACCTAAACAGTTTGAACATAGGTAATAAGATTTTAAGCCTTTGACTGCCAATAAATAAATGTTGAAGGCAAATCCTCCGGTAAGCCCTGTGGCGTTTAATGTGTTAAATAGATTCTGAAGTTCTAAACAACAACTAGAAAACTATATATACAAACCCCGTGGCGTTTAATGTGTTAAATAGATTCTGAAGTTCTAAACAACAACTAGAAAACTATATATACAAATCCCGTGGCGTTTAATGTGTTAAATAGATTCTGAAGTTCTAAACAACAACTAGAAAACTAGATATATAATCAGGCACAAACCCACAATCGCAACTGATACTTAATGAGCTAAAAACTTCTCCTATAGAAGCCAAGGTATAAGTTGGCAATCTTTTTGTAGTTGAGAGGCCACAGATCAACAAAAGGAGTTTCTTAATCCAATTTGCTCCCAATATAGACTAGACTACCTACTGACCCCGAAATCCTAGAAACAGAATTTGTTTATGGTAGTTTAGGCCTTATCTGAATATATTATTTCACTTGTGTCTACAAAATTATGCAAATTAATCCTATTTTCGTTTGCATTATGATCATTATTAAATAAAATATGTAGTAACACTATCGTAACATCTGAATCATGCCAATAACAATAAATTTTATTTATTTTTAAATACAAAATTGTATTTTTAAAACATTCTAGATTCTTCTTTTGATCTTGTTATGGCAAGGAAAATCATTGAAAGAAACGAAACGAAATTATAAACAGCATCGTCATTTACACCGATTACAATTTTGGTAATTATTGTTACTTCGTGTTTAGACTTGAATATCTTGTTTTCAATTTCGAAATTATACAATTGACTAAAATAGATCAACTTGATCTACTACGCTATAAGATTTGATTATATGAAAATTGCTAAGTATGCTATATATATTCTGTAAATTGGACTTAGTGCTATTTCAGTCTCTATCAATCCTACCAATATTGTTAATGCGAAAGTTTGTGAGAATGTATGTGTGTGTTTATTCTCTTTCACGTCAAAACAGCTGAAGGAATCGGAATGAAACACGCATAGGTTTGGTTGAAGCTAGTCAACGTATACATAGAATCGTCCTGAAGAATGACACAGATAAAAAAGACTAACACACACACAAACAAAAGTACTAGCAACAAAACATAAAACTACACCTACAAATATACCAATCAACTATAAGAACTGTAACAAGTTCCTAGTAAAAACTAGATAGATATAGATCCATTCACTGATACCAGAGCTTTCTATAAAGCATTGTTTTGTTTGCATCGTACACCGGTTACAGCCTGTTACATTAAGTTTCTACTAATGCACATAACAGTACCTATAGTTAATACATAGTTATTCAACTGTTTCGCACCGGTCAATCACGTCGGGGTAATTTTACTTCAGTCACAAATAGATCGGATATACTTGAGTCGCCATTTTGGGGATAGCCGGATTTGAATTAAAATTATTAAAAATGTGGTAAGCAGGGATACAGTTTTGGCCTTTGACCTTATAGATAAAAACAGAATTTAAAAACAAGAAACTTAGAAAAGATATGAATAAGTAGAATATTAATAAAACTTTCGTGACCTACAATTGTTTGACGAGGAACTCGACTAGCAAGTCATGCTACAGGCTCATATTGATGAGCAGCATTCTTGAGAAACTAGGTAAGTTCAGTTACGTGAGTAAGCCGTAAACATAATAATTAATTAAGAAGAATATTAGCCATTATCTAAATTCATTTTTTAGTTATTGAAAACAAGGATTTCTATCGAAAAAATATTTATAAATCTAATCATTTCTAGTCGTTTTCGAGGATGACCACATTACCATCACACATTACATAACATGAAAGAACCGGGCACCAATCAAAAGACCATTAAAATGTAACACACACAGCTTCCCACGTTAATAATAATCTTTTAACTCCACCTATGTATAATGAATACAAGTTTAAAAGTAAAAATAAGTATTTATAAACGAAATAGTTCCGCCTTTTCACTCAAATTCTTGGTTGTATTGTCTCTCAGTCCACGAGTATTGAGTAACACAACTTGCAACTTTCGTATTTATGAACATTTTATGACTTACACGCAAGTACGGTCTTCAATACCCCATCTTATGTCATCTAGAACATGCGATGTGCTCAGGCGCAACAATCTAAAATTCAATTAGTGTTATAGCGATCTAAACGCAGTTTTATTGGTCATTTTACGCTTGCTGTTTCTTTTGATCTTATTTGTGGAGGTTTATCTGGTGTGGAGTTGATGTTATTGTTCTTTTAATTACATTCGTTTCAATGTTTATATCTAAGACATTATTATAATCATTGTGCATAGTTAAAAGTGTATTTTATACACCCACAACAACGATGGCACACTACCCTTCATTTTCGCTACTATTCGATACAATAGACAATTTTAATACAACAAGAGTAACTCTAAAAAAAGGCAACAAATTTTATAGTTAACAATAAAAATTCTCAACGACATTATTTAATAATCCCAAAAGCCCCTTACTATCTGCACTTACAACTACTTATCTTCAACATTCCATAACACTGAAACTCTCAACTTGCAGTAGTGTAAACCTCACACACACGGTCACACACCCACTCAACGACGCTGAGTGCTCAATACTTTCCATCATTACCGCCTTGTTCGAGATCTGAGGTGTCTTCTCATGTAGAAAGTCAAGTATATGATGTAACGAGTAAACACTACAGTTTACAGTACATTATACAATCAATTTAGCATTCGATTGCAGTTTACAGACAGACAGGCGGACTTTATGCTAATATTATTATGATGTTGGTTTTGTTATATTAGCTGTGGGTGTTAGATTTATTATCTAGCCTTGTGTCTTAGGATGTTTCGTTGCTTTGGTGAAATTTATATAGATGTTTTTGTGTGTTTTCTAAAATTCATTTTTTAACTGCTATTCTATGTTTCCTTATCACCCTTCATGCCAAAACATACACCTTATTCCAAAAAAAGTCTATGCAATTGCTCCTTTTGTCTTCATATAAATTTCTGACTGCATTTCTGCATTTCTTTTTCACTGTTCTTGTTGAACTCCTTGAATAACCTTCAGAGTCTTGACATTTTATTCTATAATATATATATAAATATATGCATAATCAACCTCAATGCCACAATATACCTTCTTAAAAATATATAGCAAAAAAAATCACCAATAAAACTCTCATTAAACAAACACGATAGATTAACCTTCACATAAACTCATGAGGAATTGAATAATCAGATAAATGAACGTATAAATACTATTTCCTTCCTGTGACCAACTTACTTACTTACATATACGAGTAGGAATTACGTATGGGTCTTAAACACAGGATACTCTTTGTCATTGCATAGAACCTTGATAAAGTTCGTAATTTAGTCGAAGAAGGTTAAGATGGTGCTGTCTTGAATATTGATGAACATGTAATTAAGGGTAACTGCAAAAAATACGCGAGGAAAGGCCAAGAAAACATTAGAACAGACATTTTCTTCCTTGATAATACCATCTGATCTAAATCAACCAAATCTTTACTCCCTGATGATAATAAAAAAAACAAAACGCCAAAAACGTAGAGACTATTTTCAAAGTAGCAGTGACACGCTAATTTGATTAAGAACCACAATTACGTGACCCACCCAAATCGCTACCAACAGAAACGATCGAAGCTGACTTTCACTTATCTCAACCAGACATGACAAAAGCTATTGATGTCAGTCAAATAAACGCAATGCAAACATTTGACTTAGAGCACATAACATACATAATGTATGCGTAATTGCGGACCTAGATACATAATGTAAAGTCATTTCTATCAATTATCCTCATACTGCTATGGGCTTAAGAAATATGTCTACGTTTGTTGCACCAATAGTACCAATTATCGTAGGCTCAAATAATTTGTCATTCTAAATGAAAGATTGTTTTCAAGGGTTGGTAGGCTGAAAGACGTCGGTTGATTAAAGATTAAAAAAGATGTTAGGCATATCTAACAGCACAATTTCTTTATCCTGATCAAAAATCACAATTTCATCATTATACATATTTGTTTTAACAGGTAATAGGTATTGCAGCAAACAAATAAATCACCATTACATAATTTTAAACATTTTACTTCTAAAATTGAATTTATATTAAAGCTTACAGGCTTCCTAGTTAGAGATTATAACAGTGTTGCTTACAATATTATACAATTTACCCAAAATGCTAAGAAGTTAATAAATTATGCAGTTTCAACACTAAACCGAAACGAAATGGTGTTGGCTTACTCGTCGGCTTATTATGGTTGGCCACACCTGTAGTTGGATGAAAAGTGTGACAGTCAGGTGAAATTGTAGAAGTGGTGGCCAATATATTTCTCTATTTAGCATTATTGGAACAGATGGTTCCAATGGAACAGGTGGGAAAATGAGAAACTGATTCTATGAATTCTGTAAGTAAATCATGAATTAATGATTGAACGACTTGTTTCATAAGGGGGGAAATCACCGAATGGCTTCTCCCGCGTTGGTGAGGTAGGTAGGGAGTGTCAGACTCTTACTGACTAAAATCCACCCCGTTCCTATTCTTGCACTTCGAACCCGTTAAATTCTCCGCGGTTAAGTGATTGAACGACTAATGCAGTGTTATTCGACGTTGCTGTGTAACATATCGCAGATTAGACTACCACCATGGGTCACCCACGTTATGATTATATATAGGAATGTTTTATATAAGGAAATAATTGAAGCATATTTTAAATTAAACTACTAAACCAAGTGTTTTCGTAGTATTTGCTTAGTAGTGACACACAGACTGTTAGAAAAGTAATGTCTCATCAGACAATACAATAATAATAAAATTATAAACAAACTCGATGCTTAAGATGTCTTTGACCTCCACCAATAAGTAAGAGTGTTTATCTCTTCACTTCCCAGTTGTCCATTTGCCTTCGGACAACAATACGCTAATTTACTTAAACACACACACTTTCACCTTCTCTGCCCAAGGGATATGTGATAAACTGTCTAGCATGAGTAGACAAGTAGACATTATGGAGACATTCATGACTTTGAAGACTTATTATTTGTAGACTACAGACTAATTCTGCCCTGCAGTTTCTTGTACAAGATTTGCTAAGTATTTTAAAGCATGATGTAGATAACATTTATTACTAAAGAGTAAAGTAAGTCGAAGAAGACCATGTTTCATTGTGGAACCCTTTCCAGTCGGAATCGATCAGTTATGAAGACACCTAAAAACCAAATCATAAATGCAATCTGTTCCCTTTAGTTTACAACCATCAATTGTTTATTTAATTTTATCTATTTGTCTTCATCATCTTACCCATGAATATCTTCTCTGTTTCCCACTATACCTTGAACAAGGAGATAGGTCACTTCCATGACGTCTTAACTACCATTTCTTGTAGATTCCTCATCACTCATCTCTCGAACATCAACAATTAAATCTAATTGTGCCTATGATTAACGCCTTAACACTGTACATTCTAAGCTCGTCAGTTGCCCAGGGTCGACGCCCACGCATCACTCTCGTTTTCAACATCACATGCGTAAGAGTTGACGAATATTCAATGATAGTAAAAGTTACGCGATGTAAAATGTTTTTATGTAGGTGATAGGCAATTGTAAGTAAAACATACATACAAACATGCATCGTAATCGTAGTTTTAGTAATTTAATGGTATTTCTTGAGGGACAAGTCTTTTGTAAGACGTTTAAGAATGCGTTTAAATTAAATGACGTTTGCCTGGTTATGAAGTAGGTGGAGGTTGGTATTGATGTACGACATCTGCTCGTGTTGCGTGTCTGCGGCTGTTCGTTTGCATAGATTATATTGGGTTTATTAGACATATGTACGTCTTTATACTTACGAAAATAATGTATTGTTGTAAACATATTCTAGGTCTTTAGCACACACGGACCTAACCGGTGTTTCCTAATAAGTATTTATTACACACATTACACAAGCAAACTATTAACTGTTACAAAATTGGCATCTTCAAGAGAAAGTGAACCTTTTAACATCATAATATTAAAGATCAATTTCATAATTTCACGCTGATGCAGTTTCTAAAAATTGAACACAAAATCACCATTTAATTGGGATAATTATAAAATTTCGCGAGCATTTAATATAAGTTGAGGAATGATTGAAGGTAGCTTTCGATGGCCGTTGGCTATTGGCTACAATAACCATTCACATTCGTTCGTACATCCGGTTGCAACGGAAATAACGGTGCAAACGTCGCGTGCGCATGTAGGGTTGTGGTATAAGATGTTATACATAAAATAGTGTTTATAGATTCAAGTAATGAAATCACTTTTATGAACCACATTGGTCGTTATGTGATAGACATTGAAAGCTTTGTACCGATGTGTGATGAAGCGAGAGTATTTGTCATGGTAACGTACGACCGCGCACGCTGCTCATGAGAAAGAACCCCTCTGTGGTTTAAAACTAGTAGAGCTTTTCTCAGTATATTCACGTGAGTAACCCTACAAAGTTGGCCTTGATTTGTAATGTACATATTTAGGTATAAAATAACAGTATTTTTTATTAAAAATTCTGTTCTAATTATAGCGATGAGAATTATCGAAATATTAGAGGCATCAGACTGTAGAAATATAATGCAAAGATTGAGATATAATGTGGCAAAATAATATTTAAAGATGACGTCAAAAGCTATTTATAGGTGACATGAACAAAGTGTCACAACTTACAATCAAAATTAGATAAATAAATGATGATTAGCACACCATTAACGACCTCAAAGCTATCACCAATAGCTTCGATGCTATCAACAAATATATTACCATTTCAAACAGCCCTCTGTCATGATGGAGCTGTTTAAATCATTAATCAATATTGACAGCCCTATCATATAATATATAGAGCAATATTGGCTGGGTACAAGGTCAGTAACTATATAATCTTGGTTCATTGTCAAGTAAAAGTTGCAATACATGTTTACGCAACTGAAGTTGACCGAGCAAGTTTACACAGATAGAACTTTTGAGTTTATTTTTCCCTTGTGTTTGGGGAAGGTAGAATAAACTGGAATTGTGACATACAGACTCATATAACACTTAAAGGCCCTGAAATGTCTTTAAATTAAATCCTTAACTTAATATTAAACATAAAGTCTTGAGACGATTTTGCCCAAAAGTTCTCAACACAAAAATCCGCATTCTAGGCGTAACAACCACATTGTCATTATGGCACTTCAAAATGTGATTCATACAACTTCAAATACAAGTTACTACTGAGAACAATCATTTGAAACTAACTTCACGAATTTTATAAGAGCTTCCTGAAATCTGAACAGACAAAATGATTCAACCTTCAATCACCTCGCCCTTTTTAAGAACTGAGATTAGCACAAAACTGCTTAACATCTTGTATCATTCGCTCAGCGTCTCTTTTGATGCTAATCAGCTCATCTCATTCAGATCTACGCCATTGTGTGAAGGGGCGGGGCCAATGAGCCTGCGCCCGAATTCTTGCACACTGACAGCTTGCGGGCAAGTGTCATAATCGAGTGGAGCTGTGGAGTTAGTCATGCGCAATGCGAACCTTCAGCGGCTTGACGTGGAGTGGGGTTTGGCGTGGTTGGTTTTTGTCGGTTAGAGGGACAAACTGTTAATAAAAACTTACCTTAGATAAGGGATTATAGAAGTTATGATCGTTTTCTTCACTAATCAAAAGGTATAAAATAAGTACCTATAAAATTCTAATTTTCATAATAAACACTTCTGAACAAAAGCTAAAAATAAACAGTTCCAACAATATTTTCCGCTTCTTACGTCCTTATTCTCCAGCTGCACATATTCCTTTATCTATGTGACAAAGCATAATAAAGTTATTACATTGATTAATATATTTTATTGACATTTCCGCATAACGCGCCAACTGCAGTGGATATCAAAGACAAAATAGAGACAAAACAAAAGGCGCACTTTGTTATGTTATATACATTACCCACATCATTTATAATAGGCTATTTCGGAACATAACCTCTCAAAACATAAAGTATTTATTTACTATCGTCATATCAGCAACGAGGCGTCCAGTGCTGGTCGCTTCCAACCGGCCTATCCTATCTGGGAATCACTGAGGGAGGCCTATGCTCCTTAGTTGATTTCTTTATAATGATTATGTGTTTTGTCCTAGTCTTTAAAATCTATAGTTGCATTATAAACTAGTGTCAAAAAATTAATAAAATCTTCTACAAAAGTAGTACTTCTATCTTACAAAGCTTCATTGCTAACAAGTTGCATTGGCCACCAATCGTCACGATACGATCGATACGAAGTGATTTATTACATCGGCCACAGGAACGCGGGTGCGGCCTTGTGTCTCTCAGGCTTGAATAGACTAGCACCGGTCACTTTTATTGTGGACAAGGAAATATCTTTCCGGTGGTTCACAATGAAGAATATTTCTTATAATGCTTAGTGATACTTATAATGTATGTAGGATACAAAGCGATAGTGCTGTCAACGGATGTAAAAGGAAATAAATAAAGGAGACAAAAAAGCGTATTTATTTATGATTTGTGTATATTGATCCAGCTAGTACTTCTAGATAATAAATTGAAGATGAATGAATAAGAGATACTTTATTAATTAATTTAATAAAGATGATTACTTGTAGAATAAATAGCATTTAACTATCACATAATTGTAAGGTTTCTTCCTCATTTAGCCCATAAATTGTGACTTACCTTAAACACTTCATACTTAAAGCTATTTACGAACATAATGACGAACATAATGAATTACAAGAAATAATCATTGCTATTAAGAAAATTGCTCATAGGAAATTATATTTTTTCTATTTAAAGTAAAACCCGGAACACAATGAGAGCACGTTTGTTATTGTGAGATTGAAATAGTTTACCGGAACATTCACTTTTAATATTCAGGGTTGAGGCACTTTATTCATGTGTATGACCTACATAAATACAGACATGATACGAACAGGTAAGTAATGTAACTGTATCAACCACAATCACATTCATACACAACTTATTTATTTCCAAATTTCTTGTGAAACGAACCTTCACCAAGACTACCTACTTCCTGTTTATCAACTCCATAAATTATTTAATACGAATGTCAGAATCGAATGTTATAATTTCGAGCCAATATGTCTCCGGCGCAGCACATTCTCAAGCAATAAAGCCAGCATCCATCTGTCGAGTTGTATCGTAAAACTGGATGGAATACATTTTAACTTTCCAATAAAACATGATTGCGTCTAAGCAGGCGCGATTTCGAGCCACTCCCACGCAAGAAGGTTCGATTACCTCTGGTCTCCTCATTACTGTCTGTCATTGGACGTCTATGGTTGCCAGCGCTGTCCACTAGGAATTAATTGAATGTGCAAATTAGCAACTTGTACGCCGCATGTCGGTGCCGTATACTCTCCAGTAATGTCCGGGTCTCGTAGTAATCGATGAGGTTTGTTAAGCAGGAATGTATTGGGAAGATTTCTGTTTTAATAGACATTTAAGAAGTTTTGCCATGCCCAACACGTACTGGACATGTTGAAGAAATCGAATACAAACCTTTCATCCGTCTAAATCTATGATTCCAGTTCAATACCTCTCATAGTCTAGTCCATTCTAAAAATGCTTGAATCGATTTCGATTTATACGGCTTCCATTTGGCATTGAACAGCTTAATAGCCAGTTAATCCAGTCCCATATTGCCCTGGTAGCCCTGTGGTCAGTGACCACACACTACAGTTACGCCCGAAACGAGCCGAGACACGGAATCGTTTCCGACTACGTGACCACTCGGTAATGGCGGTGATCGATCACACGACCGTCCGAATAAATACCGAATAATTCGAATCACAACTATAGACACCGGATATTTTTTGATAACTGTACTTTTTGGCATCAAGAAAATGCACGGTAATAAAACTATTGGAGAACTAATAGAGCTTTTGCACTCAGTGTGCCACTCACGTATATTATTACTTATTTCAAATATGGAACCACTAGTGGCATCCTTTTTTTATTTTATTTTTTCATAAAGCAGATGCTTTTTGGTTTAAAATAAAACCTTTTTAGTTGTTAAACAGACCAGTAAAAGCATTTGACATTAATTAATTTTAATGATGAAATAAAGGTCAATAACAATACAGCGTTAAAGATTCATTTAGCAATCTAACAGAAAGACTAGATTTTATTCGTATTTACTTACAATCATCGCATAGGTACTCATTGAATATAACTACCGACAATTACATAAAGTAATTACATGCTACCCACACAAACCGTTCTTCAAGTATGGCAATACATAGTCATTAGTACATAATGTTACCAACGTTTACAATTATTACTGTAAAATACAAATATTTGCGTACGACTCTGCCACGCAATGTAATTACTTGTAATAAATGGAAGTGCTTACTTACCTTACTTCTAATACTAAAGGAGAAGTTTATTCTACTATTGAACTCATAAACTACTGAAACACATTTTGATGAAACAGAAAATAGGGGTTGTTTTGGATCAATATGTATACATAACACAATATACCTAAGTATTCAAACCTGGTTTTTTAATTCTAATATATACCATGAATTATTATTTTACCTTTGTAATGAATGTACCTACAATACCTACATACAGGGTTCTACAACAGCCTCATCACTCATCATCTTCAGTACATCACTACATAGTATAAAACAAAGTCTATACTCCGACTGTCTGTCCCTATGTATGCTTAGATCTTTAAAACTACGCAACGGATTTTGATGCGGTTTTTTTAATAGATAGAGTGATTCTTAAGGAAGTTTTATATGTATAATACATGCATATTGCACCAGTGCAAAGCCAGGGCGGGTCGCTAGTAAAGCATATATTAGTCATTAAAAATATCTCAACTGTGAAGAATAATACGCGTAATCTTATGCTATGATGCTAACAGTTATTAATTTTTATACCACCTATACCTAACTACCCATAAAAAGCCTACAGGGAATGTTGCATTGCCCTTATTGAAATATTATTATGAATAAGCCTAGTCTGATTGATTTCCTGTACAATCACAGAATATATGTACATACATATAAATCCTGCATTACCGAGTTATGGCAGGGTCGTACACTGCACGACATCTTGTGACGTCTATATACCTCTAGGTACTTACTTTGCCAAATTAATGGATCACGCTTTTCTTTAATAGGTACCTACCTAAGTAGGCACTATTTATGTTACAAGTTACAGCATTTCGATTCTATTGAGTAGGTTCCTATGTATGAGTCATTTAAAATAAAGAGCTGTAAACAGTAGGTGCTTTGCTAAAAATACTAGGTACTTATATTTAAAGCAATTACGTATTTTTAAAACCACTATCAGATTAAATAAAAATCGCGGGTTACTCACGTGAAAATACTGAGAAAAGCTCTACTCTCTCTATCTCTCTAGCTCTCAGTAGGCTACGCAACCGCCCCCGCTACTGATGAGGAAGAGCCCCTCTGTGGTTCAAAACTAGTAGAGCTTTTCTCAGTATTTTCATGTGAGTAACCCGCGATTTATAGTTAATTTAGTATGTCTCACGATAGTTATTATAAAAACCATCAGATTTTTGATAATTTGTGCCCTTGTGCTTATTCTACTCAAAAATTTCGACTTCATTTTGACAATTTACTATATAACTTTTAACTCCGATACCATGCTGGCAATTTATACGGATTCGATCCGTAATCTAGTTTTGTATACTAATTCGGTGTCCAAAATGTGAAAGCCATTTCATTTGTCTAGGGAGGACCTCAGTTTACTTACACGAAAACTTCGAATATAATATTACTAAAATAGATAGGTAGGTATCCCATAAATAAGGTATCCCGTTTACAGTGATATAACTAAATATAGGTAAGCACGAGACACAAACAGCCAACCACTACATACCCAATAGGTACCTAAATTCAAGTTCTACGATTTCGAGTGCTAGCTCTCAAAGTCGTACCGAGGTCGACCGGAGTCACGACACTTGATGCTGTTGCGAAACACCACTCTAAATACATACCTGTACTGTATATGTTACTCTACCATACTTCTATATTCCACAAATGTGATGAATCTATCAAATAATTCACCTTTAGCCTACCACGTCTCAAGATGGCGGACTACGAAGTACGAAGACGCGTCAAATAGGTCAGATTCGAATTTCGAACGTGTTTATTATTCTTTTCTTATAAATAAGAATAGAGTATTTCGTGGCCAAAGAATAGAGAATTTCGTGGCCACAAATGTTTAAGCTTAATGTTAGATGCAACTACCAACAAACTTTTTGATTGGACCTTTTTCTGTCTGTATGATGACTTTATTTATTTGAAGTAAAAGTGTTTGTGACTAGAGTTTGAAAACTTAGATTCTCCGTAATAACACCAAAAAACAAAAGTTAGTTAAATAATTTTCTAGTACCTAATCAATATTTTTGATATAGTATTGGATAACTTAGAGGAAATAGTTGGAATATCAAGAGACTACCTTGATGAAGGCAGGCGAGAGTAGTGAATAGCTTCTGAGTCACGTGACCTTTGCGTGAAGTTGCCCAAGATATTTGTCTGGGCTTAGGTTAAAGCAAGCAATGATATATGCATGATGCTGTTTCATTAAGTGATGGCTGGAAAAAGTACTTTATTGCCTTGGCCGTAAGATGATTATTCTTTAAAATATATTGAAGTCTTTAAACTTTTATAACTATGTTCGTATACTATTTAGAATGACTACAGACAGTTATAGTATTTTTTATATGTAAACGTTAATGTCTTATTTAGAGGTACAATTCACCCTATCTGCCGGTCTAACAAAACACTAGATTTCCCAATTTAAAGACTTATTAATCCATAATACGTTTAGCAAAGCACAGAAACAAGTGGAAATCCTTTGAGAAGGCCTTTGTTGAAAGACAAGCTGTTGTAAGAGGAGAGAAACCGATTGCTGAGGTAATATCCTCTCGCGCGTTTCTTGTACACATGGGTGTACGAGAGAGTTGAGTGCCCATAGCCGCAACTTTACACACGGGTGTACGAGAGTGACTTGCACCGATTGGAAACTTTTTCTGTGACGTATATTTTCAAGTTGCAGCCCATTCTTTATTTGATTGAACAGAATAGTTTATTCGCTGTCTATTAAACCCGTGTATGAGACGCGCGAGAGGATATTAGAGTACTGTACTGTATTTTTTTGTTAATTGGAACTACAGCAATAAAGGCTTATTTTATTTTATTTTTTTTTACGTTTAATTATATTAATATCATTAGATCAAAAAACCTTCCCAAGTTCGTAGTTTATCAATGAAAACCCACAATATAGGTAACAGAGCGAGGTACTGGGTACACAAACTGACTTCATATCATGAGTCATCTACATGTATGCATGTTTGTTCGTACGACCTCAAGCCAAAGCTCCTACCCTGCTATTGTTCGATGGATTAAGATAAGCGGCTTTCTTAGTTCACTGCGTAGGTACTTAAACTAATAATTGCTTAGAACTGTGTGGTATTTGCGTTGGTGTGATGTTGTGTCATGTTCCAGGATGAGTAGTCTTCTTCCTACCTTTGTGTTACAGGAATTCTTGTTTCAAAGGCAAAGTAAAACTCATTTATTTCAACGTAACATAACATCACGCCTTTTGTCCCCGAAGGGGTAGGCAGAGGTGCACATTACGGCACTTAATGCCGCTGTACAATGTATCACTCACTTTTCACTATTTATGTTGTGAGTCCCATGTAATAGGGGGTGAGCCTATTGCCATATACCGGGCACAATTCCGGACTCCGTGCTACTACTGAGTATTTAAAAAAAAACCAGTATTGCTTCGCCCGACCCGGGAATCGAACCCGAGACCCCATGCCCGGCAGTTGCACTTGCGACCACTCGGCAAACAAGGCGGTCATTTATTTCATAATTGAAATTGCCTTTCTGGTCTAATGACCAGAAAGGCAATTTTGAACGTCAACAAAAAATTAAAAGTGAAGTTATTTGCTCATTCCAAAGTGTAGATTCCTATAGAGAAGGACGAGCAAGAAACTCCGTAGGTTACTCTTTTTCAATCAGGTTCAGGTCTATCATTGTTAGGGAATTTCAGAAGTTTATTCTTTGCTAAGTTGAAATCAATCAATGATTTTTGTTACCATTTTCTATTGTTCTTTTATGGTATGAAATATTTTTTGACTAAATAACGTTGAAGACCAAATATTCTTAAGCAGGAATATACAATGATTAGGCTGAACTTGTAAGACATGGTTCGCCATCTCTTTGTAACATAGTTAATTGTTATAACAATGTATTTTATAGTTCTATTCCTAAGTGTGAGTACCTACAACGTTTACAAAGATCTAATTCGATTTACATCCTTCTGTTAGATCACCTACTAACCAGTATAGAACACGTGGTTCCACTACGAAACAGCTTACAATCTTACAACAATAAATAGCCAAGAAAATCCCAATAAAATAGAATCATCATCTAACCACATAATATATGCGACCTTAACTCATCTAATCTTTAATTCAATTTATTGCGCAAGAACCGTACGTCAGCTTCGTATACTCACCGCTAGAGGGCGCGTGGGTAAATTTAGAGGCAGACAATTATGAGCTCCCACGAACACCTGAGAAACAAACTATCCACCGTTAGCTTTGAACAATTATCACAATTAAGATCACGAAGGTCATTGTACAATTCAATTGCCAAAATAGTTTGATTGATGCCTTTCAGATAAGAGTAATTAGCGCAATACTGAGGTACGCATAGATATCAAATATGTGACCTAGTGAAGACTCAAATAACACACTTCTAGTTAGTGAGTAGGCTTATTCACTTCTTTAAACCCAAAAGTTTAAGATTACACAAAATATATCAAACCTCGACGTATGCTCAAGCATGAATACCGCAAATTCCGTTGTTTCCGTCTTTAAAATACCGCAGTAACAGCTGTCGGTTTAGCAACAGTAATCCGTCGATCTGCTCCACATAATTCCGCTATGAGCCGCCCTAAAAGGGAAAACTAAGTTCAAACCACGAGCTTGCAAATTGTTCCGAACATAATAGAAGTGGCTGCCTCAATCCTCGATTGTATGTAGAGGTAGATGTTGTGTCGCAAGACATGATCGGAATTGCCTAATATTGCCGACTGACTGCACCACCGCCGTGAATCTCTGATGGAGCCAATTTGTAAACAAGACATGGAAATATAGACCTTACGGCCTTGAAGGAACATGCACGGAATTCCGATTGTTGTTCAAAGGCTATATTTAAGGGCGATTGGGTAAATTGTTGAGTGCATCTTTAATGTTCGTTTCGAAGTTGTAAATGTCATCGCCTTCAGGTATTTTTATATTTTAATAGCGGAGTTTATAAATCCTTGATAATGTGATCTTTATAGTTATGACTGGATAAATGGTTCTTATTTACCTCAAAAAATGTATCTCTTTAATTTCCTGTCCCCCTATTACCTGTTTACTAGTCACCACAACACAACAAGGCCTAGGTTACAATCAAGATCAGGTAAATAGAGGTATAATAATTCATGATTTTCTCAATGCCTTCCGTGCCTCTTGAGACTTTGACTCACAAACGGGTTTTCCTCCAGCCTTTGTTACATTTTATAGTCCGGTGTTTCCAGAAACTGAATGACGACGTTAAAACCTCAATGGATCTGTGGGAAAATATTAATGAGTTATAGACGTTCAATGTCATAAAATAAGGCAAGGCTGAATCTAGTGTCCATTGAGTAGGTCTTAATGAGATTTCTTAAGTTTATAAGAAGGAACTTCTATGGCAAATAAAAATGTAAGAAGAATAAAAACTAATATAACAATATACAGTTTATTTCCGCATAGGGATACAGTAAGTAGTAGCCAGAGCTGAACACTCTTTACAAGCTTCAGTCTTAAACACTACAGAATTTGAATCCTAGTAATATTTTTACATAACATAACATCACGCCTTTTATCAGGTAGATAGAGGTGTACATTATGCCACTGTACAATTTAACACCCACTTTTCACTATAATTATGTCATGAGTCCCATGTAATAGGCGTTGAGCCTATTGCCATATACCGGGCACAATTCCAGACTCCGTGCTACTACTGCGAATTTTGAAAAACGCAGTAATACTTTGCCCGACCTGGGAATCGAACCCGAGACCCACTCGACCAATGAGGCAGTCAGTATTTTTTTTACTTGCTTATCATTTATGAAAATGTGTTTAAAAACAAGGAAATATTAAACTCAACACTGAACTTTCACATTCACGCAGACCTAATAAGCAAATATATATGTAATACAGCCTGCAGTTACCAACTGATGTCACCTCTAAAGATTCCGGTCACACCCGGATGCGCATGCGCAGTGTAGTCGAGCTTTACAAATAGATAGACAGGCAGGTAGGTGAGCTGTCATTGAGAACGCTTTATTATGACAGTTGTGTTTTATTGTCACTATATATGATTGTAGATTTTTTATTTATAGACTTTTTATCTATTTTCATTGTGTTTCTATATTATAATAGCACGCATAATTTGTTTGTTACATTATTTTTTTTTTCAATTGCGTTTTAATTCGGTATAATCTTATTTCATGTCTAATAATCGTTATGATCGTTCGGATTCTATTTGTTTATAAAGTACGTAGGTAATTTTGATACCGATTCATTTTGCAAATCTAGCCTAAAGTTACCTTATATTCTTTACTGTACCAAACTATAAACTACAGGCGAGTGTTGTGACCTCATACCTTTCACCACAGATACTACGGCGCGGTTCACTTCACCGACACAAAGCAACTGTTCAGGCTAGACTGTAGAGAAAATAATAACACTTGGGTACTAGAATTTAAACGTTTCTATTGAGACAATCATCCAACGAAACCAGAGGACATTGATGATAGTTTATAAGATTGATTATTAACACAAATTGCAATTGCTTATTTGTACCTACATAGGTATGTATTTTCATATCATATAGATACCTTTTTTTATAACAGCAATGGGGATGGTGACAGGGTATAAAAATTAAAAATGTCACTAGTCCGTAAGTTAGGTAATTAAAAATTTTATTTTGTCGTATAATAAAACAATACTTACATAAAACGAATCAAAGTTTAGGAGTGGGGGCTAAAACGTCATTTCTGATAAAATGTACTGACAAGTGACGTCACGCGAAATTTCAAATCAATATATCTTCGAAACTATTCGTTTCCGTGAGAAAATAAAAAACACGTGTCTAATGTTTTTAAATAATCTACCAGACGGACATTAAAATAAAAATTAGTCATCTACCCTTCACACAAATAAGAATATTGTTAAACGCGCTCATTAAATTCCCAATTAGGTACTTATGCATGAGTCGATCGGTTAATCTTCCAGCCACTGCTTTAACCATGTAGTCAAATAGCCAAGTCTCCAATATTTTGACACTGTTCCAAGCATAGTTGTCATGGATGACTGGTTGTTCACCTATAACAATTGCACATTTTAATGAACATAGGAATTCCTATATAATCGATCAGTTTCAATTATCAGTGACTATATCTACTTATTTAAAAACTTATACTAAAAATTATACATTTTTGTTATTTGGAACAAGTCGTCAAACGAGTTGACAAATCACCTGATGGTAAGGAATCGGCGCCACCCATGGACACCTGGAACACCAGAAGTGTAACAAGAGCATGACCGGCATTTTGGGGATTAGAAATTTGAGAATTATTGGGGATTCAGAGATTGGGGAGGGTAAATTGGGCCTCCGGTAAATCACTCTGACGACGGTTTCAAGTCGGTTTTATGTGAAGCCGGTCGGTATTTTTTTATTTTAAGGGGGGAAAATCATCGAATGACTGCTCCCGCCTGGGTGAGGCGGGAGGGAGTGTCAGACTCTTACTGACTAAAAACCACCCCGTTCCTTCTCCTGCGCGTCGAGCCGGAGCCCCGGTTACCCGTTAGGTTCTCCGCGATAAGCCGGTCAGTTTAGGTGGTATCACTCCGGTCGAACCGAAGTATGACTCTCCCGCACTTGAATACAGATAACAAGTATGCAATCATGGCAGATTATCAAGATAGATACTGCGTTTGATTACCTCTCATATCTAAATCTTTTATCTCTATAGTGCACCTTAGAGATATTTAAAAACATCAGTAAACCCATCTAGGCATCCTAAGCATTCTAAATGTGGAACGCAGAAAAAATCCGCTATGAATAGACATATTTTAAATATTCACTATCATTAAGTAGACTAGAGATAAATTCTAAACGATTATTATAATCTACATCTACATAATGGCATCCGATACCAGAGTTTTGAAATTATGGTTAAGTATATTTTAAAAATAAAGTTACTTTTAATTTATGTATTAGTATTGTATTAAGTATCTTTTACAGATTTTTAAAACCATTAAGGGTTGGATTAGGTACTAACTCTTTCATCTTAACATCACATCTCAGTAAAATGCATTTTCCTTTAAAAAATCGTGGAAATGAGTGATCAAAAGTATCAAAAATAACAGATTTAAGAACAAAATTAAACAACTAATTTAAAGCTCCGAACTCAATTATAAAACCACAATTTAAAAACTCAAAAAACAAACTCTATAATGACCAGAATGCAACTAAAAACGATTGGTTTTTGCTGAAAGTCAACGACCTAAGATTACATAAACCGAGGACATACACCTTAATGCTATTTGTACTCAGATTAGTCATGATCATTAGACTGGAGTGCACGAGACTTATCTAGATTTAGCGAATCCGAGGACTGCAGAGTCTGCAGATGCACGTTTTTTTTTATAAATTCTTGTTTACTGGCCATGTTGCTGTCGTTTAATGTTTTTTTTTTCATTCAAAATTGGAATATATTTAGTTTGTATTAAGTAAAGTTATTCCGGTCGAATGTCAGATCGTTGCTATGAAAGACCATTAAAACATTAAGTGTAATTGGAATTACGTCGACATAAAAAAAAAATCTCGAAGCTTCTAGCTTAGCTGTCACGCTTTAGACCACTGACGGACGAGGTAGAACCTTTAACCAAAAAACTCCACTTTATAATCTTCCACTGTTTAACATTATATTACACTACTAATACACGTTGATAAGTAAAAATAACACTAACAGAATAGTATTCGTAAATTACGACTTTAACTGAAATATGACGTAACTTTACAAATATGCAGAACCTTTGTGAAACAGGGTGTAAACTTCATGCTGTGTAATTAGGTAGAGTTGGCCAACGTTCCACATACTTACCGCGAACAGTGAACGTGAACTATTGACAACATAATGTAACTATAACATGTCACCTTATTATGTATTTTTATATTTCCATTTTTTTTGCCCCACACTTGGATTTTCTCCTGTATCGTGAGTGCGTTTACAAACATACAAGTTCACATACACAATGACACCCAGACCCGAAACAACAATTTGTGGATCACACAAAGTGTTGTTCCGTGCGGGAATCGAACCCGCGACACGTTGCACGGCAGCCGGTTGCCCAGCCACCGCACCAACCGTGCAGTCAGTTTGCTTTTTTATTTCTTATTTACAGTTATTTTGGTTTTGTTTATACTTTTGTTTAACTTTCAATTTACTCGTATTATATAAGTCATTATTAATTATCAAGTTTCACGTGGTGCTATGTTTCCATGAATATTGAGAGACCTGGTTCTTGTGATACAGAGATACCTAGTACAAGAGCCAGGGCGTCACTGTGTTAATGCTATGAAGCGCTAATAAACGTTTTTTTTATTATTATTTTTTATGTCTAAGGAGAAAAAACAGGAGGGTCTATTAATTAGGCACTTTTTCTCTGACGTCGCAGTCGCATCTCAGTCCTCACTAGGATTTTATTCCATGTTGTGGGTGCATTAGGGTTGCATGTTTTCTAAATCTTATTTTAATGTCCATCTGGTACATTAATTTAAAACAGTAGACACGTATTTTTCTTTTCTCACAAAATTAAATACTTTGGACGATATATTAATTTGAAACATCGTGTGACGTCATAACGTGCTACATTTTGCACGTTGTGACGTAACGACCCCCCACTCCTAAACTTAACGCCATTTTATCTAAGTATTTTAACTTTAATGGGAAAACAAAAAATACGCGTCTAATATTTTTTCATTATCTAACTGACGGATTAAGTTTCATGCCTAGCACCCTTTCAAAGACGCAATGTCCATATGAAGACTACGCATAGATACACAACGACAATCTTTAGGTCCCACATCGAATGCTTTTGTACGAGAATCGCAATCTCGATACGATTGTTATAGCTAACTAAATACTCAGATACTGAAACAACCTAGCTTTTTAGTTAGAAAAAACCTGTCACACTGTCATTAATTATTATTATTGATCTAATTACCCAAAAACAATTGATAGAAGATAACTAAGATACAGTTTCGAATAAAATAACAATTTTTTATTCGAAACTGTATCTTAGTTATCTTAACTTGCCATATCTATTTCCTTAATTTCTAATTTAGCATCTTCCGCCATTACAGATTACAATTTTCTGCTCGACATTAATTTACGTCATTAATTGATTTTGCAATTTTAATTTATTGGTTTACTAAAACAAAAGAAACGTGATGAAAATTGGCACAGATTATAAGCAAAATAATTGTAATTCAGCGTCAATTGTAATTCAGTTGGTTCGGTGGCTGGGCAACCGGCTGCCGTGCAACGTGTCGCGGGTTCGTTTCCCGCACGGAACAACACTTTGTGTGATCCACAAATTGTTGTTTCTGGTCTGGGTGTCATGTCATGTGTATGTGAACTTGTATGTTTGTAAACGCACCCACGATACAGGAGATAATCCTAGTGTGGGACAAAGTTTTTAAAAAAAAAAGATAAAAAAAAAAGATAAAAATTGTTTCCTCCTGACATTCTAAATTCTAGTGTGAAACATTGTCTTGTTGAATGTTTTCGAGGAAAACAACATCTTGTGCTATAAACAAATTATCACACCCTAAACAATAAGGCACACCGAAGTTAATACCCGTTTTTAAACAGAAATCCGTGAATCGATCTACTTTTTAATGGATGTAAATCAGTAAAAAATGTACATCATTAAAATACATATTACTTCAGTTTTTCAAATAGATCTCATTAGTCGTAATGTAGTATCAAAACCACCAAATTCCATCTAGGTACAGAAATATTACAAAATGCTTAAACCATTGCAAATATCTATTGTAATAATATAATTTAGTTATTTATCAAACCAAAAGATCGAATGAGACTTAGAACCTTGATTTTGATTCGTTTAGGCGATTATTACTAAACTGAAACAGCAAACCTAGGCTATGAGGAAACAAATTGGAAATCTACTTTGTTGTGTACCGTATCGATATCAAGGACTTTTCTATCAAGTACTCTATTTAAATACATTTCCTTTCTATTACAACAATATTCCTTTAAGTCTGCTTACCCATCTTTGCCGTCTGTTTCTTCTTTACTTTGACATTATCTCCTTGTCTTTTGGTTTAATCGATTATCTTTTTCTTCTTCTTTAGCTAATTTTGGTGTTCTGTAATGACATGCGTTACGTCTTCATTTTTGGGTCACTCTTGCGGATTCTTGCGACTCTCTGAAGATGCCGAAATATTTGCCTTTTCAAAATATTCCTTAACCAGCGCTATTTCATGTATAAAGCAGCTGGTACATAAATTGATTGCACCAAACTTTCTCAGTGTTTACATAATTTTAAGTAATAGATCTAACACAAAACTAAATAATCTTAAGTGCACCAAGACTAAACGTAATGGATAGACAAGAACAAATCGTGCTTCAATTAAAACTTAATTGCGATGTTTAAAAACAAAAAGAGTAAACCAACGACAATCCTTACGTAAACATCGAAAACATTCCTCGGATCCCTATAAGGGTGTTTAATACAGAAAATAAATATAATAAACACCTTAATATTACATAACACAAAAGAAAGTTCTTACCAAACACTTTACGACAGCATAAATTTAAGCATAATATAAATTAAAAAACAATAGGGTCTCACTCTCCCTTTCCGCACAACCAAAATATTCACATAACAATAACAAAACCAAGACAATGCAGGTTATCACCGACTATTAAGAATTCAACACGGAGTTTAGCATTGAAACTGTAGAGGTATAAAACAGCGAGACTAATCTGCAGGTTGCATGCCAACACGTGAAAGTGCAAGTTGCAAGTCGTGTCCCTGATGTAGGTGGACACAAACTGACGTGATACGAGTACATACGATTCAAGCTGATTGATTTAAGAATGAAAGAAGTAGGACACTTGAATAAGACATGAGATTGCAAAAGATTTGCCCTGGTTTTTAAGGCTAGCGTCACTAGTACATACCGATGCATCGTCCATCTTCATAGTCCATTCCAAGGCGTAGATGACAATGGATTTCGTGCCAACGGTTTCACAATTGCTGAATGACCCGAAAATGTTAGGGAAAATGAAGACAAAGTTTTCACAGCTAGTTTTGAGGCTACGACTAAATTATACAATTCAACAAGAAGTATGGTATCTATAAGTGGCCCACTAGAGTTTATTATTCTTTCGAATGTCCGGTGTCCTCACTTCAGTCTACTGTTAACAACTATCTTATAAATAAATATCATATAATTGTATATGCTAACGTAAGAATACAATGTAACAAATTCTCCTTAAAGCATTGCCAATATGAAAATCGACAAAGAAGGAAGACCATCAAAAAGAATTTAAGCAATACCAACACTAACAAGACTAAGTACGTAGATATATCTTGGACAGTAATTAGTTGTAGCCAACAGGTGGCATCGTACGTCATAGATTGAAATGCAGTTAGTCTAGTATTTGCTAAGGCTGCTGGGCCTTTCACAACAGCGTGCTTAACATTCTTGCTATCGAGCTAAACCGCGCCTGCAACAACTCAGTACCGAGCTACCGCAGTGTTTTACTTTACAAACTTGTTGATACTAATACGTTTGTCAATTGTACAATTTTAATTGATGACGATATTTGTATTCGAAAACAAGTCCGGTGTTATGAAATGCGACTCATTAAATTACTAAATAACTGTTGTTGCAACAAGAAACAGAGTAAGAGCTAAATAAAGTTCCTTTGTTTACAATACCAGTGTACTTAGATAGAAATAATTCCTTGTATGCATGCTTCAATATTGGTATTCATATAGTTTTGTGTATGACAATGGTGGAAATTTTCGAATTATGTACATTTTATAGTAAATATGCGATTGTGCGTCAATTTGTTGGGTGATCACAATATTCTTTGAATGGTAACGCATTCAGCCGTCTTTGATGTATACTTTTAGCATGAAGTCATTGATGTTGAAAATATCTTCATACAGGATGTTGATATTCTCTCCCTTTGCTTCTGCTGAAACACTTATGACGTAATTTGCAGTGTCTTATTTCAGTCTGAGTCACTTCTAGGAAAATGTTTTTCTTTTAAGACTGAAATCTGGACCAAATTGTCTACAATTCAACCAATATCCGGATTTATGTGTATGTTATAGACACAATATTGCAGTGTGAGTCAGCGTACATTCAGCGCCATCGGAGATTTACCTTGACATTGATTTAAAACACGTTCTAAAATACTGACTTTAGCCTAAGCTAAGAATACATGCAGTACTGATTTTAAAATTTGTAAACTTATAACAATTTTGCACTACGTACGATATTGAACAACGGGTCCTATTAACGGTCCTTGGGGAAAACCATAAGCGGTTGACGTACTTTCTTAAATTTCACCGATCTCCGCTGGTGTACCAAGCTGTATAGCGGTGTAATGTACCCGACATATTTTAGAGCATCCCGTATGTGGCGAAACAGAACAATATTATTGTTTACATGATTGTTTTCTTCGTCACCTGAATACGGACGCACCGCGAGCCGCGCGCACGTCAGTAATACAACAGTATCGATCAACTCACCACATTATTGGTGTAAAAGCACAAAATGTGCATTATTCAGTGTAGAAGATAGGATGTGAGTGCACCATGCCGGGTGGAGGGAACTTGGTGAGGACCGAGAGGTTCCGAAAGGCGCCGCGTACACCACGCACCGCGCACGCACGGTACTACTACACTAGGTCCCTGGTATTGGACTCTCCAATTAGGAAAAGACCTAACACGCCTCGGCTAAGGTGAGATTAATCCTAATCAATTTCTATGAAGAAGAATGGATGTTAACCAAAATAGATATTTGATATGAGTATTAGTTGCATATTGCAGCTTTGTCTGAATTGTAATGTGAACTTTATAAACAACAACTATAGAGGTAAAATCGAGAAAACCACTTAATTTCACAATCTTTTGCGTTTATTTACAAAGTGGTTTCATAATGTAATCCAAAAGCTTTGGAGATTCCTTCAGACCTTAATTAACTTATTGTAAAATTATTAAACTGTCAAATACCAAGCGGTCACCGGTGACCGCAACCTATTGTTCTATAATTGTGTCTGCAAAACCGGTACTCGACGAGTAAAACTGTACCCATAATAAAAATAACATTACCTATACACCTACATAAGAAAATTTGATAAATATACTTTTTTAATACTTGATAGGTCGACGATACATAATAATTTTGAGCATTCTCTCCAACTAAGGGCACGCGTTTAACAATTGCAACATGGTAGAAGATGCCAACGGAATCCAGCTAAAGGTTACTTTATACTCAGAAGGTATGACTCCGATTGCTATCCAATTTGGAATTTACGAAGATTTAGTGCCAGAAAACGAAGCTACCTATGTATACATATATATCCTTCAATAGATTTTCGACTTTAAACCAAAACAATAAGATGTCTAATCTAGTAAAGATATAAATAGGCTTATGTAATTACATTTTCTTACGATGAAATAGAGATCCTAGTTTCTTTTTGAGTTGAGGACAACGTAAGTGTGACTTCTACCTAGGATATACTGATATTTTCGATTTTCAAAAAAAATGTATCCGTTACTCAGGTAAAATATGGTGAGCTTTTGGGTGAGATTTGTAATATACAATTCCAACAGCATTCGAATTTGTTTCCCTAAATGGAAAACTGTATTAAAAATATTTTTTCTCATGTTTCTCATTACCGAAAGTCACAATGGTCTCATTAATCTACCCAAGTTCATGATCATCCACCCCGCTATCACTAATAGCTCACCATTGAGTCTTCGATAAGTTCGGTAAATCAGTACACCCCATAGATATAATCCCAATTTCCGCTCCGATCATATTCATTAATGACCATTGTATTCTCTCTTTCTCTCTATTGTCTAGCTCGCCTATTATCTACCAAATAAGCATCAGTTTATTTTTACTAATAACAACATCAATGGATATTGACAAACAAACTATTGTTTTAAACCGGTCCTCCAGTGCATTTGTCTGCCTTTAATATATAGTCCAAATTATAAATTGTAAACAACGTTAGGCTCCTATAATACAAATTGTGTAATGCCTAAACCAGGTTCCGAAATGATGTCATCTATTTAATAACAAGAGATCCAATGAACCTTTTTGGGTGACTTAAACTGAAAGTCTATTTTCGTCATCGCAGATTTAAAGGACATGCTTTCTTTTGTTAGGAAGTGGATACGCTGAACCGAATTTTTTCCCCCACTAAAGTCCCGATTACACCTGTATCAAATATCGTAGCTTAAAACAAAATATGTAATACACCAACACATAAACGATTGCAGAACATCACTTGAAGTTTTGAAGCTTCACCACTTCATAGACCACAAAGGTTATGTAGACCTTTCCCAACTCAAGTGAACCCCGACCTCTAATAGTCTAACTGGTACAATTATCGCTGAGCAATGAGCATACGTAGTTTAGTAAAAGGTGGCTAACCTCGAGAGCTCGCGTATTGAGAGTAAGGACAAACCCGTTGTTATGAACTCACCATTGATCGTGATCATTATTTTGATACCCACGTTGACACATATTACATCTTCTTGATTAATTTGCAGATTATCTGAATTAAACCTTATATTGTACTGTTTTGGTACCTTTTTCCCTGAAGCGCTCTAGTTATTGTCTTCTGATAGGTATTCTTTTAGGTACTGTAGGTCAAATATTTTATACGTAGAACTAAAAAATGTCCAATCGAATGTAATAGATTTGCTCCCTAATCAGTTGCTATTTCTGCATAACTGACGAAAAGAACTATTAGAAATACTTTAGCGGTTAAAGTTTAGCCAATGCTCATATCATGAAGCGTCAAGCAATAAACACATTTAATGATACGTATACTACCGTATGTAAAGTTCAAATTGTCAAATTAAGTCATCATTGTAGTCTAGATTGCCTATAAGCCTGCCTCAACCAAAGGTCGACTGTGCCTAAGGCATTTTGATTAAGCGAAGCCGCTACACTAGAGAGATAACGGTACAATACAAACCACTCATTTTGAAACTGAAATTAGAATTGAATTTGATTCCTATCACGGAAGTAACTTTCATTTTACATCGCTATTTCTATGGCGAAGATCTTGAAGTTGTAAATGGTATTATGTCATTACAAGGATCAAGGATATTGTAATAAATTATACTTGAACCTGTTAAAGAGAAATGATATAAATGAGGTTTAAATTAATCTGATCATTCACCTAAAATTTTATATTTGTGTATCACCTAACCACAAAATACCTTAAAAGTTCACGTCGTAATATAACAAGTAAATAAATTGACACTTTTGTCTTTTTATCATCCTAAAAACATTTTCTTACACTATATTCCACGTCATTACGATCTTATGATGCTCCAAGCCTCCAACTTCGCAAAGCTCCAATTTATCTCTGCTACGCTATATTTCGTTGCAGTCAGCAACTAACCGGCTAGACCCCATGGTTATTATTGTACGGTACACTCGACCGTGACCGAATGGTTCCACGTTATTCGTAACATTCTAATTTAGCACGGCAAACGTTTTTATTAGGACTACAACCACTTCCGCACTCATTTGAATAACTTGTGCAATGTGATCTAAATGTCACGTCATGTCACATTTTTGGAGACATGTTAGACACCAACAGTATCTACTATTAATATTATAGGTACGTTCTTGAACTTTAATGCCCTTAAAACTCCTCAATTGTTCATCTGATTACAAATGAACTCAGTACAATAACGACAGTACAATTTCCTATCAGAACACCGCCAGTGACCTTTCACACGATTACCTAATGCAAACATCATAGATCACGAAACCGCCGCACATGACTAGCAATTTAAAAATGTCAGACCCAATGATGAAGTACAAAGAATCGGTTACCTACTGAATAACAATAATAATTGTGATAAAATAATAATGTCTAATAAGTACTCTGTGTAATTCCGAAGGCATTAGCGTAATCCAAACATAATGTCCGCATTAATGACCCACATATGGAAATCACTACTTAAAGTGGAAATTGTATAATAGCACAACGCTGAGATAGGCTCGCTTGACTAACCACGGTAATTTGTTTGCAGATGTCAGTCCGCTCCGAAAGTAATGGATAGCCACAGTAGATCGGCCTCGCCGCGCGAGCCCATGAGGCCGCAACATCGACCTCCCTCCCCGCCGTCCTCGCCAGGCGCCTTCGACAACAGGGCCTACCAACACGACGAATCAGACCCCAACCATAACGACTCCTTCGCCTCAAACGGTCCACAACAAAACGGGCACACGAAAGAACCAAATGGTGAAACCAAAACCTTGGAAGCAGTCAACTTAGAACTGATCAACCTCACGCCCAAGAATGGTAACGCGAAGAAGAAGGATGTGGAGGTGGACATGAACGCCACCAACCCATACGACGAATACTTCGTGCCAGTCAACGAACATAGGAAATACATGAGGTTAGTGGATGTTGCTATTGTTACAAGCATTGGCATTTATAAAACAATCGATTCAACTATTTGTTTGAAAAATACTTAGTACGTACAAACAAACGACGTGCGACATGAAACTCTATTAATACACGATCCTGTTTTCATTAACATTCAACAAAATGCGTAACATGTTTGGCAAAACTAATTGTAATTTGGACTTCAATTAAATTATGATTAAATCGAATAGAATTTTGTGCTCCGAACTAATGCCCGTTACTCGATTAAGATCCGGCGGATACAGAGTCGCAATGAACTTTTTATTAGAATTGTATAGTTATTCTTATTTGATGAACCTCTCAGCTGTTTCATTTTTAAGAACCATTTATTCAAAAAAGACATTAAAATTAGTACAGGAATTAGAATTACAATCTGAGTAATTTACCTTACTTACCTTTGCTATAATATTTATCATCATCAACAGCCTATAATGCCCACGGCTGAGCAAAGCCTCTTCTCACACAGAGAAGGTTTGAGCATTAATCACCACGCTTGCTAAAAGCGGGTTGGCGATTTCAAATTTATAATTAGAAATTATAAGCCAAGGTTTCCTCACGATGTTTTCCTTCACAGTTTGTCAGTGGTGTCTAAATAACCTTAGAAAGTACATATAAGTCGGAAAAGTCACATTGGTACTTGCCGTTGGTAGGTTTCGAACCAGCGCCCTCGTGCATGAAAAGCGCGGGCGTATTACCTCTAAACCTCCGGGCCACTACGACACTACAATATTACCTACCAGAAATCTCCACATTATTTTCGATCACAAATTAGTAATCAGTACATTACCTAAAGAATGAACTAAAGTAAGGCTGAGTGCTGAATTCTCATCGGTTCAATGTTCTCAATAATTGACTTCCATATCTCATAGTGTGCGGTACATTAAATAATGTTTCTAGTTTTTGTTCAGCATATAATGTCACGGCTAATGACTGTGGCTCTTTATTGTGTAATACTAATAATTGAAGCTTTAAAGACCTTGATATTACCTCTTTAGTTACAAATTACTCGATGATGGCGTAAAATTATTATTTAATAGAATTACGGAAGGTTGGTTGTCCGTAGCCCTTATATAATGTGACTACATCGAAGAGATCAATTTTCATGACGATAAAAATTATTAAAATGAAGGTTTTTCTTCCGTCCCAGTTCTTAGGGAGAAATGATCAACGTAACCTTAGAGTTTTGTTATTCATTTATTCATAAGATTAATGCTGACAAATGACTGCCTCGTTGGCCGAGTGGTCGCAAGTGCGACTGCTGTGCAAGGGGTCTCGGGTTCGATACCCGGGTCGGGCAAAGTATTAATGGGATTTTACAAAATTCTCAGTGGTTGCACGGAGTCTGGAATTGTGCCCGGTATATGGCTATAGGCTCACCTCTGCCTCATAGCGATAGGTGTTACATGGTACAGTAGCATTAAGTGCCGTAATGTGCACCTATGTCTACCCCTTCGAGGGTAAAAGACGTGATGTTATGATATGTTCTTTTTTATTTATTCATAGGATTAATGCTGACAATATTACCACATATGTTTACAATGCCTATAGTCTATTACACCTTTATTTTGTAAAACAGGGTCTTCATTCTTCCATTAGCCAAAATATCTCAAAAACAACTACAAGTTTAAAATAACAGCCAATAATAAAAACGAGTGTAATATACATTACCCAACCCAGCCTAATTAGGTATACACACTTATTTTATCTTAAAACATTGCACAAAATCTTGGTTTGAACAAGCAGGTACTTTAATAAATATCAAGTTATGATTTCGTCAATCTGAAAACACAGCAACAACATTTAAACAACTCAAGGTCGATACACCTACACCAGCATGTTAATTCTTTTAATTATCAGTAAATAGTTTTTTAGATATTAACAGTGGTGTTCATAACAGACACCACTCTGTGTTGCAATGCCCCTAAAGTGACCCTTAACAATAGGAGCTAAAAATGCCTTCTTAAAAGTGAATTACTAAAGAGGTTTATATTTCAATTTTATTGGGATTCATCAGTCTTTATTGCTATTATTTGAGTACACTAAAAGTTGAATCAATTCATAAACTTAACTTTATTTAACACATGGATTTCCATCATAGGGTAGTTACCTAAATTTTGTTTTTAATGTCTGCCTGATACATTCATTTAAACCTATAGACACGTATGTTTTCTATTCACACAAAATTAAATACTTTCGACGACATATTAATTTAAAATATTGTAGCAATATTGTAACACATTTTGTAGCACATTATAACGTAACAACCTCCCACTCCTAAACTTAGCGCCATTTTATCTAAGTATTGCAACTTAATACGAGAACATAAAAAATACGCGTCTAATATATTTTCATTATCTAACTGACGGACTAATTAGATTTTTAATTTTGATACCCTAGGTACTACCCAATAGTTTAGTTACAACATCATTAAAGCCTTGTCTACACGTAACCGAAATTGTTCCTTCCAGTACGACGTACGTATGACATGTCATATTGCCAAAATTCGCCATCAAGTTTTCACAAAACTATTATATTTATCAGAGGACATGGAACTCGTCTCCATGGAGCGTATCTTCCATTGGTCACAGAATTTCCGCATCACTACCGACTCCTGAATAGTCTTGACTCTTAGTCCTCGAGGTACACGACCGAACTGTGAAATTGTAATTAGCATTTCCTTGTCTAAACATATAAAAACAATTCATTAAGAATTTATTTTATTTTCGCCACTGGCAGTCAGGAAAATACGTTTTTGCTTCGGTCGTCAAAATTTGACGTCTCGTCTTGTGCCGCTAATTAAATTTTTATTTGACAATAGCTTTCGATAATTCACATGGTTGAAACATGTGAAGCCGAAAATATCTATGATTTAGATTTATGTAGATTTGTATGCGACTGCCTCGTTGGCCGAGTGGTCGCAAGTGCGACTGCCGGGCAAGGGGTCTCGGGTTCGATTCCCGGGTCGGGCAAAGTATTACTGGGTTTTTAAAAATTCTCAGTAGTAGCACGGAGTCTGGAAATGTGCCCGGTATATGGCAATAGGCTCACCCCCTATTACATGGGACTCATAACATAAATAGTGAAAAGTGGGTGTTACTTCTATGTGCACCTCTGCCTACCCCTTCGGGGATAAAAGGCGTGATGTTATGTTAGATTTGTATAAATCATTTTACTTAAGCAAAATCTACACTTTTTTGTAAGTATCTAAAGTGGATGTTACATTTAATATATGAGGCATCTGCCTACGCCTCCCGAACACTATATGGCGCAATATTACAACCATTTCTATATAATACAACCACAAAGACAAACACTAGTAATATTTTCCACTTCAATTATCAAACAAAACTAATAATTAAATTATAGTAAAATGTAAAATAATTACAAAAACGTCAAAATGAAGTAATTCATCATTACAACGCCCAATGAACCGTTCAATTATGGCTTCGTGCCGTGTCGATGCGCTGCGTTTGCGCAACTCAGCAAAAAGGTTCACACACCACGACCTCTTTGGTATGTAAACATTAATTAAATGACAAACACAATAAAATTTATGGAATGCTATTTGGAATAGTTCACTATGATAGTGTATAAAATGAGTATTAAATAAATAATACAAATAAACAATTAGCAAAAGAATTTAGTAAATATACAGATAAGAATGTAAAGAGTCTATCTTTAGTTTGGTGTGGGGTAGTAGAGTCTTAGTATAGGGACAGTAGCCATTATTACAATAAACTAATTTTTGCCAACGACTTGCACACAAATTTTTGCCAACGACGTGCACACAAATAGATGAGTCCCGTGTTTACCGTTCCTGTGGGAATTTAGGGAATCCTGCTCCTAGTGTTACCATTCACTCCCCAAAGAACATACATGGTATTTAGGTCCGGTAGTTTCGGCTAAGGGTTGTCTATCAGTCAGTCAGTCAGACAGTCATACAGTAAGGGAACTAAATCTCTTTCTCAACAGACGTGCTTGCTATCTTGTTCTTATAATTTCACCACTTTACAATAGTTTACCTAGCCAGATATGATTTAGATGACTTTGTGACTAACTTTGATCCTAGCGTCAACAAAACAAAGATGGCGCTATCTAGATCGCAAAGCGCAAGGACCTGTGTTTGTTCGGCTTCTTTGTTATCTTAAGCGTTGACTGGGCAATCCGTGCTAATATTATAGATGCGAATATGTGTTTGTTTGTTTTTCCTTCTTTTTTCTCCTTCTTTCACTTCGCAACCGGGCGTTTTATGGTATGGTTTTTGTTTCCGATAGACGGTTAGGAAGCTGGAGAGTGATATTGGCTACTTTTTCACTTTAATTGCATGAACGGAAAGCTAGAAGTATGTTTAGAATATCCAGTTACCATTATCATCATCTGTGACATTAATAATTTCAAAATCTACAAAGCAATCACATTGTGAATATATAAATTAAACAATTAGAATTAAGGAAAAATACGAATAACTATTGTAGACACACTTGCAAGTACGAGGATCATCTGCCACAAAATAGTTTACGAAGTTCGATGCGGTCGACATTACGCCATCGAACTTAATCGAAGCAATGACCCAAAACATTAGTAAATGAAACACTGTATTGATTTAGTTTAACTAAACCATTCTCTATCTGACACCAATATTGAGAATATTTTATTGTAATACTAAATACAATAGCTATTAAGTTAATAATCAAAATTAAAACGCTTTAATAATTACCTAACTTGTGGTTAGCATGGCAAATAATTATAATTAGATATCCAATTATATAATTGATTTAGATTTTAGTTAACCACAAGAATATTTCTATATTTGGTCCGGAAAATAAGTTGCTTAGTTACTAGTCTTGAGATCAATTCTCATGGTCAAAGTTATTCGAAATTGATACTTGTGGGCTTTTCAACCAATACCTAGAAAGTATCAGAAAGAAGAAAAGAAAGAAAAAAAACCAGTTTATTTGCACCATTACAGAAAGGACAAGAAAAAAAAATAGTAATAAAAAAACAACAGTGTAGAGGTACAAGGTGCAAAAAGGCCAGTGCTCAGCTAGAATGCCGCGTCACGAGCGCGATTGCTCGAGTCGCGGCGCTGATTTTCAGCACTAGCCTGTTGCCAAGATCTTATATAAATAAATAGATAAATACTAAATAGAATATAATAAAAATAATATAAAACCAAGTCGCTATCCGCCGGATTTTTATACGGTTTTTTTAATAGATAATAGAATTGAAAACATCTTTATATGTATAATACATGCATATTGCACCCTTGCGAAGTCGGGGCCGGTCGCTAGTTATACTAATATTCAAGAAGCCACCAATATAGACATTGGTGGCTGCTTGAAAACAAAGTAACGTTTTATAATATTTTTCATTGACGAAAAGCATAAAGAAAACCATGTAGAACATACCCATTACTTAATTTACTTTGTGCCACAATCAGATTTAATAATATAAAATCCGTTGCCGTCGCCACATAAGAACAATTTAATATTATTAATATGGATAATCTGTGACCTTGACAGAATTCCGTTGCGTATCATCACGTCCATAAAAGCTCCTCTGAATTACAAATTAGTAACGACTCCCAAAGAATTTTGACCGAAATTAGCCATAGCCTTTTGATTTTTGTTATAATGACAAATATCTAAGAATATTGTTTCTTTAATTACGAATACTACTCGGTACTACCTCTATAGTCGGTAGCAGTGGGGACTTAAAATTATTTCTGTTGTAACTTGAATTAATAACTCTGACAATCCCTCCCGCCTCACCCGGGCGGGTAAAGTCATTCGATAATTTTCCCGCCTTAAAACAACAAATGTTGTAATGTCACGCCTTTTGACTCACGAAGAGATTTTAGAAAGTAGTAAAAGGACCATAATTCTGTGAGCCTACTACCACACATCTGGTACAATGCAATCTTCGTGCCATTACTGAAATAATTTCAAAGATTGGTACCCGATAACGCTTTGCCCATCTCGAGACACTAGCTCACCAGTCTCGCTTGCGACCACTCAACCGAAGAGGTAGAACTACGTTGAATTATCATTTCCTATTATGAAGGAAATCTCTAGGAAACCTCACCTTATATTAACTAATATCCTTTTCCTGCAATTAATACCTTATATAGTTACTTATTTGTAGGTTTTTTATAACGATTTCTTCATTTTATTTTGTTTCATCGCAATTAAATATACACCTTGATTAATGTGCTATACAGATCGCCTATTCAGTTTAATGGTCATAAGAACGTGTGAATAAAAGGTCTTCGACCAAATTTTACATTATAATGTAAAATAATTATTAGTGCCTCCTTAACTGGACTATGAGGCAGACTATTATGGCAAATCCTCTTATACAGATGAGCCTCCCCTTTGGGCTGTGTAATTAGGTTCAGGTTTATCAAAGAAAATTGCTGCCTAGGCTTTATGAAGCACCTTAGTCCACGAAAAGTGTAGTGATAATTTCATTTTTACTTTATAAGTAAAGTGCAGACCTGTTTATCTACTTATATTTTTTGAAACATAAAAATATGCTGTATATAATTTTTTAGGCTGTTAAAATACTGTTTCTCCAAAAATACGTGTTTAAAATTCTAAGCCTTGCTATAAACATAATTAGATAAACTAGAATTCAAGGATGAACTCCACTCTTCAAGTTGTACCTATTTAAGTAAGTCTGTACTAAACTGGCCACAAACGACCTTGGCACATGATTACTTGAAACAGCTATTTTACAACAGTTCTTAAATACTTTTATCGAGCCATTAAATCCGAAATTCGTCACGTGGTGATCAATATCTGACAATTTATTTACATCGGCGCCTGAGTTGGTAACTTGATTCATATAAAACGATTGAAGGCCATCGACTACACTTAACATTCTAAAAACTCCGAACTCGTTTACTTACTTGAACGAATTGTTTCCTTAGCAATCGGTTCGTATCATTCCGTTTTTTGTACGAAACACTGAAATAGATTAGTTAATTATAGGTAGGTGTAGATTTAAGTCCGCTATTAGACACTAGATGGCGTAACCTTCGTCGGAAATATACGTTTAACTTAAATTGATTTAAGTTAGCATTACAATTAACGAGTAATTTCCTTAGTTAGTTTAATTGAACGCATATCTTAGTAAAGAGGTCTTCATTTGTACAATCCGGTGATTAAGCTTTGAGCTAGATATTTTTGCAACTGTTTGTCATAGTTGCTTAAGTGCCGATTTGCCATCCTAGGACTTACCTACTATGAAAAAGTAAGGACAGCAGTTTGTACATACTGAAATTATGACAATAAACTAAACGCTATGATGATTTTTACATCTTACCTCGATACGTATAGTTCCCATTCAAAAGTGTCATATTAGATGAATTGCAAATATGAACCACTTTCCGTTTTATTTAAATAAATATATAAATGAAATTAATAACTACATAAATAATAATATAATTATTTTTACGTATAGTTAGGTACACGTAAAAATTAAAATATTCCTTGTTTTACCTCTTCTATGCATAACAAAATAATCTTACCGCAAGTAACAATAATAAAATCCTAGTTTTAACTACACTATTCTAAGAGATACCAGTTTGATCGTACCTATGTGGCTATGGAAATGTACGGTTTAATGCCGTGATTAAGCGAAGGATTAATAGTTTACTCTTTTAATACTAGATATAACCCACCTCGATACTTAGCTATTTTTTTTAAGTCTGCGAATCTTTTTCGCTATAAAGTCTAAACTAAATTTTACTGCAAGTTTATTTTTGTTATGGAATAAGCCGGTAAGCAATCAACGTCACCCATGGACACTTGGAACACCAGAGGCGTTACAAGTGCGTTACCGGCCTTTTGGGGATTTTTGGGCATACAGGGATTGGGGAGATTCAGGAAGGGCGGGGGAGGGGTTATAATTTAGCCTCCGGTAACCTCACCCACACAACGAAACATAACGCAAGTGTTATTTCACGTCGGTCTTATGCGAGGCCGTGGTATCACGAGCCGGCCCATTCGTGCCGATTGCCGAAGCATGGCACACTTTAGTAAGTCTATCTACCTATCTTCTTAATTTTTAATAATGTTATTTGATTCCTTCGAAATCACTTACCTATTATTGTGTTAATAAGAAAGTGTGATATGTTTTATCCGATCGTCTTAATAAGAAAAAGATCAGACTACATTCGTGATATAGTTTCATTATGGGCCATTAATTTAGTCTGCCTCGTTGGCCGAGTATTCGCAAGTGCGACTGCCGGGCAAGGGGTCTCGGGTTCGATTCCCGGGTCGGGCAAAGTATTACTGGGTTTTTTAAAATTCTCAGTAGTAGGACGGAGTCTGGAAATGTGCCCGGTATATGGCAATAGGCTCACCCCCTATTACATGGGACTCATAACAACTAGTGAAAAGTGGATGTTACATTGTACTGTGGTAGAATGTGCACCTCTGCCTACCCCTTCGGGGATAAAAGGCGTGATGTTATGTATGTATGGGCCATTAATTTAGTCTTCTAACATAAGTGCCATCATTGTTGATAGCACACGTAAACCAAAATTATCTCCTTTGGCTTGTTGATACATAACTTATTCATCGTATCCGGAGTGACGCATCCTTAATTTTATAGAAGAAATATTAGATTTACAATAATGTCATTATGATTCGTTCGAATGGCATTCCTAAATTGATAGCTTTAATAAAGTACATAATATTAATAATACATATTAAACGAATGACATCATATCCATTCATTAGACAAAATGTTTATTATTTAGCAATACCTACCTACTTTGACATCATCAAACAGGTAACCTAGATCATTTAAAAACAAGAACAGACTGCCAACAGATCTTTAAAATGATTTTGCATGTAAACAATGTGTTGTTTTACTTTCACCTTCAAAATAATGGCAAAATATTAACAGAACAACTTAATCCCACGACAGATGAGTATTATTGAAAGGCCGGAAGCCAGGAAGTGCACATCACGACTTGTTCCATTATGCAACATGTTCTCTGACGTCCACTCACGGCTCACCCATAAGGATGTTCACCTTGTTAGGTTATTATGTTTTAAAACCTTCTTTGTTGTTATACTTCGTACGAAACGTGGCTGAATAGCTGCATGCCTGTGTTTGACCATAGATTATTCAGATTTGAATTTCAACATTCTAAATTCAAAAGTTGACAGTTGTAAAACCAACTTTGTTTTAATACACGGGCAGTTCATTAAAACAATATGTTTTTCTACTTGCACTTTTACTTCAGTTCATTAATCTCAATGATTGTCCCCTTGGCCAGTGTTCAGCAGTATCATCGATAATTAGAAAGCTAACTCATACTTCATAGATTACATTAATAACATGCTGCTTTCCAATTATTGTAGTTTACACTTTCCTCTGTGGTTATGACAGCAGATACTCGATTATCATCATAAGCAGTTATTAATAACTACATGCAAACTAGCTTGATTACATGTGTTCAAAATTATTATCTAAATATTATCAGAAGAAAATAAACACGTTATAAGTAAGAAGTATCGCGGCCATTGCTAAGATCGTTGAATAAAGAAGAAATAAAATCATTATACTAAAATTGTTTCTCTATTTAAATAAATGTCCACCAATAATATTAACAAAGGCATGCTAACTCGATTAGTTTCCTTGACTTTCAAATTATGTGCCTGAACCGAACAGAATACTTCTAGGTTGCACAACAGTTAAGCATTTTTGTTACACAAACGAAAATCCGGCTGAAAAGTTATTTTAAAACAACTTGGGCTAGTTGTAAACAAAAAAAAATACCATGTTCCTCTATGTCATTGTCGAGAAAGCCGTTGAATATTTAAATGTTATTTCACAAAGAGGTTGTCGTCAACTGAAAGAAATTCTAAACAATAAGAAATGTAGTTGGTTTAAATCGACATGACGAAAACATTGCTTTTGAAGCCTTCGTCTTACTGTAACAAAGTTTGTAATTAAATTTAGATCCGCTATAATCGATTGTTTAGTCGTAGTCCCAGACACAGTCGCAACTAGTCGATTAGTTCGTGACTCACGATGCAGACAAAAAAGTGTTCCAAACTTGATTTAAACGCGTTCGAATGATCTTTGAAAAGAGTAAAATGACAACATAATCTTTTGAAACTAAAATAAAACTAAAGGCATTTTTTCGATAAATGCCTAACCTGCTACTATAATCGCCTCCGTGTAAAATCACTTCCATGAAGTCACCTTTAAATGGAATAAGCCGTTATTTCCATGTGCAAAATTCAGATTGGTATCAGTATTTTGAACTTTGAAGTCCTGCAGATTGTTAAAATATTTTATCAGATTATCAATATAATTTTAAACTTCGAGTAACTTGATGTGCTTGATGTCTTTAAGATCACGCCCCGTAGGTAATGTAAAAGATGTACACAGAATTCCAACTCATCTACAGGACCCGTTAGCTGTAAAACCAATTCTAACTAACAAAATGAACAGTAAACTGTAATGTAACGTGTTAAATAATTAATTAATTTTGTCTGAGTGTTCATTATAGTGTTTATTGCATTCAGACCGCGTTCATGAGTATGGGAGAAGCCGAAAATGCGCCGGCGTGGCACCCCAAAGAATACAAAGTAGACCTCACATGATGTTTTTGAACTGTTCACATATTTGTTGGTAATTCTATACTAACATGTTTAGTCATTAATATTGATATGATATTTTTGTATGTTTTTATTAATATGGGTATAAAATTATTGGATATCTATTTATGCTCTTGTACCTAAACATTATTGTGTGTCGCGGCGAACCTAACGGGTTACCGGGGCTCCGGCTCGGTGTAGGAGAAGGAACGGGGTGGTATTTAGTCAGTAAGAGTCTGACACTTCCTCCCGGCTCACCCAGGCGGGAGGAGACATTCGATGATATTCCCCCTTAAAAAAAACATTATTGTGTACTACTATACCACGCTATGTATCTAAAACCACTTTTTGAATTTCTCTCTACACGTCCAAAGAGGACGAAGCACATAGTAGTCTATTGTTTAAAAAAACAAAAGAGTGTATCGTTGGTCATGCTCGATGTCACGCTGGTTTTTACATACGAAGACAAAAGCTCGCGGCAAAGATTGAGGTCTTTGGAGTACCGTTCTTAATTTACTAGACACAGTTGTGTTAATTAAAATTTTTCTTACTAGTCCTAAGTTGTTTACGGCAGGAAAATGCTAATAAACTAAAATTCTGAACAAAATTACTGCAAACTTTATCAAATGGCTTAAGTGCTTTCAAGACCTCATATATTTAACAATACAAAACCAAACGGTCAAGGGAACGATGTCAGTACACTCAGTACGAAAAATAACTGTTACCTAGTCATATGGAGATCATTAATTCTTAAACAATTTCGCACGTCCTTTCCTCGCCAAACGGTACTCAAAATGAGATGCGTCAGTACTAACAAGTACTGTAATACAGGACTGAAGTCTTCAATAACTTGCATTGAACTTTACAATCTGCATTATACACTGGTCCTTGAGAAAGGAAGAGAACCTATTGTTTATTGAAACATCGAAGTCAAGTTGGTTTAAACAACGATTGTTTTAATTTTATGTTACCTACCACAGTACTAAATGGTTATTACCCAAAGACTTCAATATATTATTAACACATACGTCTTGTACACTGTTAAATTAAAACAATAGGTAAGTAACTAAATAAAATTCAAATTCGGAATTAAAACAAACACAAAAATGCAGTTTTCTCTCATATTGCACAATTCCAAACGACACACTGATATTTGAGCCCATTCATGATCTGAATAGACAGAGGCTTGCTCAATGGCTCGTGCTCTGATTGATCATTGATCGCACACACGCCGAATGTGGGTCACTGCTGTTGTCAACTTTTGACTGTGCTGAGACAAGACTGGTTTTATACCAGTTAATTGCCATAAAATCGCATTTGACTATGGAGTAATGTTTGAAGTTACGCAATCAATGACAAGTCTGCGCGGATTAAAGAATCGACCTCATTAACTATTTCAGATTATTTGCTTAATGCTTAGTCGCCAATTACGGGTGTGCGAGTTGCTGTAGCCAAAACTAGAACGTTCTAGGTTAATGTTAGTCGTGTAACGCGAAGCTAGTCGTTATTTTTAGCTAAATAATATTAAGCTAGTCACTAGTCAGCGAGGATAAAAGACAAAGACTTTATCCTAAGCACAATTTGTTTCAAGTATAAAGTAACATAGAATTAAAGACAATCATGTCAATAGTGACGATTCTGACTAGGGCCGAAGGGACATAAGGTGCAGGAGTTGTTCCGGCGTCGAGCGGGTCGCGGGTGGCGGGCGGGGAACAAAGCGCAGGGCGACGACCTGGCGACCGCGCTCACCTCGCGACCACCGGCGGATTTTATAATAACCGACATGTCTTAGTTTTCTTAGTTCTATACCATGTCTTACTTCTTAGTTCCACGCCAGGGCTTGTCGCGAGCGTGTGAGAGAGAAGTATTATACTTACCCAGATACTTATTTAGCTACACGTGACGTGAGCGTGTGCTTACACCACATGCTTGCATGCTTGCACACCCTATACGAACATCATAGCATTGAAAAAGTGACCCCCTGTTGTTTCATTAACGAAAATAAATAAGCAGTATTCTGTGAAATAAGTACCTATTACTGAAAAAGGTACCTATTATTAATAAGACAGGTTGATTGATTGGTAAACAGATTTAACAGCAAATATTGAATCTTTAGATCTGGTGTCATCAAAACGTGAATATAATTATATATATGTATAGTTAAGTAACTTAGGTATACTAAACTCAAGTATCTGAATGAATTCTATAAATGACTAAGTAGGTACCTAGATATAAAGTAAGTGCAAATAAATTTAACTTGTAAAATGTCTGTTCCCAAATAAATTTATAATCGTGAATTAATTCAAATTGGATTAACCTATACCTACTTTTATTGTCTAGTTACCTAATATTAGTATATAGTATAGTTATTATAATATTAGTAGGAATAGTAGGAACTATTCCTACTAATATTACAAATGCGAAAATATGTAAGGATGTGTGTGTGTGTGTGTGTGTTTGTACTTGTCACTCTTTTATGAACAGGGGTAGACAGATTATGGTCAGGAATAAGGCTAGGCATAGGCTACTTCTTACCCCACGGGCGAAGCCGCTGGCAGAATCTAGCCATTTTATTAATAAGTAAATACAAAATATTTGTACTTCATCGATGTCCTTAGAAAAATAAGTGGCCTAGGTGCCAGCTGCTTAGTGCTTACATTAAAACCGCATTGAAGAAAACTAGTTCTGCTTAGAGCACCGGGCAATATTACGCTCTGTTACGACATTACGAATTTAAAAACCTTAGTAAATATAATGCTGTATCTAACAGACCCACTATGCTTGTTTATAATAATAGTCTTTAGCGACTTACTGTGTACGCTTTATGCCTGAATTATTTTTAACTAGCTTTTACCCGCGGCTTCGCTCGCGTCACAAAAGGATAAATAGTAGCCTATGCGACATATACCAATACACACAGCGCCATCTATACCAATATTTTTGTTTTCCCTTGGGAATATCAGATTTTTCCGGGATAAAAAGTACCCTATTATTTAATCCAGACTTCCAACTTTACGTCTGCAAAAATTCAAAGCAATCGGTTTAGTAGTTACGGCGTGAAAGCAGAACAAACAAACTCACTTTCCGATTTATAATATACCTCTGAGTAAGGATGTAAGATCAATTCATTGGTTGACTATAAATATGTATGTGGCTTCTTGTACTGAAATTCCTTTTCAAACCATCCATAATGAAACACTTTGTAAACAGTAAACTGTTCCGTAGCCAACTAAAAATTAAATTGATCTTTAATATCAATCTAATGGATTACTTAATAAATAATCTTCTAAATAATGAACAGAGACGTTCACTTTGTCTGGCGACCAAGTTAGAACGATGTTAAGCATTTGGTTTCTCATAAGGCAACTGTTTAAGCAAGGAATGCGCCGCGCCTTGACTCTTGCCTTCCGACCTTCAAATAACTCAACCCATGTATTTGCATAGGTGCATCCTAAATCAGAATTTAAAAAGGTTGTCACATAAAGTTATGGGATTTTGATCTCTATTACATCATTGTTAGGAATTGTTTTAGGTGTTGTCTTATTTACAGAGTAAATTCTTCACATTTATCGCTTTAAAATTTTGATTAAAATGCTTACTTTCTTTGCTACGCTGACTATAGACAGGTGCGTATGTATCACAGATATGTGCGTACCAATTTATTTTAACGAGTGCAATTACTAGAAAGCTTATTGAAATATAAAATTAATCCGTTTTACTAAATATGGACGATGTAATAAACAAGAACTTTCTTTTCTTTAAATCTTTTCAAAGCTATAGTATGTAGGTACTCGACGTACCTAATGGTATTTTAAAAACGAGACACGAATGTAATTAGATATTCATTATCATTCATTAAACAGCCGTGCACAATGCACGTGCATTGGCAACATTAACTTTTGATGACATTTCATTCATATTATAACTTATGCAGGTAGACGATAAAAATTCGGATCGGCAAAAATTAACATGACTGCGTAAAAGCTTTAGTAGGCGCCCGTTCGGCTACCGTGCCGTGTCAAAGTGAATCACTAGTGTCAAGTGAATCCAGGAAACAATGGAAAAATCCAACGAAAAACGTCCACTCTCCGTTGCGAAGGAAATATTGGAGAATTCCACAGAAAGCCGTCCTATTTCCGCGGCGCAGGAAATAATGGAAAAATCGTCGGAAAGTTTTTTAACCTCTCACAGTCTTAGTTGTTGTCAACCAGATTATTCCGATGCAGACGTTGAGAAGTGCGTGTAATTAAATTTGGATATATTTTTATGCAAATCAACCATATTTTGTGACCATGTAATTATGCAATCTGTTTCGTAATTGGATATTAATTGATAGTTTTTTTGTCTATTAGAAGTAATAATTATTTGTTTAGTTATGTAGCCGGTGGAGCAAGTCTTACTCAAAATTTCGATGAAAATTACCATGATTTTGTTAGCTACCTACCGGTAGTTTTTTATTGCGTTGTAATATTTACTTTTGATGAATAAGTAATTAATGATTAATTACATCTAAAAGTAAATGCAATAGTTCAACTTTAAACATGATTCTTGTATCAATTGATTTTTCTAAAAAGTTATTGAAATGATCAATTGTTATTTAATAGTAGGTAGATCATCAATAAAACAAAATGTGAAAAATTATAATTATTATTACCTAATTTTATATAAATTCTCACAGTACTATTCATTTTCTTTGCAGAGGCGAGAAATTGTACGTGACGGCAGACAAACGGGGCGAGAAAGGAGGTTGCAAGCGACCTCTCTGCTGGACCCTGCTGGGATTAGTCGTCGCAGCTATAGTCGCCATCATCGTTCTAGCAGCAAGTAAGTTAATATTTTACTTTTCTTATTTAAAATTAGTTTATTAGTTTTGAAGCTAAAAAATGAGGCGAATGGCACTTACGTAGGTTGAAATTGCGATTTAAATCTACCCACTTGACTATTTTATATAAAAATCTTCCCTTTACCTTCATAATATTTTGTAATACGATTTTACTCAGCGAATGGTGTCGTTAGATCATCGTCAATTAGTAGGAGTGTACATAGAATGACTTCTGAGAACGTTTATATAAATGAAGTGAAATGGAATGGCGCATTCATTTAAGTCTCATCAGTACGTAACTTTTTCACTTTCTAAATACAAAATACTAAGTATGTGTAGATGAAGGTATGTGGGACTAATTGCATACCATATATCATATTGCCTTTTAATCCCAAAGAGGTAGGTAAAGTTACCAAAATACAACGTGGCTGTATACTTTACCAGTCGTATTATAAGTCCCATCTAAGCTATCTCAATTACATGTTTCTTGTGAAGAATTCCTAGGACAGTCATCAAAACCACATACTAAATGTAACCTATTAAAATTTTCAGCGGGTATCCTATTCACGGGCTCACCAACTCCATTGGAACAATACAACGCATCGGTGAATTCAGCGCGGGCGCTAGGTGGGATCGGCCACGTTCACCATGACCATGGATCAGATCATCAACACCAGGACCATAATGAAGACCACCACAGTGCTGAACATGATCATAGCATGGAGACGACGGAGCATCAACACGGACCTGAACCCCAGAGCGATGAAGCTCACGAACCCTCCGGTCTTTCGGAGGAAACCGGCGACTTCACTATGTATGGTTAGTAAACTTTATAAACGTATTTGGTACAAAAGCATCCAAGGTCGGCCTAATCGTGTTCCTTGGTTTGAGAATACTAATTTGGATAGAAACTATGTTAGATTAATATTAAGACTCCGTTCAGGACACTATCCATCGGCGAAGTTTGCATTTCTTATGAAAAAGACCGATTCTCCTAACTGTACACTTTGTGGTCAAATTGAAGATGTCCAACATTTGCTGATGGAGTGTGCTCGGAATGGAGAAGAACGTGATATATTCGTGAAGGATTTTAAAATAAATAAATTTGATGTAGGCATTGTACAATCGATTTTATCTGTACCATCTTCAGCGATTATGAAAATGTTGTGCTATTTGATTTTGGTCCTCCACGAATAACAATTAATCAAGTGAGACAATGTTAAGTACGTAAAGTAATGTAAAGGGTACGATGGGGCTGACATATCTGTGATAAAAGCCCCTAAATAGTTTGGTAGAATTAAAAAAAAAAAACTTTATAAACCTTTGGTATTACCTACATTTTTTGCAAAATAGACACGCCTTAGCCGCAACAATTTGAGTACTTAGATTCTGTACAACCTGCACTTTCAAAATGTTTTTTACTACCTATTTTAGTAACCTAATTATTGAAGCTTTATATGCGTATTTCGATTTTAAATAGACAAGAATTTAGTTTTCTGCTCCTTTTAGTGAAAAAGGACAGACTTTGTCTTTGACTTTGTCTTTAACTGTATTATTTTTTCTTCAGTACCCAGAACTGTGGAAGGCGAGCTGAAGATTGACAATGAAGAATTCTCTAGCGCGCTTCAAGACCCTGAGAGCAACGAATATAGAGAATTTGTCACCAACTTCGTCCATGGCATAAAAGGAGCACTATTCGATAGGAACCACCTCGACACCGGAGCAAACGAGATCACAGTCGAAGTTACACAGCTGAGGTAATCATATTATACATACATATACTTATTTTAATATATCAAACTTATCGTTATTGACATTGCCACTAACTAGTTTTTATATTCAAGTACCTTCACAATAGTAACAATTAATAATATTTATAAATTACAGGAAGGGCTCGATCATCGTCACCTACAGAGTCCACTGGAAGCCGAAGATGAACATTGAACCCACTGAAGATTTGCTTAACGCAAATAAACTTGAAGCAAGACTTGATGACTACCTCTCCAAGAACAACCGTATGATCAACGTTTACCACATCGCTGAAGACAAGATAACTACCAGACCAGTGCTAGATATCTGTCAAATAAACAAAAATGGTTGTGAACACGACTGTGAATTCGATGAAATGACCCTAGATTTCACCTGCACGTGCCCTCATGGTCAAATACTAGACATGTCGAATCCTAAAAAGTGTATATCGTTATTAGATTCGGAAACTGAACAAGGAAAAGACTTTACGGTTCTTACAGTAGATGCAAAACCAATGACTACAAAAATAGTACCCATAGAAGAAAAACCTACTACTGAAGCAGCTACATCACACGAAAACACTTTCGACTGGAAAGAAACTCATCATATGATGCCAGAAACGACCACCGAAAATGAGCCAGATGTCAATTTCTCTCACATTTTCGGCCACACAAATAACAATCAAGAACAATCTGAAACCACCAAACCTGACTCGAGTGAAGAACATCCAACACCTGAGCCAGAACCTAAAGGTGAGCCTGAACCCAAACCAGAGCCGGAACCTAAACTTGAGCCAGAAACTAAACCTGAACCAGAGCCAACCGCAGAGCCTGAACCATCAGCAGAGCCTGAACCAGCAGCAGAGCCTGAACCTCATACGACTGTCGAACCAACACCTGAACCAACCCCTACAGTAGAGCCAGAACTTGAGGCTAAAGCCGAACCAGAACCGACCGTAGAACCAGAGCCGTCCGTGAAATTTGGACTAGAATCAGAACCAACACTTAAACCGGAACTTGACTCTGAACCAGAATCAGAAACTGAACCGAAGTCTCAGACTGAACCGACTGCTGAACCAAAACAAGAATCAGACCCAGAATCCGAACCTGAACCTGAACCCGAGCCCAGTACCACCACAAATGCTCCGGAACCTGTTGCATTAAATCCTGCCTTCATAATACGAGAAAAACAACGAACAATGTCCACTCCTGAGCCAGAACCAACATCTGAACCCGAACCATCACAAACAACTACGCCAAAGACTTCTGAAATCAATCACACTCTAGATACATTCATAACCCATATGCATGAAATAAGTTTTGATACAGAACACGATACCTCTCCGGTTACCGAAATATCCAGCATGTCTACAACCGCAGGTAATACCCCGCAGTCCTCCCAAGAGATAACGGAAAATTCAGAAGAAAAATCGATTTTATATACCAACAAAGGTAAATTTGCGTACAAACCTAATGAAGAATCGGAGAGTACTACGAGACGCATCTCTATATCTGAACCAAACCTTATCAATGAGCCGTCATACGAGCCGAAACCAGAAATAATCTCAATTTTAAGTGCCAAACAACGAACTGAAAAACCTTCAGAAGCAACTCATACTTCAGAAAGCGAAACTCCCACGACTGAGATAAGTGATTGGCTGGAATATCATAATTTAGGTAAATCTGACGAACATAACCAAACTGATTTCGAAGAGCTCCTTAATAACAATGTGAACAAAATTATGCACGAATCAGAACAGAGGTCATTTAAAGGATTTGATGATGATTTCTTATATGAAACAACTACTGCGATCAACACAAAGTCACTTTTCGAAAGTGAATCGCAAGATGAAACCAAAAAAGATGTGACAACCCCAAGCACAGAAATAACGAGAAGAATGGAAGCGGTCAGCAAAGTGACAGCCTCGATTTTACCTGTAAGTGTCGAAATAGAAGAAGGAGAAATAAATAAAATAGAACAGACAACTACACCAATTCCAACAACCACTATTGAACCTGAAACAAAACAGGAAGCAGAAAAATCTTTACCAGACGACGAAGAAACAGAACCTGAAAAAGGACCTATGATAACTTCTATCCTGGAGGAAGTCAAGTCATTAGATACTAATAAGTCGATGCCATCCGAACAAACAACAACTGCTGAACCTGAAATTGTTACGCAATTTTCAATTAACAAACACTATCAAGAAACCGAAGAAGATAAAATAATAAAAGTATTGGAGAACAAACCGAATAATAACGAAACTGCAACTGAACGCGAACGTGAACGGGAACCTGAAGAAGGTATGGATATAACTTTCGATGCCATAAACATGCTTTACAATCGTTCCTCTAAGTCCATTGAAAAACCACCCATGAGATCGGACAATACTACTCAAGGCATTCCTGCTACAACTGAAGAAATTGAGGCCGGTGAGTCTACAGCATCAGTTACTACTGACTCTGATTGGCTATCAGAAGCAGTAACAGAAATAAACTACAATGAGGCTATGAACAAAATGGCCAAAAATGAACCCACAGAACCCATTATTCACAAAGTTGATGAAATAATGAACCACGGTCTAGTAAAGACTGACGATTTTGAACCGGATTACTTAAACAATATGGGATCAACAGGAAACAAGCAAGAATCAGACGAACCTTTATATGGAATGGCACACGATTACGATAATGAAGATTCACGTTTTAAAAGAGTAAATAAAGAAGCTACAACTGAAACAACCAAAATAGTTGCCACGGAAGCGACTAGTGAGCCGGCTGATGTGAAAGAAAATAAGTCTGAAGTGCCTGCAACCACTAATGTGCCCATTGAAACTACTACAGTCACAGAATATATTTACAAAGTCGCTGAAAAGTCCAGTAACGTTCCCCAAGTTACTGCAATGAATAATAATGAAACTATAGCCGATAACTCAAATTCTGACGTTACTACTGTAACAAAAGAAACAAATTATGAAACCACTACAGTTAAAAATATCGAGACAGAAAAACCTATGGATGCTGCACCTGCACCCGTGTGGGAAGAGTCAGACGCTGATAAGTATTTGACTGTCCAAGAATTACCAAAAAAGATGGAACAACCTGTATTTGAGCACCCAGTCATGATTGATGAAGTAGTCGTGCCATCTGTCATTGGTACACCTACCACAATCGCGCCTATGGATGTAATCATTACGAATTCTACAATAATTGAACCCGAAAATAATTCCGAAACTTCGACAAATACAACACAATTAAATAATCTCAATGTGAATATATACGAAATACCAAGCCATAATGGTAATAATTCAATGCACTCGGCGAAATCTGCGAATGCTCAATCAGCGGAGTATGACGATCACGAAACAGAAATGAATCCTTTCTTACCTGAGGTCGAAAACAACAAGAGTTTAGTTAAAAAACTTCAAGAAGGTCATGATCTTGAACCGAACAATCTTACAGAGACTCAAAACGAAAACACGGAAGAACATGTCTCAAGTCCTTCGGAAGGAACATCTAATAAGGACTCTTTAGCAGTAATAGGCAAAGAAGTTGAGGCAAACATTAAAAATCAAGAAGTAGTAAGTTCAACACCAGTGGCAGAAGAGGATACTTCATTTAATGAATTGCTCTTGCACGTGAATTCTCATGAAAACGAAACAAATGTCACCCAGCCCATGAATATAACAGATAATGATGCTGCTACAACTCCAGCGATAATAGACCAAATGAACAGTGAGGTGAAAATATCTAAACCCAAGGAAAGTGACCCACTACCTGTCTCCACGTTCCTATTGGACACTGATGACCTAGTTACTAAAAGAGAATCCACTACACCCGCAAATAACATCGACATAGATGTTGAATCCGCAAGCCCTACTACATCTGCGCCCGCAGCCAACAACGAAGGGGACCTCAGCGTGGTACCCATCGAAGAAGAAAAAGATTTGCTGAAACAGCACAAAAGTGAAAACATTGAAGAGCTCAATGACATAAGTGATTTGCCAAAAAGTGATAAGAGGACACTAGATGATTCAGTAATTAATAATGAAGCGTAGTCTGCAGCTCAATTTTAACACTGTTAGTTAGAAATTTATTTTCCATTTCCTGTGATTCCGTTGACACTATCGATCAAATAATTCTGAACAGATTATTTTTAATTTGTAACAATTTTAATGCAATTTTAGTTCTGCATTCAATTTACTGGGTTTCGATTGTTAGAAACTTGCACAGTACCTTATATTAATGTCCTATTCATATTATTGTGAACAATTTATTCATTAGACTAGTCAAACTAGGAAGAGTCATCGTCTTGAAAGAAAGATTTAGATTTATTTATTGCTTTGTCTATAAAAAATAAGCAGATAGCGTAAAATGTATAAATATCTGGTAAAAACGCATGTACTTTAAGTATTTTACGCGATGCACGCTCTGAAGGTACACGAAAACCTTAGGTCCTGTAATATTACGCCCTCGATCTGGAGGATTACCTGACAGTCCTATCTTGTAATTGTTACCATAGCTAAATGTATATTATTTTATTTTAAATGATTCTTGAATCGGACGCTATAACGAGTTGGAAACAATGTGGTGTAACCGTTAGACGGCGTTTGTTATTTTCTTGTGATTGTCTGCCATGCCGTATGTGATAACTCGCAGATAAACTATACATTCCGTTCATACTTATTAACGTAGTGATATTACACAGAAGAGAGGTCTGATTGTAAAATAATAATTAATTTAGTAATTGTTAACTAAGATAAATATTTTGTATAAATGGTTGATTTGTAAAATAATTGAATTATGTTGTAAATAAATATAAAGTTAATAATAATTATATTTGACTGTTAATTACCTTTCCAACAACACGTTGCTGTAATTATTATTAGTAAAATGAGTAAAATATCGAGACTTTATTAAGTACCAACAAACAATATAACTCTTAGATAAACAACAATATTTAAGTAACAAGTTTGTTTCAATCACAGAATAGTTCATTGTTTGGTCGGGGCGTGATGTCCTCTATTTCTTGTGCGGTTACTTGGTCGTCGAGTAACATCCTCGCACACAGACACCCGTCGCCCATCATTCCATTGCCACTAACAATACAGTTACCCAGTACCTCCTTACAACTATTGTAAACGTAAGCATTAACTCCGTTGTCTTTAGCTTTCCCTGGCTTAACATCTTTAGCTATGTTCATGGAAGGAATGTCCATTTCAAATATGTCTTTTAGTTTCACTGTACCATCAGCTTTGTACTCTACAACTGCAGTATCATCCTGATAGTTGCTTGCGGCGTTCATATTGACGCCACATCGTTGGGAACATTCACAGCCCTCACACGGATTGTTATTTGCATTCGTACTTTTAATATTATTTGTAACGACCTCTGTCTTACTCATATCTAGAGGTTCATTGTCTATTGGTGTAAAATCGCATTCTTCATCAATAGTCTTAGTTATTTGTGCACAAACACATTTCTCGCCTTTCTCTTTCATAATACATCCCCCTATCATTAGTTTGCAATGAGCTACGTAGTCATTGTCAGTTGTTGTATCTAAATAATTATTGTCAACACTGTTATCAAAAATATTGGCTGGTACTTCTTTAGTTACTTCATCTTTTACGTTTTGTATACAATTGAATGTGTGTTCTTCATACTGAGCCGTAGCTATAAGTTGGCCACAAGATGGACATGTTGTGGAATCTGAAATTCGATATAGAAAATCCCTAAATAAATTTATGATTATGCATAACTGTATATACATACATATATCCGTATATATAGGTATAATATAAATTACATAAGATACATTATCAATATTACTAAATAACAATACTATAAAGTAAATAAATAAATTGGGGATGAAACCTTTATGTGTTGTTATGGACACAGGACACATACTTATTAAATGCTTCAAAGGGTAAGCAAAGATACGAGGTACTCTTGCAGTACTATACTATAAATTGTTTGAACCATAACATAACATCACACCTTTTATCCTCGAAGGGGTGGGCAGAGGTGCACATTAAGCTACTGTACAATGTAACACCCACTTTTCACTACTTAGTCCCATGTAATAGGGGGTGAGCCTATTGTCATATACCGGGCACAGTTCCAGACTCCGTGCTACTACTACGCAGTAATACTTTGCCAGACCCGGGAATCGAACCCAAAACCCCTTGCCCGGCAGTCGCACTTGCGACCACTAGACCAATGAGGCAGTCTGAACGGACTGTATAAAAAACGGCTACGATATTACCAGACAAACAAAAACTTAGAGGCTAGATTAAAAAAGTAATGCTTTATTAGAACAATATCATGCACTTACCATTTTCGTTCTTTAACTTTGCCATACATGAGAAATCACAAGCCGAGTTAGAATCCGATGATATCCCGCTGTCTTGTTTGAAATCTAAAACAATAGATATTAATTCTTAGGGATATATTTACAACTGTGATGTCAATCGCTAAACGATAAAAATTCAACTCCGCAACTAAAAAACAATCGCAAATCGAAGATTAAAAAGAAAAAGCTTTCGCCTCATTGGTGGTGACTGCTGAGGTTGAGTGGTCGCAATCGCAAGTGCAACTGCCGAATAAAGCGTGTCGGGTTCGACTCTTACGTTGAGCAAAGTAGGTACGATTGATTTGTTTTAAGTATTTGGAAATTCTCATTGTAGCACGAAGATTAGATTTATTTTGCCCGATTTATGGCAATGAATTAAGGTTACACGACGTCATCTCATAACGTGTCTGGTGCAAAATGGGTGTTAGATTTAATATGTGCAATGTGCAGCTCTGCTTACCCTTTCAGGGAATAAATTGCCTGGTGTTATATTACATGAGATTTCGCAATAACAACATAGGAAGCTTGTAACAACAGCCGCTCGCGTGTTCACAAGATCAATAAAGCAACCAATTAGAGTGATTTTTTATTAAAACGATGACATCATCCAATAGATTCTCAAATAAAAACAGGAGTGCGGTACGCTTAAATAACGTAGGTAGGTACTTGTATGTAGTTAGTGCTTTATAGTTTTTTTACTACAATACTGGTAGAAACGCGTGAGTTTGTTTATTATGTTGCGTGCCAACAAACACTGCTAGACATGAGCCTCTTCAAGATGCCCAAGTAGTAGGCAGTAGCTATTGTCAGCCAGCGTGAAGCGAAGAACTGAAGTTGGCCTTCAATGTCGTGCTATTAGAGTCTATGTTTTATTTATGTAATCAGAAAATAATTATACTATGTTTACTTACGATATTTTGCCAAATGTCTCTTCTTAGCGTATTCTGTGGAGAATTTCTTCCCACAATTATCGAAGGAGCAGTGCAGTGAGGAGTCAGCGGTGTGAGTCTTCATGTGTGTCTTCAAATGATGGGATTGAATGAAACCTGAAATATTGAAATTATATAACATTGATAACATCATAAACTCCAACAACGCAGCTACAATTAAGAGTTCAATTTATGTAATATTTCCATGTTAAAAAACCGAATAGTAATTTGTTAAACCCGGAGAATCTAGATCCTGCTCAGTAGGTACGTACAGATACTGGACTAACGAGGATTAATAAAAATATATTGATACATTGCTGGTCACTCGGCTACAATAAAGTCAGAAAGAAACTACTGAAAAGTTTTGAGTAATAAAATTCATATCGTATGGCGTATCTCGTCGGCGGTGGCACGTGCATTGGATCGCTCGATTCCCTACAAAATGGTTGAGTTGGGCGGTGCTAGGTTTCGCCAAATGTTCGTGAACAGGCACCGTCGATTGGAACTGGTCAGCTCCAGACTGTATCATTTTATTTTATTATCCTCAAGGTTATTTTCTTTTTCAGTCTTTCTGACTGGATTTAGGTGTTGCATTGTTCTCACATAATCGAACCAATAAAACTATGTAACTAGAGAATTGTATTGTAAACCTGATTGAAAAAGAGTAACCTATGGAGTTTCTTGCTCGTTCTTCTCCATAGGAATCTACGCCTTGGAATGAGCAACTAGCTTCACTTATAAATTTTTGTTGTTTGACGTTCAAAAGTGCCATCCTGATCTAATTGAAATAAATTATTTTGACATTGACTTTGATATCTTATAATGCTGATGAAGTTGCAAGAGGAAAGCTAAAAAGAAATAAATAAAATACACTAACCCTTATTACAAATTTTACAAAAATGCTGTTTAGTGTTTGTGTGTGTCATCTCATGATGCTTCAGGTGGTGTGCAAAGTTGAATTTTTTAGTGCATCCAGTAAAGCTGCACTGGTACCGTCTCTCCGACTGCGACTTGTGGGTCTTCATGTGTGTCTTAAGAGCTGGTTCACTGCTGAACACCGCTGAACACTTCGCACATGTATATGTCCCTGGAATAATTAATGGAAATATTTTAAATCAAGTTAATAATTTATTATGATTATTGCATTTTTAGAAGTTGTTTTTAAACTGTCAAACACCAAGCTGTCACCGGTGACCGCAACCTATTGTTCTATAATTGTGTCTACAAAACCGGTACTCGACGAGTTAATTGTAGATTTTTTTACTTATTGGAACCCCTTTTCCATGGGATAACCTTTCTACGTTATCCACCCACTTTTTACCTACTATGTTAGTCTTCTCTAACAATGTAGGTAAAAAAGTGGGTGTCACATTATATTATGCATTTTTGTAAAAGGTAGCTCTTTAGAGATTAAAACATATGAAATAATTTTTAATACCTTAAAATGACCCAAAGCTACTCCGACCTCCTCGGTTCGGAATAGAATCATCAGGATTTCTTTCTTGTTAGTCGCAGTACAGAATAAGATTATTACAATCAGAGTAATACAGATAAATTACCTCCATGAGCATACTTGATATGCCTTTTGAGAAGTATATGGTCTCTGAACTCTCTGCTGCACTCCGTACACTGTACAGTGCCGGTCCTCTCATGCTGTTTCTCATGGCGGCGGAGAGCAGATCTACAATAAAGAGATTATAAATATTTTACAGTACATCAGAACAATGTGGGGACACAGTGTAGATGCCAAAGATCTATTCATTGCTCAAAAGAAATGTCTCCGAATAATTTATAATATTAAACCTAGAGATAGTTGCAAACCACATTTTATACGAGAGAAAATACTAACTTTGCCGTCCATCTACATACTAGAACTAGCCAGTTTTGTTAAGAAAAATATCAAAATATTTAATTTCAATAAAAACGAACGCCGAAATACCAAATTGATCCTACCAGCACCTCGACTACAGATGTATAAAAATAGCCCAGAATACCGAAGTATCCAAATTTATAATAAGTTACCTGAGGAAATACGGTCAACCAAAACTCTTTGTATATTCCAAGCTAGATTAAAGTCTCTACTAATAAAAAAATCATACTATAGTATTCAGGAGTATCTCGAAGATAAAAAATGCATTTACAATAAAATAGTACCTACATTGTAATTTTATAATTTACCTGATGATGTTTATTCACAATGATTTTAATATGTTTTCATTCTAAATTATAGAGCCTATGTATTTTATAACCTATGTTAATTTTATTAGTTAAGTTAATTTTATTTTTAATATGTAATTATAGTTTCTAACTTAATGTGATAATTTCAATTCTCCCCAATTTCAGTAATGTTGCTACTTTAAATTATTTGTAATGTTTATAATTAAAATGTCTTATAAATAATGTATAAAATAATATAATTGTATCATATAGGTATAGAGGTATAAGTGAAAATTTTTTTTAATAGTAATAAGTTTATAGTGAGTAATTAAGTTAATAATGAATAGAATAAGTACATAATATATTATATGATTATTTAGTTATTATTTATAAGTTAAATTGCTGCGCCCTAACAGGGTGATGTACTGTACTAGTAGTATAATACCCAGTGGCGTAGCTAGCATAGGTGGCACCCGGGGCGGATTTTATAGGTGTCACCCTAAAACTCAATCGAAACTGTTAAAATAAAAAAAAGTTATAATCATTTACGTTTTATTAAAATATGAGTACCTATTACAAATATTTGTTTATTATGTAAAACAAATTTAGTTTGCTAAAAATTAAAATTTCTTCCTTCTAGCTTTGACACTAGCGAACTCCGAAATCACGTCTTCAAAATTTATATTTTGTGTTGCTTCATGTTCTATCGTTAAAATACCAAGATTGTTTAATCTGGTTTCGGTCATTGTAGACCGCAAATAATTTTTAATTAATTTTAATTTGCTGAAACTTGTCTCACATGAAGCTACTGATGCACATATTGTTATAAATAACTTTAGTGCTACCGTTAGATTCGGAAGAGATTCTGTAAAATCCCATTCCACAATAAATTTCAAAAAGTCCAGTATCACCCAATTAGAGACAGTAATATTATCCGCTTTTAAATGTCTTCTCAATCTTGGTATTTCTAAAAGGAGTTCTGTTTCTGATACTTCATCGTAAAGGTTAGTTAGTTTTGATATAGCTAATTTTAACTGTTCAGTGTTTGCCGAAAGCAAGGTCTTTGACTGCACAACCTCAAACAATGAAGCTACGTCTTTAATGGACTTTACTCTTGTTTCGAGTTCAATATTGAATCTGTCAAGGCATTCTAACATGTCCTTATGAAGTTCCGCTCTAAGTGTAAGTCCAGCATCGGTGGACGACGCTAACTCACCGGGCATGCGTTTCTTGCGACGAATTCGTCGTTCCATCGAAATGTTGTATTTTTCCGATTTTTGTACAGCAAAATCTATTGCCTCTTCTGCTAGATGCAACCGTTTCTCTCCAATGAATAGACGAAGTGCTTCTAGTTTTATGATTATTTCATCAACACATAAACCTTTACTTTGTAATGCAATCTGAGCATTGTTCACTTCCCTTAGCACATCATTCCAAAAGAAAAGAAAACAAAGAAATGAGAAATTGCACACAGCAGGCATAAGATTTTGTGCAGCACCTCTAGTTTCTAAATTTACGTCTTGGTCACATAGTTCCTCAATTGCAGATATTATCCCATCAAAATTTTCAGCCAATACTTTTACTGCACCGTAATGAGCACTCCATCGCGTTGTCGAAAGTCTTTTAACAGATGCTTTGCTGTGATTGAGGAGCACTTCCCAACGGCTTGTGGAAGTTGAAAAAAAGTTAAATATTGTTTCCACTGCTCCGAAAAATGTAACACAAGTCACGTTTTGTGCGAACAAATGTTGGCCGCATAAATTAATTGAATGATCTATACAACCAATAAAAATTGCTTTATTGTTTTTTTCTTTTATAATAGCTTGTACTCCTCCGTGTATACCACTCATAACTGCAGCATTATCATAACCTTGAGAACGACACATCATAATATCTAAGCCATCGTTTTCAAGCTTCTTTAGTATTTCAGCGCTTAAGTCAGCTGCTTTTTTCCATGTAAAGGAAAGAATCCTAAGAATACTTCTTTGACTTCTACTTTTCTATTATTAATTTTTACATAACGAATCACTTCAGACATTTGAGCAACATGTGAAACGTCAGGTGTGCTATCAAACATGATTCCGAAATATTTGGCCGATTTAATTTCGTTTACAAGCTGACATTTTACATGATTAGCTAAAACATTTATGAACTCATTTTGTATTTCTGGCGATAAATATGTTATAAATAGAAAGATTTTTTATAAATAGAAAGAACTATAACTGATGGTCATAGTCGGGCTCGGGTGTCACCCCTAAACGGGTGACACCCGGGGCGGGCCGCCCCCGCCGCCCCCCCTTAGCTACGCCACTGATAATACCACTATGTATATACATTTTGCAATAAATAAATAAATAAACAATACAAACACAACTTTTATATTTAATAATAAATAACAACTTTTATGTCATATATAATATGTATGATGCAATCACCTATTTTTACATAAGTTTTCCTTAAGATTGACTTGGCATCCCGAATGTTCGGCGGGAGTGAGTTCCATAGTCTCACTGCATGAACGGAGAAGGAGTAGGAGTAGAAGTCACCAAGCGGTCACCAGTGACCGCAACCTATTGTTCTATAATTGTGTCTATAATGACGGTACTCGACGAGGTAGGAGGTAGATAGGTATTTGTTTAGATACTATGTATTAATGAACTTTACTCCTAGTATTAGTATAGCCTATTTTGGATTATGTGGACTCAACAGATATTAACTTGCAAGTCAGTACAAGATAATATAATGACTCATAAAAGTTATAGATAACACACCGATAAATGTATTGATTTAAATACAAGTTGTTACCAAAACTGAACAAAATGTGTTCATACTTACATGAAACTAAAGTTTTTACTGCAGATTTTGCACTGAAATTGAGGACTATGGCTTTGCTCGTGCCTTCTCCTCTCGCTGTCGTATTTGAAGCTCTTCGAACAGTGCCGACATTTCAATATTATTGTCTTATCAGGCATTATAAAATCAAAATCCACTTGACGGAATTACGATGATAGTGCTAAAAGCACTCATTTACAGCGAGTTGCTGCGTTATAGATTCTCTACGGAGTCTTCTAAAAACGATACGTGCACAGAAATTTAACTAAGCTTTTAATCAAATAGGTGTCTAGGAAAAAATTAGCAAAAAATGTAATAAGAAATACAGTGCGAAATCAAAACACTCACTAATGACAGCAATGTGTCACATTTCATTTTTAGGCTAGCGCTGCGAAATGTCAAGTGCTGTAATCAGCTGATAATCTTCGTTCGGAAATAAAACTAGGTCGAACCCTAAAGTACATTAGATTTTATAACGAAAGATATAGCTTTTATTGTGGAAATTATCCAATAGAATACTATATTCCCTATATCTTTACTATAAGAAAGTACATTGTAATTGTAATTGAGTTACGTTTTCAATAATTCCATGACGTTTCGAGTAATGATGACGTTAAACGAAACGCTAATTGACATTCATGACGGTGTTGTGACGTTTGCGTTGTTGTGATCGTGACATAACCTATAATCAGCTGCATTGCTACCTCAACTTTTCTTGCCGTCATGTGATTGTCTCAAAATAAAACGAATGTAACAAAAAATCGTTGAATCTTACAACGAATATTGAAGTTCATTCAAAAACACGTAACAGAAAAAAACATTAAACAAATATAATCTTATGTAACATCAGACTGAAGGATACTGTAACGTACAATATTTGCACAGAAGTTTGAAACAGAAAGAGTGAGTTTCGGCTAAACGTAGATTTGGCCACAGATTTGGCGCGAAAGGCTGATGTTAGAACGACCGTCATTGAGAAATGCAGGGAGCGAGGGCGAGGCGAGCGCGGCGCCGCCTCATCAGTCTCTACGCGGCACGTGAACACACTGCACGGTCGCTCACGGCGGTCAAGGGCAAACTTACGCGAGCACATTTTCCCACAATTATTACATAAATTTGTGTCATAAGATGTTGCCGTGGGTTCAAGTTACTCTTATGTTATGTGCTGTCGGCCTGCTTCGAGAGATTCGACCGTCAGAGCCCTTCGTTTCCGAGTTCCTATTGGGAGAGTGGAGAAACATAACTGAAGAACAACTGAACAGAGATGTATACCCTGTGGGGACATACTGCTACCTGGGGCTGCTTGTTGTGGTCTTCCTCATCACCGATTTCCTGAGATTTAAGCCAGTCATTGTATTGTCTGGTAAGTTTACCTTTTGACTGTTTTACTTACATTGTGCATTGCATGAGTTTGTTTAGGTGTCAATGACCTACATTAACAGCTATTTTTTACTTATACAAAGTTACCTAAAGCGAGTCAAACTTATAAATCATAGTTTTGATAACATTTTAAACCAGTGTAAGAAGTTGCTGTTCTTAATTACATTAGATAACTAGATACACAAGTAGATCGGAGATAGTGTATGAAATTAAAAATTAAAATATCTACTAAAGAACTGTACAGTGTAGGTACTTAAGAATAATAATTGTAATCAATGCAATTTATGAAAGAATCGTTATCAAAATGAGTGGAATCCATAATAATTGTGTACAGTTAAGTCATTCATGATTTAACCATGTACTCTTATATTATATGAATTTAATGCTACTTGCATTAACTCGTCGAGTACCGGTTTTGTAGACACAATTATAGAACAATAGGTTGCGGTCACCGGTGACCGCTTGGTGTTTGACAGTTTAAAACTCAATAATTTATAGTCAATTTTAAAAGCTTGACATCAATAATTTCTGGTTAATTATTTGTTTTAATGAGTAGGTACTTCATAATAAACATTAGGTAAACTCTACAGATTCAAGATACAAAATAATATGACTTTTACTAATCAGATAAATTAAAACTATGTTATAAGCTGATTAACCATTTAAGTAACATATATAATATTATTATTTTAAAAAAATATCCCGTTTGACCAATTGTGTGTAAGGATTTTATAACTTACTATATGCACTATCATCAACGAGGAAGTATTAACCGAATTATGTACAAGTATAGCAAGAAAAAAATTTGTTTATCTATACAAATTAATGCAATAGCATAATAGGAAAAAATATATTTATTCTCGGTTTTTGCTTCATCGCATACATAGAAGTGTTGTTTGACATATTTAAGCGGCAGAAACCAGGTTGCTTACGCAGTAAAAACTATCTGTGCTACTTTTTAACATTTCTTACCACTTACCAGTTTGATATTTTTTTTGTATTTCTAAAGATTCTTTATAAATTCCAGAAACAGATGAATTAAAGTCATTAGTTAGATTAGAAGTACTTTTTTTTTTTTAAATAACCTTGCCCCACACTAGGATTGTCTCCTGTGTCGCAGGTGCGTTTACAAACATACAAGTTCACATACACATGACACCCAAACCCAAAACAACAATTTGTGGATCACACAAAGTGTTATTCCATGCGGGAATCGAACCCGCGACACGTTGCACGGCAGCCAGTTGCTCAGCCACCGCACCAACCGTGCAGTCTTATTTTATATTATTTTACACTGCATCACAAATAGACCACACAGCACCAAGACAGACAATAAATAAAAAAAAACAAAGACACCAGAACAGAGAAAAGAATGGAAAACATTGGCTTATGTTTTCCATTTGCACATATTTCTTTATCCAGAAGCAAATAAAAAATGTAGAAAATAAAAGCAAGATTAAAGAGATTTGCTTGAAATGTGTATGTTTGAGTTAGTTCAATATTGACTCTATGATACAAGATAATTATTGAATGCAAGAGGGATCAAAGTTATCAGTCTTTAACTGATTACACAACTCCATGGTTGTTATAATAGAGGTATACTATATCTTTATTGACCTGTTGTAACCAACACCAATTGAAACTTTTTGCAAAAATTATCAATTTTGTGGAACATCTGTATACTTTTTTCATATAATATGTAATAGTACTTAGGTATTTTAACAAATTTTTCGAAACGATAGACAGATGTTAATTTACAAATGAATCATCATTTTTTAAAATTCTAAACATAAAGTCACACCTTTAACCCTTGACAATACGCACAAACAACGATTCTTTAGCCATTCTTTAACTTCCAAAGACTGCCTCGTTGGCCGAGTGGTCACAAGTGCGACTGACGGGCATGGGGTCTCGGGTTCGATTCCCGGGTCGGGCAAAGTATTACTGGGATTTTTCAAAAATGTCAGTGGTAGCACGGAGTCTGGAACTGTGCCCGGTATATGGCAATAGGCTCACCCCCTATTACATGGGAATGGGACTCATAACATAAATAGTGAAAAGTGGGTATTACATTGTACGGTGGCATTAATGCCCGGGATACACGAGGCTAGTTTTTCAAGCTAGGATAGCAAGCTAGTGTCAGTAAGCTAGCAAGCTAGTACTTCTGGCTTCATGTAGACAAAACTAGCTTCATTTCTAAGCTAGTAAACTACTAAGCTAGTTGACAAGCCAGGACAGTTTTTAATAGGATGGAGTTCTATTTTTAGGTAAGTAGCGCCCCCCACCACTGATTTTACTATCCTGACTTGTGTACTAGCTTCATGTGGCCGGCGAAGCTAGTTTTCAGTTGACTCGTAAGCAGTAACCACGCGTTTGTTTTTCTCCGCGACGTGTTTTTGAGATTTAAGATGACTAAGTACGGAGATTAATTTAAAGTTCGTACAACTGTACCGTGACCATGAATGTCTGTGGAACTCCACCCTTCCAAGTTATAAAGACAAATGTAAACGTGATTCAGCGCTACAAAAAATGTGTGTCGAATTAAAGACAATTGGTATTGTTATGACTACCAAAGAGGTCAAAAGTAAAATTAAAAATTTAAGAGCAATATATTCTGACAAAAATTGATAAATCAACCCGGTCTGGAGCAGGTTCTCAAGAAGAATATAAGTCGAAGCTGCATTGGTTCCAGGAAATGCACAGTTTTATTAAAAATCTACCCATGAAGAGAAAAACAACGGTAAGATATTTGCAATCGTTTATTATGTAGTTTTAAGTTTCGAATAAGAAAATATTAATGTAAACAATGCAATGGTGTCACCGCTGTAAAAAATATTTACATATGAATATAAAATAAAAATGTAGGTACTACATACAATTACTTTTAGAAGTAGGTACCTACATTTTTCTTTTATATTTAAGTAGGTAGGTACCTAATTAAAAAAAGTACCGCGTGTGTGTGTGCGTGTCTATGATCCGTCCGCGTCAGTCTGTCCGTATAAAATTGGTTTTTACTACATTTGTATTAAGATCCCAACATTCAGAAGACTTGCAGTAATTATGAAATCATTCTCGATTGCCAAGGCACAGCACCTTCATTGTTAAAGTAGTTCTTAAGGGTTTCTCGTTTCTGGATTGCTGAAACCGAAGAATGGTTACTTCCTTGGTGACATAAACTTTGTAAACCTCTAGTTTCTGTTCTACAGGAACCAGAATAGACATTTCCTGTATCGATATCTTCACGGTCTATATCAGAGCTGGTTATATAAGTTTTTCGATTTTCACTTCTCAACCAATTATGCAAAGCACATGTTGCTAATACAACTTTATCCACTGTATTTACGTTAGCTGCTATTGGTTTTTGAAATACGTGAAATCGGCTAACCAATATCCCAAAGGCATTCTCCACTACACGTCTGGCTCTAGATAGTCGGTAATTGAAGACTTTCTGGGACCATTCTAAATTGTCACCTGGATAAGGTTTTAAAGGAAATGCGGCATCAGCAACAATGACTCCACCATGTGGTAAAAGGTTATTTTCCAGTTTATTGTACATGGAGCAATTTCTAAATACACTTCCATCTGATGACATTCCACAAGCTCCGACATCTATGTATCGAAAGCAATAGTCGTGATCCACTATTGGCATAAGCACAATACTGAATACTTTTTTATAATTGAAATACATAGTTCCACTGTTACCAGGTGCTACAACTTGAATATGCTTGCCATCAATGGCACCGTAGCAAAATGGAAAGTTCCATCTGTTTTTAAATCCATTTTCTATTTTCCTCCAGTCTTCATCATTAGTCGGGACCTGTAATAATATATAAATAATTAAAAAATAAAAATATGTTGTTTATATAATAAGTCAAATGATTGTTATTTTCTTTTAGGACAGTCAAGAATCAGAAGAACAAACCAATACTGAAAATACTGGTGATATTATTGACAACAATAAAGAGAATATTGATAACGTTAACAATGATGATAATGTTGAAAATTCTGATTTATCAACACAACCATCTACGACAACATCAAATGATATGATGCAACGCAACGAGTCTGAGGCAATATCCGCAAAAACTACAGCACCATCGGCAAAACTGTCTACCGAAATATCTAGTGCACCAGCTCCAAAAAAAAAAATTACCCAAGTAGCAACATTGGTCAACGAAATTCGGTCGATCACGAATGATTTAAATAGTGCACCCACATGTGGTTCAGTGTCACAACAAAATGAGAATGATATTTTTGGAGCATTTGTAGCTAGCCAACTTAAAATATTATCACCTCTACAGGCTATTATTGCTCGGGACGGAATCAATAGTGTATTATCTCGTTGTCGAATGGCTGATTTAAATTTGAGTAATACAACATTTTCTTACCAGACACCTAGTCACGAAGACTCTTCAAACACGACAATTGGTAGTAGTATACAAACAGTTCAAAATAACACGAGTTTTACAACAACCGAATATGACGTACAAGAAGCTTCTGCGGATGACTTTGATATGATTACCACAGCAGTCAAAAATGCTTAATTATGCCGATTGGCCTCTTTGAATAAGAATTTTCTTTTTGCTTACGTGTTACTTGTCTAATGATGATGCTTGATATTAGGTATAATAAACGTAATACAAACCTCAATGTATTTTTTCAATGCCTTGTAGATTTCAACACAGACTTCTGGTATAAATTTTGATATGGAACATCTTGCCACTCGATAAAAGTGACTGAGCCTCCTGTAACTAATGCCGGACGATAGAAAATCTAGTGTGATCTCCAGTTTTACTTTTGCTGGTAGGGACTCTCTCATAATTTCGTTGTATTTTTGGCGTCACAAGACTCAACAGAATATCAAACAAATCAGGCGTCATTCGCAAAATACTCTTAATTCGCCTAAATCTTCGTTGCGAAATTCTTCCAAAAGTAAAGCAGATATGATCCACGTTCTTCTCTCCTTAAAATCCACGGTCTTGTCCACACCCGTTTTTGTAATTGATCTTCTAGTTCGTCTAGTGCGAATTGGCACAGTTTTCGAAGTAACTGTTTCAGTCGAATAGTGTTTTTTTTTCGCGTGCAGTTCATTTTGGACGTGTGGTCAGCTTGGTCACAGCAATAATACTAGCTTAAAATAATATAGCCTCATGTAAACAGAACTAGCATATTCCAAGCCAGCTCAGCTAGCCGACACAGTTTTAAAAAAGAACTAGCTTGCTACCCTAGCTTGAAAAACTAGCCTCGTGTATCCCGGGCATTAGTGCCGTAATGTGCACCTCTGCCTACCCCTTCGGGTATAAAGAGGCGTGATGTTATGTTATGTTATGTTCTTTAACTTCCATAAAATTATTGCACCTGGTACAAGCACGTCAATTAATAATTAGTCTCTTTGTAAGGGGCGTGTGTTATTTTCCAAACATAGATTCCGTCAATTAATGGCGTTACTGAGAATTCGGAAAATCCAATCACAAACAATACCTTTACACTTGGTAGGTACTTATTTCATCGACAGAACACTTGGTACAGTTGTATTAGGATTATGATATTACTATCATAATCTCTTATTGCGGTTTATTAATTGCAGCCTCACTGGTCGAGGGATCGCAAGTGTGGCAGTCAGTCTCATGCTCGAAGCCTGGGTAGAAAAAGTGTTGCCTAGTTTTGGATTTTCGAAAATTCTCAACAGTAACAACGTACTACGTATTATGTACACCTCTGCCTACCCCTGGGGGGAAAAAAGCGTTTATGCTAATTATAAATTTCAATAACTGCCAAGTGACATAACATGTCAAAGGAGTCAAAACACGACCTATCTTAACTCGCTATCAGTTGCCCTTCCCTTGACCGTACACAAATATCGATCTCTAAAATTAGGTGTATTTTGTTAACAATTCATCTTACTGATACCTACTTGATGTGTGAAAAGCACTAAATCAAAAGTTTTCATTCTGATAATTTATAATGCATTTAATTTAATAAACATGGCCTTTTATCGATACTCTATCAGCAGTTGTCTTTGCGAGCTCTCTCATAAATTACGGCCTGAGACATTGACCTGACATTCAGTAGGTAATAAAACATTATTGCACTAAGGGCTATATTTCATTAGGACGGTATGGTCGTACGACCCGTGCAGTCAAACATCCCAGGGAGTTTATAGAGAGACACCAAAACACTGGCATGAACAACCATGTTGGTTTAGTTGGTGGCGCATCTAAACTAACAACAGATGAGATACCTTCTAAATAACTTACTCAATTAGATGCTTGCGCGACCTAATGAAATAAGGTTCTTATCTTATCATAGGTAAAGAAAAACGATGGAAGACTATAAAGCGACGTCATCACCATTAAAATGCAAGTGGACTGTACCTACGAATGAGACACCTGTAAATAATAACTATTAAGTATTATGATTTACTATACAGTGTTTAAAATCATGAGACTGAAGCACGTGTTTAAGGAGCAACCAGTTCGACGTGTTATACAAAAGGTGCCAAAAACGCATCGAAAAAATATTTTATGCAACCTACACACTTTTACAGCTAACACAACGGCTGCAAGTCTGCAACTGTTTGAAATCTATAAATATTCGTCCAGTAAACTTTAGTTAAAAGATGTGAATGTTTTCGAGGTTGGAATACTACACACATCTATCACAAAAATACGTCGATGTACCAACCGAAATGTGCTAATAAATTCTTAGTCAATGTGATCGCAATGGGCTCAAAAAATATTCTCATTTTTATCCTCAAACTCGCCACTATTATGTAAAAGTTAAAAGTCAAAACTACTATGAGATAACAACTACCTATTTGTACGCAATCTACGTCAGTAATTAAAATGCGATTTACAGTGTCAGGTTCACTTAATCTATCTTACCTACATCCGAAAACAAAACAGGTTTCCTTTGCTTTATCATAATTACTCAATAAAAAAGTTATCATTACTGCATGCGGATTTGGTGATACCTAGGTAGATTTATCTATAAGCTGAAACAACAATAATGATATAAAATGTCTAGACGAAAGACATGAGATCTCTTTGATAATTGTGGACAATTCATAAAAAATCAAGACACAGCAACCAATCTAATTGATCAGAATAGTCGGTTAATATACTTTAATTTATCAATGTGCAAGTTGTAGCACGTGTTCATATCGGGTCTCCGAATGATGTATCTCTGGAACAGAATCTTTGATTCTTATGAATAAAACGCTTCTTTATTTGACTTTGGCCCTGAAAAAGGTCTATCAATTATAGAAACTAAAATACACAGTAACTTTCAAGGAGGAGGTACATTCCTCTACCTACACGATCTATTCTTTCCATGTTTTATTTATTTCTAAGAGGTACATCCAAAGGTTGTCTGTAGGTGATCACTGGTCGCCAAAAAGTGATAAGATCAACATTCCATTTTATTAACTACATTAGTTATGTACTTATTTTGTTCTAATGTAATTAAGATTAATAACGAAAAACCTTGAATTAATAGGTCCTCGTTAAGGACAAATTGATAGTCATTTGCGATCGTCTATATCCTCCCTCAGCTTCACCTAAACCACGGAGTTCTTTTCAAATGAAGTTTGTTTGCCAATACTTTCGTCCTGTATTGCAAATGAGAGTAACAATGAAACAAAGAAAGAGGACATACTTTAAATACTCATCTGCCAATGCTTTCCAGAATAAACAGACATGTTTATGAAACAAATTATTACTTCCATCCATTCCCAATCTCCCCAATCCCTGAATCCCTAACGATCCTCAAACTCTTAATCACCAAAATGCTGGTAACGCACTTGTAACGCCTCTGGTGTTCCAGTTGTCCATGGGCGACGCCATTTGCTTACCATCAGGTGACCCGTCTGCTCGTTTACCGGCTTATGCCATAAAAAAAATCTCTTTATTTCCCCATTTACACAAGCACACTCTGTAACCAGTCTTCTTCTGTAGGCTAAAACATCATCAGCCTATTTTACTTCTTACAGGTCTGAGTGGTATAGCAGTATACGCCATCTTGCTATGGACAACGAGTCTAGAATGGCTGCAAGCGTCCCAGTTCTTCTATGGTCTCTACATGGCCACGGAAGTCGCCTACTACACTTATATCTACGCAAAGGTAAGCTATTTATAGAGATTCAGACGCAGTGATGTACGTCACCGGCTCAAAGAAAAAAAACAAATGCTTTCCTAAGATGGTGGTCGCTAGTGCGACTGACGAGAAATGGCATTGAAGAGCGAAGACTTGAATTTACGGGGGTTTTCAGTTTGGACAAAATATTAATGTAGTTTCGATTTTCTGATTGTACTTCAACCCCTTACAATGATACCATGTGGGTACCCGTTAGGCTGAAAGACGGAACATGTGATTACTTCTGATGTCGTCTATCGGTAGTATTCTAAAACTGTGACTGCGCTCTCTGAAGGCGTGCCATAAATGTCCACCTGCACTGACATTTGCTATAGAATATATAACTAGTGCTATGCAACTGTCTTAAACTGGAAGAACCACTGTCAGATGAGAGTTGATAGACGGAAATAAATATACTTCGTCCAATATTCTAGTACTGATTTCAAAAATGTCGATTCAATAATTTTTCATATCCTATAATGTTCCATTCACACCGTGTAGATTTTAAAAAATCCCTCAATACACTCCCATACATAAATTATTATGTTTTCGGTTTACTCTCGTAATAATTTGACGAGGAACTCGACTAGTTTCAAGCCATGACGCGGCGACTGTCGCGCTGCCACTTGAATATGAGCCTCTAGCATGGCTTGAAACTAGTCGAGTTCCTCGTCGAATTATTACGAGAGTAAACCGAAAACATAATAATTTATTTAGTATGTCTCACGAAAGTTACAACACACTACCCTACAGTTTCTAAGAGATATACTTGCCTAACATCAGCTTTCTTTAACCAGTAATGTTGCTAGATTGAATGGTAATTAAATAGGATACTTCTACCAATTGCAGCCATCTGTTTATTTAAAAGAACAAAAGTTTTTAATTATCGACTAGCTAATCAATAATTGTTACTGGTCACAAGTGTGTCTCCTCCGGAAATGTAAAACGTGACGTAACTAATCAGACCAACAATCTTAATTCTTATCTTTATCAAATTTCTTAATACCGGAGACGGCACGAAACGTATCGCTTAATTATGCATAATTATCCTTTAAGTATTTACAATGTGTACCTACGTTATGACTATCTCTCTCGCTAGTCTGGCGGGCAAGAAACGTTTTATTTGGAAATTCCCTACACTAAACAAGATAAATATGACATGTCTCATGTATAGACGTTACATAGGACTTAAGTTATACAACTGGAGAAGTATATTATCTAATAACTCTACACTTTTCTCTTGTAAAACAAAAGTGCACTTATTGTCTGAAATGCTGACGCGAATGCTATAGAGGGGGTCAGACAAGACTATTGCCATAATATTGCTACACCCTATCGTACACATACTAAACAGAAATTCTAAAAATGGAAAACCCAATAATGTCTGCATTTAGCAAAAAAAAATTGTATGAATTTTTTCTGCATGAAGTAAGGATGTCTACTGCTTAGACATCAGCCTATTACATACGTCATTGTAGTAGGTACATGATAAGTTTATTATTTACACTTCTCAATTCACATTCAAGGTGGACCCAGCGAAGTACCCTCGCGTATCCTCATACACCCGTATTGCAGCGCTGTCAGGCCGGTTCCTGTCTGGCGTCAGCTCACAATTGCTCACACACTTCGGAGTCATGGACTATAGGGATCTCAATTACATCACCTTCACAGGTATAACGCTTTCCTTTGACCTTTTTACATGCTAATTTGGACTTTGTGTACTTAGTAGTAAGAACGGTAAGCTATCTTAATCTTTATTCTCTATTTATTCTCTTATTCTCTATTATTATCTATGTACAGAATGCTATCTTCATTCAAACTTGGATATCAATGATTGTTGTACATCAGAAGAACCTTTTCTTAATGTTACATATTGATTCTCCGCGGACTTTTGGTCCGTGCCCTAGTCATACTGTTAATCGAAAGAACCTTAGTAAAGTCAAGTAATGGATCGTTGGGCCACTCCAATATCTTGCCACTGTTAAGGTCCAAATCTCCAAGTTCAAACCTCAGATGGGCAGGGTAATTCAGATTTTCAATTTCCAACTTCCATACAGATCATCTCAAGCAGAACTTATTTAGCAAGAGAGACTAGAACTTAAATCGTAAAAAGTATCTATCTATAATAAAAAGTGTCTATAGCTGTATGTATCTTACAGTGAATGTAACACTGTAATGTCTTAGCTCAGATCATGGCGACATTCTGGGCGCTGTGGCTACCCACCGTCCAGTATGGCATCTACTTCCATCGGAAGACATCAACCGGAAACCCGCCGCTAGACAAAGATCTACATCCGCCTAATGGGGTGAGTAAAATGTAATTATGTACTTGCTTTATTGTTCAACGCTTGCTTTGTTATAAGTCTATTTACATTTAGATGTGTGGAACATACATAAAACAGTTTCTCTTCCTAATTGCGATCGTATAATGTACATTACATAATAGGCTCACCCCTTATTACATGGGACTCATAACATAGAAAGTGAAAAGTGGGTGTTACATTGTACAGTGGCATTAAGTGCCTTAATGTGCACATCTGCCTACCCATTCGGGGATAAAAGGCGTATGCAATAATAAAAAGAAATGTATTTTATATTCATATAATCATCTCAAAATGATATCTAAAACATTATATTTCTTTTAATTCCAGCACCTACTCCGTTCCAACGTGGTAGAAGCATCGACTTTGATCGCTCGACACGCGCGCTCAGCGTACACCAGACCCAAAGTGCTAGCGTGGTCGGCATTGTATGCGGTTGCACTCGCACTGTTCGTCCAAGCTCAGATCTATATGCAGTTACTATGGAAACAGATACAAGAGGACACTGATTCACCGGTGAGTTACAATTACAAAATAAGCCAAGTTAAATATTATTCTTAATTGATTTGTATTATCAAATGCATGAATGGGAGATACGAAATACTAGTAAGTGGCTCTTTGTAGATTCTACCTATCACCAAAAGATAAGAGTTTATGGGTGTATTAGACAAGATATTTAGATGAAGAAAAGTCCTAGCTTCTATTGAGTGTTTCGACCCGCGTGCTATTTATATCGCACCGAAATGTAATACGTACCACAAAAGAAGAAAGCTGTTATCATTTATCGCTAGTAACCTACGTCGTTAAATTTCCTGCATCGATAATGGCTCAAACTCATTGCCAAGTAGCAATTATGACATTAATTCCCTAATTGACTTGATTCTCATTGATATGATATTGAACTCACACCTTTCTTTAGCATGATAGAAAACCCACTATACTCATCATTATCGATAGACTTATTAACTTTCATCACATTCATATATTTTTATTTCAAGCCACACAGGGCCTTATATTCACAAGCTCCCGTATGAGTACTTAATCAAAAATTAAAATGTAATTTTCCGGGTGCTTGTTTTGAAAATCGTTTATGTCAATTAGCCAGGTAGGCACTTTTGAACCAACCAGTAGCGAGAGTATGGTCCAAGCTACCGGTGGTTACGGCTCCAGGGAAAGAAATCTCCTCACGATGCGCGCGGTTTCAAGGAAAACTGCCTTCTGTAGCAAGACCTATCCGCCTATCGCCAGCGTCCTTAATAAGAATATCGATGCTTTTAGGGGATTAACCCATTGACCGAAACGACTATCGACACGATGATAGTCGAATCCACACTCCACATATCGACAGCCTCGTGAGCCAAGTCTAGATATTTTATTTGCTTATCTTTCTCAGCTTTCACGGGGTTACATTACTTATTATTATTTTTATGATCCATTTTCCACATATGTTACCTAAAACTATTATTATTATCCTTACAATGTAACTATCCTCTCCGCCCTTTCCCAACTAGTGCGCACATCCGCCACACCTCTTATCGTGAAAGTATTTGGGACATGACTAGTTGAACAAGCTTATCAAGCGAGTAGGTATAAACAATATGATAATAAGCGTAATTATAAACAATCACTATGTTCTATCTAATCTCAAATATCTTGTGATATAAGCTTGCATTATTAACGTCCTTGTTGTAAGTGCATTTTATGAAATCAAATCAAGTTATTTTGATAACGAGAGAAACGGTCTGTCTAAATAACGATGTCTCATTGTATTGACGGCAAGTGTAGTCAAGGTTGGCGCGAAAATTAAACGTATTGGCTGTATGAATGTTGGTTTTTTTTTCGGCCATTCTCAATAACCAAATGATATACACACTTCATTACTTTCCATGATCAAAAATAAATTATTTCGACTGTTCAATACAATAAAATATAGAAAAGTAATCACACATTCATTAATTGATTTTTTGACAGACAAAATTTTAATATACTTCCAGCGAATTTTTAAGAAATAAGAACACAATTACATCAAATACACAATCTCGTACAAAATTCATAGAAAACTGTCGTTTTTGACGGTTCGAAAAAAGTATTGAATTTAACTAGCTGGCAAGTGCCCTATTTGCTGGTTTCAGTTACTATCGACAAAATTTTGGACCATTTATCTTGGTATATATCCATAACCATTGTATTGGTGCTTATCAGTTTACCTTATACCAACATTCTCTAGTAATAGATATCGGTCTTTATACAGATAGTTTGTTGCTGGTCGTTAATATGACTAAAACAGAGTATTCTAATTGTATTTACTACTGGTCAGTTCTAACAGCATCTTAAATATTATGAACTTGAAATGTGAACATCTATGATGGGGGAGACAGCATAATATAGTGAAACCACTGAACGGGTTAAAATGAAAATTTCCGAACAGATAGATCATTTAACTCACATTAGTAAGAAAAGCTTATTTAAACTCGATGGCCGAGTGTTCGCAAGTGCGACTACCGGGATAGGGGTCTCGGGTTTGATTAACGGGTAGGACAAAGTATTACTGGGTTTTTAAAAAAAATCTCAGTGGTAGCACGGAGTCTGGAAATGTGCCCGGTATGTGGCAATAGGCTCACCACCTATTACACGGGACTGGTACTAAATAACAATACATAAATAGTGAAAAGTAGGTGTTGAATTGTACAGTGGCATTAACTGACTTAATGTACACCTCTGCCTACCCCTTCGAGAATAAAAGACGAAATGTATGTGAAAAGAAAAGCTTATTTTAGTTTATGCTTGGTTATTGTTACAGTTCGTGCTTTATACTGCCTAAATACGGTAGAAGAATAATAATAATACAATATATGCATATTGCATAATTATGAGCTACTTTATTTTATAATACCACTTCAGTATCATATTGTAATTTACTTTTTGCCATGTATGACTAAGCAGGGGTTGAAAAACGCAATATGACTGATAGTATCGTGGGTTTAATACCCATAAAACCGTTCATAGTAACCTATCTTTATGGTGTGTGTGGGACGAGGTACTTTTAACTGTAAATAATTATCTAGGTACTCTAAACAACAGCAAGAGAAGCTACTATAAAGTGTTAAAATTATTTATTAGATTTACGACTTTATTGCTAAGTGATAAGATTGAAAACTGGACTTTATGGTGATAGTGAGATTATAAGAAAAGTAATATGAATTTGTTGATCATTATTTTGTAATTACAAAGGAATGTGAAACTTAACTAATAACTTGACTTAACTTTTTGATTTCCAGATAAATTTAAATCTATAGCATAACAACATAACGTCACGCCTTTTATCCCTGAAGGGGTAGGCAGAGTTGCACACAGAAGTAACACCCACTTTTCACTATTAATGTTATGAGTCCCATGTAATAGGGGGTGAGCCTATTGCCATTTACCGGGCACGATTCCAGACTCCGTGCTACTACTGAGAATTTTTTAAAAACCCAGTAATACTTTGCCCAACCCGGGAATCGAACCCGAGACCCCTTGCCCGGCATTCACACTTGCGACCACTCGGCCAACGAGGCAGTCAGTTTAAAACTATATGTTTGCGAAAATTTATCTAAATCCGTTGAGTAGTTGCTATCTATTCCTTCATCACGTACCTGTATTTTGACGTTCATAATATTGACGGGGCGCAACTACTACATATATCTCTACAAAAATATTATATATTATGTCTGTGTACTGTGAATAAACATGCATAGTGACATGTTATAAAATAAACGAAGGATTAACATTAATATGGCTTTGTGTTAGTGCTATTTACATTGTTTGTCTATCTCTTGTCACCAAATTATGACAGTTTAAGTTTATGTACTTTAACTAATTTACTCCGCTATATTTATCTTTATCTCAGATACTTGACTGCCTCGTTGGCCGAGTAGTCGCAAGTGCGACTGCCGGGCAAGGGGTCTCGGGTTCAATTCCTGGGTCTGACAAAGTATTACTGGGTTTTTTAAAATTCTCAGTAGTAGCACGGAGTCTGGAAATGTGCCCGGTATATAGCAATAGGCTCACCGCCTATTACATAGGACTCATAACAACTAGTGAAAAGTGGGTGTTACATTGTACTGTGGTAGAATGTGCACCTCTGCCTACCCCTTCGGGGATAAAAGGCGTGATGTTATGTATGTTTATATGTATCTCAGATAATCTCGACAATGTTATGATAGTGCAAATTTCAAAATTCTAGATATGAGTGAGTAATGTCGATCTGGTTTTGAGTGTGAGATGTTTTCGACCTTTGGACCCTGTTATAGACTTTGTATTGTGTTAAAAAAAAATGATAAACGTTGCACACTAGGATTAACTCCTGTGTTGTGGGAGCTTTTACAAACATACAATTTTACATACACATGACACCCAGACCGGAAACAACAATTTGTGAATCACACAAGGAGTTGTTCCGTGCGGGAATCGAACCCGCTACCAGTTGCATGGCAGCCAGTTGCCCAACCATCGCACCAACCGTGCAGTCAAATTGCAATATTACTATACCTATGCATAATATATTAAATTACATTACTATTTTGGAGTTTCCTGATCCCTTCATAAACAATTGGCTGGTTAAATACTTAAGAATTGGTTTTTCTGGCAATGTAATAGGGATGTTGATAGTGTGGCAATCATTCATTTAGAGAATACAAAAAAGTTATGAGAAAGCCTCTTACCTTTGTGATATTAAGATAAATAAATAAAAAAAATAAAGCAGTTTTAACAAAATAGTTGTCTAAACTGACTATCGTACTACCAGGTGGCCTACAACGGCGCAGTGGAAGCTGTACAAACGCTCCTGGGCGCGGGAGGTGCGTTCATAGCATCAATGTACTCATCGTCCGGAGTACCAGCACCCGTGGCGGCCGTGCAAGGAGTCGCAGTCTTCTTAGCCACCTTCGTCAACAACGTGTTCGTGTCCTACGCCGGGTATATCGTGATGGGCATGTTGTTCCATTACACTATCACTTTGGCCAGGTAACTATAATATTTTATGTTCTAAGTACCTAATAAGCTAACTTGAAAAGGTGGTCTAAATAATGTAGCTAGAGGTATAACGGTTGTGTAAAATTTTACCGAATCGACTTTTTAGCACAAGATCTGTTTTGACCCCGGACGGATATTAGAGGTACATTAAATAATTACAAATGTGAAAGTTTCTTTGTTTAGATGTTTTTACGAACGAACGGATTTGAATTAAATTTTGGTATACAGGCAGGGTATGGGCTGAAACAGGAATCATATTCTAAGCTGACGAAGTGGCGGGCAACAGCTAGCAGTAAATAAATAGTACCCAGATTAATCTAACATGATCGAGCTTGTATAGATGTTGAGGAAGCATAGCACTTCTTACTCTAAACATGCACAATTTTTCGTGAATAATAATTAATATTTTTTTCCATTCTAGTGCAAAAATCGCGGGTCAGCTCAGCGATGAGAGCTGCTTCGGTCTCATATTCGGTATCAACACCCTCATTGGAACAGGATTACAGTCCATACTAACTCTGGTCCTCATCCAAAGCCTGAAGCTACCGATAGCTTCCCAGTACTTCGCTATCAGTGGCCTGTACCTCCTACTAGCTTCTATATGGCTCCTCGGCTGGATGATCACCACGTGCCGCCAGAAACGAAGTATTAACGTCGACAACCAGTATTGATACGCAATATAATCTTTTTTTTTTTGGTTTTTTTTTTTTTTAAATAAAACTTTGCCACACTTTAGGATTTTCTCCTGTGTCGTGGGTGCGTTTACAAACATATAAGTTTACATACACAATGACACCCAGACCCGAAACAACAATTTGTGGATCACACAAAGTGTTGTTCCGTGCGGGAATCGAACCCGCGACACGTTGCACGGCAGCCGGTTGCCCAGCCACCGCACCAACCGTGCAATCATATTGTAAGGATTTATTTACATTAACTTTATTTATAAAGGCTGTCTAGTTATGAACCATAACGAGAAGTAATATAACCTTTTTTTTAACTTAAACATATCCTGTGGTTTTGTAGTAATTAGGTGTACATAGAAGTGAAAGAAAACGAATTTTAAACGTGACATAACTACCTCGTTCGGTGTTGCGTGTTCTTACGAAGCTCTAAGCTATGGAGTAGGTATAGAAGTAAGGAGAACAGTTATTTAATAAAAAATTGATTTTGAGATTGATTCATGATAGCACAAGTTTAAACCTTAGTGGATGGGGATGATGACAGGGTATGAAAATTAAAAATATAATTAGTCCGTAACTTAGGTAATAAAAAAATATTAGACACGTATTTTTTTATTTTGTTGTATAATAAAACAATACTTAGATAAAACGAATCAAAGTTTAGGAGTGGGGGCTAAAACGTCATTTCTTAGTATAAAATGTACTGAGAAGTGACGTCACGCGACATTTTAAATCAATATATCTTCGAAACTATTCGTTTCCGTAAGAAAATAAAAAATACGTGTCTAATGTTTTTAAATAATCTACCAGACGGACATTAAAATAAAAATTAGTCGTCTACCCCATTCTGTTATTGCTATTTTAAATGGATAATCCTGTAATTATTGTAAATATGATAAATAAAAAAGTTACTTTATAAAAATATTACAAAAAGTGCAATAAGCAGTTAAGCACGTCGGCAATTCCTAATAGCGATACCATAATAATTGTATGCAAAAGGATGAGTTAAAATATTTGATTATGAAATGACTAGCTACTTCTTGAATGTTCAAGTACTTGTAGGGATTTACGCACTTAACTGGCATATTATATTTTAATTTTACCAATGTTTTGTGAATTTGAGTAAAGAACATAAAAGATCAAAATTTTATAAATACATTTTACTCCTGCTTCTAGGGAGCCTCTTCTGATATAACATATTTTTCAGATATGGAAGTACCTACTCCTATCCTCTATACTCCATGGTCTTAGGCTAGTTTCCAGCGTAAATGTTTGACAGATTTTTTTTATAGACTAGATTGTTAAATTTCCTTCATTGTCAGCTACAAGGTCAGTGGTTTTTTAATTACCTACGTGATGAGCTACTTACCCGGTGATCTGTCAACAGGGGTAAGGGTATGTCGTTTTTAATCTATTACATATAAGAATATGTGTAGTTGCCACTTGCTTATGGGTCGATTACACCTAACGAGTACAGTGGTGAGTCAGTAAATAAGCTCTCGGCCGAAAGAGTTGCCGAACCGAGTGGGTGTTTACACGTATTTACACCAGTGGGGAGTCAGTTCAGTTTTGATCACGACGTCTGCAATAGATCGAAAAAAAAAAGAATTTAAACGGGTTTTAAATCGGCTGTTACCAGATATTATTAACGAATTGTGGGATTTATTAGAAGAGAAAGATCAACGAATTTGGACCAGAAAATGGATTTTAAGGCGAAATGCCCTTTTAGCAACAAATAGCCTGTTTAATGAATTGCAGTTAGAAGATCCCAAAGAATTCAATTAATTAATTGAATTGATTCAATTAGCGGCCATTTTAATTGAGATTTTGATAAATTGTTTGAAAAAATACACAAACACGCACACTGCTTGATGACGAATAACGAACGAGTGGCGAGTTGCCGAGTGACAAGCGAGTGCGTGTTTATACCTACGGAGCGGGATAGCGAGTCGCTGCGGGGGCAGAAGAATGAAGCGGGGTGGTGGGTACTCGGCCTAGTAAACAAATTGGGATCCTAGTGACTCTCTCGCCTCTCTTCTCGGCCGACTACTCGGCCGACCACTCGTTCAAGTGTTTATACCAACCGAGCACTCGGCCGAGGACACTGACTCGCCGCTGTACTCGTTAGGTGTAATCGACCCATTAAACTTAGTGCCTTGGTACCTGTACCTTGTAAGTAGAAGATTCATAACCTCCTTCTCCTTATGCATCTTCTACCCATTCCAATGTCACAGAACTTTAATTATTGTTGAAAGTTTTACTACCTTTCTTGTTAATTAACGCAATACCATGAGATAGGTCCACAGATTGAATAATCTGGAATAAGGTAGTTTCCTAAATTTTATTTTAATGTCCGCCTGGTAGATTAATTTAAAACATTACACACTTATTTATTTATTTTTCTAAAAAAATTAAATACAATCGACGATACATTAATTTCAAATATCGTGTGACTCCTAAACTCAACTTAATTTTATCTAAGTATTGTAACTTAATACGAGAAAATAAAAAAATACGTGTTTATTAGTGTAATATGTTTTCATTATCTAACTGACGGACTAATTAGACTTTTAATTTTCATGCCCTGGCAACTACCCTATTGTATGCAGTGTTCTGTAATAGTCTTTTTATTTATTAATCATTACAATTCACAAAAAATAAAACCATCAACTGCTAAAGGTACCTAAGTAAGGTGTACAGTAGTTAAACTGTATGTACAGCTGTATACACCAGTGTATAACACTTCACAAATATTATGTAGACGCTTGTTGGTTTCATTTATAGTATAATCACTTAAATACTAGTTTGATCGATAAGTTGTCAAACGAAAATAAGATTATTTATTTTTAAAAAGTTCCAATTGCATGTAGGATGAATAAACTGTGTAATAGAAACATCACATTGAATAGTTTTCAAAATGGCTGTGAAATAAGTTTGCTTAATAATCATTTATCTTCTATCATCTCTCTCTTTGTTGTTAGTTTATTCTCCATACCTCAGTTTTCGCAGATTTTCTACTTATACCCTAAGGTTGACTGGTAGAGAATGCCATATGGCATTAAGTTCGCCTTATGTACCATAAACAAATTATGTACATTAAAGAATAAATAAATAAATAAATTTATTGTATGAATTCAATATTTGTAAATAAAATAGCAAATGAACTTAAAACTTTATAAAAACTATCATGAAATGAAATCAATGTCTCTTTGTCTGTGAATTCGGATAAATAGAGCAAATAGTCGAAGAATTCATCTTTATACTAGTTGCTGGAGTAAAGTACAAAAGCACACCCAACTCCTCTGCAACCTCCAATCCTTTGGCTATCCATGTGGCAACGCTTTCATCCATCACAACCTCTGGGTGGCCAAAACATTTTGTTAATCCAGTGAGATCAAGGGCGATGTGGACACCTATAGAGACCGTCTGTCTCCGTGTGGCTATTCTAATCAACAAGGAATGTGAGAACTTCTCTTCCACATCTTTTAGAGAGTTGTAAAAGGAGGGGTTTCCTTCTAGGTCCATTAGTACGGTCGCTATCACAAGTGGTTCCCAGCTCTTCACAATATCGTACGCATCGTCCTTGTACACGCTTATATCATGAAGTGCTGCATATATTAAATTTGCCACCTCATTATATAGATTGTAGCCTGGATACTTCCTTGGTGTTACCCATAGGCCAGTGCGGTGAACCATGCATTTACGTAGTCTCTCACGACAAGGAAGTGAATGTGGATTTGATGTGCTTCATCAACTCCTGTCTCGACGCTGGGCTGTACGGCTGTCCACCCACGTGAAGCAAGGCCCAATGGATATACTGGTCGGACGGCAGGAAGCACAACACTCTGGTGTCCTTCTCGAGAAGGATGTGTTCCTTCTTGAGAGCAGCTCGATTGTCCCAGTGCTTGAACATATATGTTATTTCCCAATTTTGCAATGCAGATTGTATATGACGTTCTCTATGGAATACAGGCTTCCTCTTGGGGTCGCTATAGCGAGGGTTGGGATCTTCCTCTTCCATTTTGAGAGATGGTCGAAGAATAATCTAAAATGTTTTATTGTACTTATTTATATTTAAAGTATAGCTTTAAACTGAACAAAATTTTATTTAGAATAAACATTATAGAAATTTTTGGATATCGAAATTATCTGTTGTCTGAACATCAAACTCGTTTTATTGAATGCAAACTTGCTCAAGGATTTTAAAAACATTTTGTATACAGAAAGATAAATAAAATTATATTGACTCAAATGTTTTATATAAGTACAGGAATTTCGATTTCCACACAAAATTTTATCAAGCTTCAATAATTTTATGTATAGATTATTTCAAACGTAATTTATTTATTTAATTACAAATAAGACTAGAAAAATTCTAAATTCTAATTTTATTTCATATGTATCTATAAATTATTTAGTTTTTAATCAAACAAACTTGTCACATGTTTTTGGTGATAAATTAAGACTTTGTTTTTTAAATCTAATACTTAGGTATTATGTATTTAATATTTAGTTATTTATTACAGTAACGGTTGCTTTTTATTTCATTCTCAAGATTAATAATTGTGCAAAATGATTCATTATAATATTGCTATATCTTATAGCTTTACCCTAGGACCAAGAAATATATTTTTATTAATCAAAACTATGTTTTAATTTTTCTCTGTTTAAAAATTATGAGAACCGTAAACGGGGTGAATAGAATTTGTAGGGTGAATAGATACAGAAGGGGGGTGAATAAATATTGAGATTAAGTCTAATACCATTAAAATATGTAGGTATTTATTTATTTATATTTATATAAAAGTAGTCTAATTGTGTTATAAGTTAATGAAACAGAGTAATATAATTTTATCACTTTATTCTTATATTTACATTAATTTTGTCATAATATAGAGAAAATAAAATTAATGATGATATGTGGACGAATAACGCGGAATGTTTCAACACACTTTAAATATTTTATAAATACAGTGTCAATAAATACTCAGCACATAAAATATACTTGAGCTCACAACCTTAAGATACTTTAAATAAATTTCCCCAAACCACTATAAACTCATGGTATTATAATAAACTATGTACAATTTTCACACCTTACTAGCTAGCTATGTTACGCGTATTGCATCGATGTCGGCCTGGTTTTTAGATACACGTATACGCAAATTAACAAGAATATAACCGCAAAAGTCGGTAAAACAACTGTGTGTATTTGCTGGCGCATTTTAGCAAACTCCTGCTTTCTCTCTCGCTTTTGTCTCGCGGTTTCTTTCACTGCACCTTTAAGCTTCCTCATGATTGTGCTGAAAGTAAAACACAGAATATTGTACAACTTTGCCACGTCCAATAACATATCAATAATGTTATCAGATCACACGTCCAAAACAAAAACATTGTTTTATCAGATAAAACTTAATAATCAACGATATCTTAACAGCTACCTTTAAATGAAGATAGTCGATAAAGAACTTCTTAATTTAATATTGTTAATTATTTTTCATACAATACTATAAAAATTTAGCCGAAAACACACGTCACACCGCAAGACGTCAGTTTGATAAATTGGATTGTGATTATTGTAATCTTGACACTTTTGACACTGACAGTTTGACAACAAAATTTGCTTTGACAGAACGATTATTTTCTTTAATCAATCTTTTTGAACGCGCCTATTGAAAATCCATCTTGCTTGAAAGCGGTTTTTTCGAATTCAATAGATTTAAACATTTTGCTTTATTCCAAAAAATAACTCCAACTGTTACAATGGCTACAAAACGATATTTTCTGCAGTTTTCGTTGGTAGTGGTACAAAGTGCTCAAGTTAGACTCGAACTTGGTCGGTTTTTAGGTATTTTTTTTTATTGACCCTACAACAGTGGTTCCCAAACTTATTTTGTCTACTGCCCACTTTGACAATAAATATGTTTTTAGCGCCCCCATTTGTTCACCTATTTAAAAACCACTTTAACTTAATAATTATTTTGACCAATATATGTATATTATGTATATTAACGGAGAATTTATTCTAAACGAAACTTTTACTATAACCTGCAACTTGAAACCTGTGCGCAGTAGGTAACATACAACGGTACTTAGGTCTCAAGTTAACTCTTACGGGCTCCATCTGCCAATAAGAATGATTATTAAAACGCAATTTTATAGTGTAGCCGCACCGCACGACTACATACCTACCAGTTACCTGTACCACCGAATACCTTACCATATACCTTCCACAATACCTTTACCAAAGTTTTAGACTTACTCCGTTTTAGAAACAAGAAACCAATTGCCTTGAAAAAGACAGTTTACGACTCTCGCATAGAAACAATAATAATCACTGCGGCAACAGCGTTATCACACCGTGCCGCGAGCGATCGCTTCGAAAGAAGCGGTTTGGTTAAGCAAGCAGCCAAGCAGCGCAAGCGGAGCCGGAGCCGGAGCACTTGCATTCGTCGTATCTTCATTGGTTCATCTGTAGGTAGTCTTCAGTCTTCACTCGACGCCGGCGTTCGGAGAAATGCGCGCGCTCGCACCGCGCGGTCATACTTATACGGAAGGAACCGATAGTGCCGTGTGCAAAGCGGCGCCCCGCCCCCCGGGGGCCCGCGCACGCCGGCGCGCCGCTATTGGTCGAAACTATCACCTAACTATATCTGATATTGTCTAGTTGTAAATATGTAAATAGAAATATAAGTAGCGTAGTTTGGCGAATAAAATCATTCTAGTCCACACCTCTCATCGGAGTTTCACTACTACTAGAAGAAAAGAAGAAACCTCCTCTAGGACACTAGGCTCTCCTACCTAGCTCCTAAAATAGTATTAAAACAGAGTATCTTTTATTAAAAATATAACTAAAATAATCAATCCTTCATTCAATCAAGAACTGTTGCGGATTCGACCCCTCATCGCCCCCCATGAGACCTGCAGCGCCCACAAGGGGGCGTTATCGCCCACTTTGGGAAAGACTGCCCTACAATATATTTTTTTATTTCATGGATATGTTTACTATACTAACGGCCCTCAGAACCGGAACGATTTGTTGATCACACAAGAAATCCCCACGGGAATTAAACCCGCGCCTCGTGGAACAGCGCCAGATTGCGCTTACCGCGCATGCGTCAGTATTGTTTACATTATTGCTACTTTAGGAGCTAGGTAGGAGAGCCTAGTGTCCTAGAGGAGGTTTCTTCTTTTCTTCTAGTAGTAGTGAAACTCCGATGAGAGGTGTGGACTAGAATGATTTAATTCACCAAACTACGCTACTTATATTTCTATTTACATATTTACAATTAGACAATATCAGATATAGTTAGGTGATAGTTTCGACCAATAGCGGCGCGCCGGCGTGCGCGGGGCGCGCGGGGTGCGGGGCGCCGCTTTGCACACGGCACTATCGGTTCCTTCCGAATAAGTATGACCGCGCGGCGCGAGCGCGCGCATTTCTCCGAGCGCCGGCGTCGAGTGAAGACTGAAGACTACCTACAGATGAACCAATGAAGATACGACGAATGCAAGTGCTCCGGCTCCGGCTCCGCTTGCGCTGCTTGGCTGCTTGCTTAACCAAACCGCTTCTTTCGAAGCGATCGCTCGCGGCACGGTGTGATAACGCTGTTGCCGCAGTGATTATTATCGTTTCTATGCGATAGAGTCATAAACTGTCTTTTTCAAGACAATTGGTTTCTTGTTTCTAAAAACGGAGTCAAAACGTAAACTGTCTTTTTCAAGACAATTTGTTTCTTGTTTCTAAAACGGAGTAAGTCTAAAACTTTGGTAAAGGTATTGTGGAAGGTATATGGTAAGGTATTCGGTGGTACAGGTAACTGGTAGGTATGTAGTCGTGCGGTGCGGCTACAGTACTCCCCTCCGAGCGAAGCGTACTGGGGTCTTGACGATTCTTCCTGTTCGCGTTCTTCGTACATCGCTGATGCTCGACGGAGGTTGACTGGGTTGATCCTGGATAGCCTCTGGTGGCGTTGCACAGTTGTCTGAGTTATCGTAATTAATGACGTAGGCAGGCTTCAGACGCTCGATAGACACGTTGGTAGTACCTCTAGGTGTTTGTAACGTGAAGTACTTGTTGCTTCTGCTGGTGACTAGGTACGGACCCTTGTACGGACGTTGCAGCGGTTTGCGAACTGCGTCGTCACGTACAAATACGTGGCTGCATGTTTGCAGGTCTTTGTGCACGAAGATATTCAGTCGATTAGTGTGCGACTGATAAGCGGGCGTTAAGCTTGTGATAACACGATGCAAGTCGGCCACATAGTCGTTATCCATCTTCGTGTAGGTAGGCGATGGCGATATGAAATCGCCGGGCAGCCGTAGTTCTTGTCCGTAGGTAAGTTGAGCGGCACTAGTGTTAGTGTCGGTGCGCGTAGCGGCTCGTAGTCCCAGTAGCACGGTAGGTAACTCGATCAACCATTTGTTGTTGTCGGCGAGTCGAGTCATGAGTGCGGCTTTCAATGTACGATGCCAGCGTTCTACGATCCCGTTACTCTGCGGGTGGTAGGCAGTAGTACGAGTTCTTTCTATTCCCAGTAGCTGAGCGAGATTTTTAAATAAGCTGCTCTCGAACTGTCGTCCTTGATCAGTCGTGATTTTGATAGGACAACCAAAGCGTGATATCCATGCTTCATACAGCTTTCTTGCGACGACTTCGGCTGATACCTCTCGCAGAGGGACGGCTTCTGCCCAGCGGGTGCAGCGGTCGATCATAGTGAGTAGGTATCGATGTCCGCTCGAAGATGTAGGCAGAGGTCCGACGATGTCAATGTGTACGTGTTCGAAACGCTCGCTCGGTGGGAATGATGTGACGTCACTGTGCGTATGTCGATGTACCTTTAATTGTTGACACTCGATGCATGACTTTGCCCACTCGCCAATCTCGGTGTTCATAGACGGCCAGAAGTATCGTTGCTGCATTAGTTTGCGTGTAGTTCGAATACCAGGATGACTTGTATTGTGCACGGCGTTGAATGCGATGCGACGAAAGTCAACTGGTAGGTATGGGCGAATGTGAGGCGTCGATACTTCGCAGTAAATCAGCTTGTTTGAAGTAGGTATGGCGATTTTCTTGAGTTGAATATTTGTTTGTTTAGATAGTTTGAGAATATTGCTGTCCTTTTCTTGTGCTTGCGATAGTTGATCGTAGTCTATCGGCGATGGTAAGTCGATCGTTTCAACGCGTGACAGTGCGTCGGCGACTACGTTGTTCGCTCCGGTCACGTGACGTAGGTCGGTCGTGAACTCGCTTATAAACAACAGCTGACGAGTGCGTCGTTGTGTGTCGTTGTCCGACGGCGGCTTACGTATTGCGTAGGTAAGTGGCTTGTGATCGGTGTAAACAATGAGTTCTCTTCCTTCGAACATTTTTCTAAAATGTTTGATAGCCATATATATTGATAATAATTCTCGATCGAAGGTACTATAACGTTGTTGTGTTTCTGAGAATTTCTTCGAGAAATAGCCGAGGGGAACCCACTTGCTGTTTACAAGTTGTTGTAGGACAGCTCCAGCACAGGTGTTCGATGCGTCACACATGAGTGATATTGGTTGAGTTGGTGAGGAGGATGGGTGAGCGAGTAAAGCTGCATTTTGTATGCTAGCTTTACACAACTCGAACGCTTGAAGTGCTTCATTGTTCCACTCGATTTTTGTTTTATCGCGTTTCTTGGAGTTATGTAGAAATGCGTTTAGCGGCGCTTGTATGTGGGCCGCGTTGCGTATGCTGTCACGGTAAAAGTTCACCATGCCGAGAAATCGACGTAGGTCCGCTATTGTTTCGGGTTTGGGGTAAGCAGTGATAGCGTTGACCTTATCAAGTGGAGGTTCGATTCCTTCGCTCGACACTTGATATCCTAGGAACTTGACGGTTTCTTGACCGAATACGCATTTTGACGGGTTTATAGTGATACCGTAGTCATTTAATCTTCGTAGTACTTCTTGTAAATCTTCAATGTGGCGTGCATTGTTTTCTGACGCGATGATTACGTCATCAATAAATGGAAATGCGAAGTCTAACCAGTTGAGTACTTGATGTATGAACCGTTGGAATGTCTGTCCCGCGTTTTTTAAGCCTGGACACATTCGGGGAAACTCGAACAAGCCAAACGGGGTTGTTATGGCTGTTTTCTCGACGTCGGGTTCGTACACGGGTAATTGTTGGTATGCACGATTCAGGTCGAGTGTGGTGAAAATCTTCTTGCCGTGGAGTAGGTATGTGAAGTCTTTGAGGCGAGGTACAGGGTAGCGGTCGGGCTTAGTTACGTCGTTGAGTCTTCGGTAATCGCCGCATACCCGTATGTCGCCATTCTTTTTCGGGACGACGTGTAGTGGGCTGGACCAGGGACTTTTGCTTGGACGGCATAATCCCTGCTGCATCATGACTTCAAATTCTTTCTTCACGGCCAAGTATCGATGTGGGGGTAATGGCCGGGTTTTGCTATGTACAGGTGGACCGGTGGTTTCAATGTGATGTTCCACGCGGTGTTTGGGAGTGGTCTTCATGCATGATGGTCTTAGGATATCGGGGAATTGACTCAATATTTGATGATACGGCTGTTCGACGTCTATGCTTCTTACTGTTGGCTCGGCGGAATATGAGATTGGCGCTTTGACGGTGAGGTTTGTTACTTTGTCGACAAGACATCGACCGGCTATGTCGACGAGTAGTTGGTGGTGGCGTAGGAAGTCGGCGCCGATGATTGGCTTGCTGACTTCAGCAACGATGAATTTCCAACTATAAGGTCGGCGTAGGTTTAGGTCCAGTTGTAGCGTCTTCTCACCGTAGGTAGGTATAACCGTGTTGTTTGCGGCGTATAAACAAAAGTCAGTTGGGGCTATCTTCACGCCTTTTCGTTTAGGGATGACCGAGACGTTTGCGCCAGTATCAATTAGAAATGACAGACGTGAGTTTCTGTCTGTTATAAACAGGCGGTATGACGTAGTTGTTGCGCCGGTTCCCGCCTCATCCAACGCAGCTCTTAGTTTTCCGGACGGGTGTTGTTGTTCTGGAAATTACACGGACGTGTGCATCGCTGTGCCTCCTTCCCGAACTTGCGGTGGTAATAACAAATTCCAGAAGATTCCGTGCGGCGTGGTATGTTATCGCGCTGTCTGGACTGGGAGCGATATCGGTTCGATGATCGCGATCTGTTCTGAGGTCGTCTCGACTGACGGTTGCAACGATGGCTAGATTGTGCTGCTTTGAGTTCGGCGATTTCCCTCGTAAGTATATCAATTTTGTCTTCAATACTTGTAGGTACACGGGGGAAAACGGGGTTTTCAGTCAGAGCAGCGACTGTGCCATGAGGTTGCGTCTGTTCGAGTATTTTGTCCGCCATCATCGCTAGATCGTGGATATCTGTGCGTTTAGCGATGTTGTCGCTGACAGCGAGGACTGCGCGCACGGACTGGGGGAGGTGGTTTGTCCACATAATACGAAGCGCAGCGTCGGATATATTATCAGCGGCGAGATTCTTCATTCGGCGAAGTAACTGTGATGGTTTTAAGTCGCCGAGCTCCATCTCGGAGAGAAGGCGTTGAACTTGACGCTGTTCAGACTCCTCATAGACCTGGAGTAGTCTGTTTTTAAGGGTTTCGTAGCGGTCTCTCTCCGGTGGATGAAGGATAATGTCGGATATTTCATCGAGGTCTTGTCGTTCGAGATGACCGACGACAAGCTCAAACATGGCTTGGTCGCCCTTCTTCTGCGGAGACATAATCGCCTCGAACTGCGCAAACCATAGGCGTATTCTGTCGCGCCATATAGGTGGAATGCGCAGCGACGTCGACACGCTGGAGAGTTCCGGCGTTTTTTCGTTGGAGTTGGACATTACGACGAGCTTGACTTTCTGCAGTACTAGGCGGCGATTGATTCTTGCAGAGATCCGTTGGCAGCGTCGGGGTCACCAGTTTAGGAGCTAGGTAGGAGAGCCTAGTGTCCTAGAGGAGGTTTCTTCTTTTCTTCTAGTAGTAGTGAAACTCCGATGAGAGGTGTGGACTAGAATGATTTAATTCACCAAACTACGCTACTTATATTTCTATTTACATATTTACAATTAGACAATATCAGATATAGTTAGGTGATAGTTTCGACGAATAGCGGCGCGCCGGCGTGCGCGGGGCGCGCGGGGTGCGGGGCGCCGCTTTGCACACGGCACTATCGGTTCCTTCCGAATAAGTATGACCGCGCGGCGCGAGCGCGAGCGCGCGCATTTCTCCGAGCGCCGGCGTCGAGTGAAGACTGAAGACTACCTACAGATGAACCAATGAAGATACGACGAATGCAAGTGCTCCGGCTCCGGCTCCGGCTCCGGCTCCGCTTGCGCTGCTTGGCTGCTTGCTTAACCAAACCGCTTCTTTCGAAGCGATCGCTCGCGGCACGGTGTGATAACGCTGTTGCCGCAGTGATTATTATCGTTTCTATGCGATAGAGTCATAAACTGTCTTTTTCAAGACAATTGGTTTCTTGTTTCTAAAAACGGAGTCAAAACGTAAACTGTCTTTTTCAAGACAATTTGTTTCTTGTTTCTAAAACGGAGTAAATCTAAAACTTTGGTAAAGGTATTGTGGAAGGTATATGGTAAGGTATTCGGTGGTACAGGTAACTGGTAGGTATGTAGTCGTGCGGTGCGGCTACACTACGTTACTGTTAACCAGGAATATAAAATATAGATGTATTGATATCAATCGATTAGGTAATAAAAAACTGTGTAGTAGCTAATCACATTTATTCATTACATGAATATGTATATTATAAGCTCACTCCTTTACCTTAAACACACGATTATCAGATATTATAAAATAAGTTCTACTACTTATAATGTGTAGGTAAATCCTCATCACAGGTATCGAAATGTGTTATGTATATTAAGGAAGGTAAGTATGTATATTATGACAATAACATTTTTTTACGTAATATAAAGATGCAAAAACACATTTATAAATAATCTAAGTAATCGACTTTATTCATTAAAACAATACATAAATAAATTTTAAAATTAAAACAACATATTAATTGTTTGTGGCGAACACTGATAGTTGATAGAAAGTGTTGCCATATAAATAGCCTTGGCCTTGGATTATTTGGTTTGATCATAGACTTATAAATCTAAGGGATTTTATTTAAAAGTAGGACTAAAATACAATCACACATGATATTCTCCTCCATCAACCTTCTCATCAGATAAGGAACTTATAACATAGGCACAGGTGCTCTGGGACAGCCACAGCACATACATTAGTAAACCTTCTTGGATACCAATCACCATACCACATAATACATCCAAAATGTAGTGCCTTTCAGCCAGTACTCTAGTGAGGCACACTGTAGTTACCCACGCAAGAAGAGGTGGGAGACAGAAGATAGGAATTTCATTAAATATAAGGATGGTAGCCACCATACAGGCTCGGCTTGCATGTCCAGACGGGAAGGAAAACTTGTCTGGTCCAACTTCTAGCAGCTTGTTCATAGGCACCGGTCGCCGGCGACGGACAAATGCCTTCAGTACAGCTATGACTATGATGTCTAAGATGAGTGCTGGGGAAAATGTAAAAGAAATTGAGTAAATTAAAAATCCTGTAAAACATTAACTGGGTCACACATCACACATCACATCAACAGCCTGTAAATGCCCACTGCTGAGAAAAACCTCTTCTCATACAGAGAAGGTTTCAGCATGAATCACCATGCTCAATGCGGGTTGGCGATTTCAAACTTATAATTAGAAATTATAAGCCCAGGTTTCCTCACGGTGTTTTCCTTCACAGTTTGTCAGTGGTGTCTAGACAATCTTAGAGAGTACATATAACTCCGAAAAAGTCACATTGGTACTTGCCGTTGGTAAGTTTCACCCACACCCTCATGCATGAGAAGCGGGCGTTTTAAACCTCTGGGCCATCACGACATTTTAACTGGGTTTATGAACTATCAAAAAAGTTACTTTGTTATTGCTCAATTATTTCAGCAATATAATAACATTTTTCATTCCATTACACACTTATATGTATATAAGGTGTTCTATAATTTTATGCCACGGCTTTAATGGGAGGTAGTGTTATGTTTACAGATTACAATTGTGAAGAAATTTCGGACCCCGGCCCAGTTAATTACATAAAGTAATTAAGTAAACATTGACTACATTCTGCATAATGTGGTTCACAAATTACGCGCGATGCGTCGCTTAGTCAATGAAAACAATTGCTATCTCTTTCCACGTGTACTAAGAATGAAAACGGAAATCAGCTGACTAGTTCGTCACTTCACTATCTAATCTACTAGATACTCAATAAGCAGGCTAACAAGGGTTTTAAAAGTGCAATTACTTACCAAGTACGGCATTCTTCCGAAAAGCTGATGTAGGTAAATAAGATTATAAACTTCCCATCACACTTAAAACAGCTTTTTACACACTTTTACAGTTATTTACACATTTTTACAGTTATTTACACACTTTTACAGTTATTTACACACTCTCTACATACTTATCTACAAAACTGTTGCACAAGTCCACCTTCGCGTTGCAAACAAATGAAGGCACGCTTCCAAACATGTCATGTCACATTATTTATGTGTCCGTTTCACTTTTACCTTGTTTCGCGTTTGATTTAAAAGACCGCTCGGCGCCGGGCGGCTAGGAGCACGCTGCACACCCCCGCGCGCCCGCACCCTCTTCCGCACTCGTCACACGCGCTAAGTAAATAAGATTATAAACTTCCCATCACACTTAAACAGGCTTTGGACTGTCAAGTTAGCGTAAGAATCGTATTTTTTTCTATTTTTTAACTTAAATTAATATCAAATAACGATAAACTGTAACTTGGCGTGTTTAAAAGTTAATCATCTTATTTACAACAATTGCATCGTATTTATACACTCCCTTCCTACTTATCTACAAAACTGTTGCACAAGTCCACCATCGCTTTGCACACAGATGAAGGCACGCTTCCTTACGTGTCTTTTCACTTTATTTAATGTGTCTGTTTCATTTTTCACTTGTCTAAATGCGCGTTTGATGCGCCTTTTTAGTTCTTCCACACTTCTAATGTCATGTCCAGTTTGGCCGTACACAAGGTCCTTTACACGATCCCACAAAAAAAAGTTTAGTGGAGTTAAATCCGGCGAGCGAGGAGGCCATGGCACTGGGCCACCTCTGCCTATCCACCGGTCACCACCGTACCACACACCGTTTAAAAATTCACGCACGCTCCATCGTGTTGAAAAAGCAGCCCTCTTACCTCTTCAAGAGGAATACGCTCCAACATTCTTCTCACGCGAATTTGCAATAAACGCAGATACGTGTCTGCATTCAGTCTGTCTAAAAACACTGGCCCTAAAATTCGGTTGCCGAGTATTCCAGCCCACACTTTAACACTAAAACTAACGCCCGGGCGGACGGGAGCTGGGCTACTGACGGGCGGTCGGTTGACCAGCGCGTGCGACGATTGCAGGAGAGGGTGCGGGCGCGCGGGGGTGTGCATCGTGCTCCTAGCCGAGTCCTACCTGTGTCGGTGCTGAGCGGTCTGGCAACAGTGTATGACAGGGTGGCGCTTGCTCATTAATTATACAGATAAACCATCACATGTTGCCGCACTGCTCCGAATTCATTCAATTCGCAAAATGCGGGTGCTGCTCCGTCCTACACTGTTGCCGTTCTTATCCAACGAGACAACTCGGCGCACGCGTCGCCCGGCCGCCAGTACCCCAGTCAACCCCCGCCGACCCGGACGTTAGTTTCAGTGTCGGGGATACGCGAGCGTTACGTAAAAATACCTCCCAGGTGACGAAATTCAAATCAGAACTGTTAAGAGTTCTTTCGGTGTCATCCTCTTGCAAGCACAAGGGATACTGCCAATCAAACGCGAAACAAGGCTGGTTTTACAGTCACGCGTTTCGGCAGCGCCGTCGGAGCGCGCGCGCTCGGATATGTATTGGGGTATTAGTAGCGTTTCAAATTCGCGCGCTTGAGCAGCGCCGTTCGTTGAACGCGTCCTATTCGCGCGGCGCGGTCGAAGCGCGCGCCGCTCGTGCGCTTCTACGGCCATTGTGCGTTTTAGTCTCACGCCGTTGAGACGTGCCGTTAGGTACTGTTGTGTACAAAATGAATCACATCGATACGGGTCGAGTAATTGACGAAGTGCGAATTAGAAGATGTTTATGGGACCCGGCCGATGATTTTTATAAGAATAAGGACGCAAAAAATAAATGGTTGATAGGCGAAAATATTTATAAAATTTATAACTATTTTCTCGTAAATCAGAGAAAGATGTTACGTGTTCGCCTCTCAGTAACCTTGTAGCGTTATAAGGATCAACACCTACTGTTCTTCGACGTTTTTGTTGCCTTTTTTTCCATAAAAAGTAAATAGCCAGTACTCTAACCGCATTGCCGTTCATTTTGTATCTGTTTGTACACGACTGTCTCACAGCAGCGAAACGCGCCGTACTAATGTCGTTTTATGGTGCACCGCTGTTCAAACGCGCGCTGTCCAACAGCGCGCTGTCCAACGGCGCGTCTAGCGGCGTGACTGTAAAACCAGCCCAAAGTAAAAGTAAAACGGACACATTAAATAATGTGACATGACATGTTTGGAAGCGTGCCTTCATTTGTTTGCAACGCGAAGGTGGATTTGTGCAACAGTTTTGTAGATAAGTAGGTAGAGAGTGTGTAAATAACTGTAAAAGTGTGTACATAACTGTAAAAGTGTGTAAATAACTGTAAAAATGTGTAAATAACTGTAAAAGTGTGTAAAAAACTTTTTTATGTGTGATGGGAAGTTTATAATCTTATTTACCTACATCAGCTTTTCGGAAGAATACCGTACCTGGTAAGTAATTGTACTTTTAAAACCCTTGTTAGCCTGCCTATTGAGTATCTAGTAGATTAGATAGCGACGAACTAAACAGCTGATTTCCGTTTTCATTCTCAGTACACGTGGAAAGAGATAGCAATTGTTTTCATTGACTAAGTGACGCATCGCGCGTAATTTGTGAACCACATTATGCAGAATGTAGTCAATTTTTACTTAATTACTTTATGTAATTAACTGGTCCGGGGTACGAAATTTCTTCACAATTGTAATCTGTAAACATAACACTACCTCCCATTAAAGCCGTGGCATAAAATTATAGAGCACCTTATATATTATAGTACAGGATTTCTCTGTAAATCTACCTCTACAATTGATTTTATCTACTAAAGTCAAACAATACAATACATGATGACCTTAATATTCCATTCTAAATAGAATAGGATTTCACCTTGAAATACCAATTATGAGTAAGTCTAATATTTACTTGTAGGTGGAACAAGCAGTCATGTACAGATTTCATCAATATAGGTAGACTAATATATGCTTATTATTATACCTTATGCAATTACCAAATGTTCAGGACTACCATACAATTCTGGAGTTTTAGATTAAATTAGCATTTCGCCCGTAGCATTGTCCGCAAATTTTAAAATGATAATAAGTTATATTTATTTATAAATATTTTGTAGTAGACCACATACTACAAAAAATAAATATAGTGTACAATGGGTGATCTTATCGCATAAGGCAATCTCTTACAGACAACCATTGGATGGAGCAGTAAAAGCAATCTGATATATTTATTGTATTTATCTGATAGATATATTTAATATAGATAGATAAAAAAATGCCTCGTTGGCCGAGTGGTCGCGAGTGCGATTGCCGGGCAAGGGGTCTCGGGTTCGATTCTCGGGTCGGGCAAAGTATTACTGGGTTTTTAAAAAATTCTCAGTAGTAGCACGGAGTCTGGAAATGTGCCCGGTATATGGCAATAGGCTCACCCCCTGTTACATGGGACTCATAACATAAATAGTGAAAAGTGGGTGTTACTTCTGTGTGCACCTTCTGTGCCTACCCCTTCGGGGATAAAAGGCGTGATGTTATGTTATGTTATAAAAAAATACAGCCAACTTAAAGTTTATCTCTACTACAATACTAATAAAAATGGTACAAAAATCTCTGGTAGTTTTTGAACTCTTCAAATCCCAGAAATACCAGACTTTTATTGTCATTATAATTATGTAAGGATTTACATCTAAGATACTGAAACAAAGATGTGAAGTTTACAACACATTAAAAATATGTAGTGTCAATGTCAACATACCTATGAGCATATTAACTTGCAACTGATAGAGGTCTGGCTTGTTAAATAGCCAGATAAATGTGAGCCAGGCTGCCAACCACACAATACCATGGCAAGACACCTGCAAACAAAGATAACAAATACATACATACATTTCTAACTTTATCAGTCTTTTGTACAAGCAAAAAATTAGTTCTAAATGAGGTAATTTATTTAACTTTATATTAAAAAAGGAATAAGTTTCTGGAAAATACACTGCGTTTGCTAATGTCTAAAGGCATTAAGTCCGCCATTCACTGTATTTTGTGAAGAAGAAATAAATAAATAATGTCTTTTGTTTCTTTACACATATCCCTTTTGACTCACAAATTTCAATCTCATAACTATCAACCAGATATGAACAAACAGACCAGATATTAACAGATATTATAGATACTCTTAGGAATGCAATATAATATTACAAATAAATTGAATACCTCAAATAATTTTGAATGATTGCGTAGTGACCTTGTCCATGTAACCCTTGTTGCAGATTCAACAAGTTTTTTTGTAAGCTGTACATCATTCTGCAGTATTTTCTTCAACATTGGTGGAACGTTCCTCTTCGACTGACTGTCTCTTCCAATTAACTGAAAATATTAATTAATAATAAGTGAAATTCATTTGATAAATCTATTTTCATTACATTACAAGAATACTTTATAAGAATTTCAAGGAGTTGTTTGCAAAACAGTATTACTTTAAAAGTTTTATACATTTGTAATTTATTACTATTTTATAAAGCTTAGTTTTTTTATGCTTCTCTCATAACAGTTACAGCTTATTCTGGCTGATAGCAATCTTGTAGATGTAATTTCTGATGGCACTAAGGCAGGCAATGCATACATGCATACATAGTAAATATTGATGTCAGTAACATAGGAACAATGGTGGTAATGCAACTTCAGAAAAAGGATAGGTCAATTAGAGTCCTATTTCATTTGGACCTGTCAGGTGAGCAACCATGATTCTAAAGCAGCCTGGCAAGAGTCACCAAAACAAACAGTGCTGCCTGTTCTTTTGCTGTACATTCTAAGTGAAAGAGACTGAAATGTCGCGCAACTGGTGGCAGAGTGTATATAGTGATACATAGTTGGATACAGTAGTATTTATGCGAGTGATTTAGTCGCCGACAACATTGACACCAGGATTTTTTACGACCATTACATTCAACTGTATATTCTCTTTGTTACCGGCCTGGGTACGACCAGCGTTCACGGTGTCCTAATGAAATCGGGCTCCTAATACAATACGCATGCGTAAGTGTCTTGTCTTACCTCCTCCATGCTGCCTTGTATTCTACGGGAAGGGAGATTTTCAATAAGTTAGTGCACACCTGTACAAACGTAAGCGATAACTACAATATAGGTTGCAAAACAAATGTATAAATATCGGCAAATAAATAGAAGTATGGAGAGGTATATATACAGTCAATAACATAAACTTTAATTATTTATCTTACTTGACACTTTTGTGTGTCACACCGGCAAATATTAATGTGTTTAAAATAATGGTTAGCCAACTCTTCACTACTTATTTGATATTGTATTCCATTCTTGTTAACTGACGTCATAGTACGATGCACAGAGCATACAAATAATGATGACGAAACTACCTGCAAGCAATCAGCCAATCAATGTAAATTACTAAATTCCGATTCACAAACTGAAGATAAAAATAAATAAGAAAAAACTAAATTATGTATTCACAAAAATTGCACACCTGTCGTGTCAACTAGTGATGCACTTGCCCACCCACCCACCTGGAATGATGAATGAAGCATACTACAAATAGTTTTACCGGTTTTCTGATTCCAAAATTAATAACACAGCTTAAAAGGAACAAAAGTTCAACTACGTCCTGACTGGCGGTCGTGTAGTGTAATTTGAAAAGACTACCAATTAGTACATTAATAAAATAAATGTAATTTAAAGTTGAAGGCAAACGTAGTGTGTGTAAGATTTAAAGTTGTAGGGCGCCCTCCAGCTAGGTGGAGTGACGATATACGTAAAGTGGCTGGTAGTGGTTGGATGCGTAGAGGTGAAGACCGAGCTCAGTGGCGTGCCATTGGAGAGGCTTATGTCAAGCAGTGGACGAAAACAGGCTGATGATGATGATGATGAATTTAAAGTTTATAGAATAAGTTACGTAGGTATATAAACAAGATAAAAGTTAAAACAAAAACCGAAGGCCGGGTCGTGTAAATTTGGCACACCTCTGCTTGGCAGTGGGTTATCGGCTCTTTGGGGTTAAGAATTTTGGATTGGAAATGATAAGACGAAACCATGACGAAACACATAGCAAACGTTATGCTACGCCGGTTTCCGAAAGGCCGTACTCTCTCTAGTCTCGAAGTAGTCTAGTCTGGGCTCTCTTCATTCTCTCTAGTCGAATTGGCCCATTTGTATCGATGACGAACTATAACTCTTCGAAGATATACGCGATGCCTCTTGCATTTATAGTACCTACATTGGATAAAGATAAAGATAAGATTCATTACATGTGACTACATTTCGATCATTAAGTTGGAAGAATAGAAGAAAGATGAGTGAATAAAGAATATCCTGGAATTTTTCCGAGAGTTTGGAAAATGGGCAATTTTATAAATTTATATAATTTTACGCTCCGTCTGAAATATTTTGTGACACATATAACCCCTATACATAATATACTCTTTGACACATATATAATAACGCCGTAGCAATGAGCAACGCACTCCAATCCCAAAGACTTTAATTTTTTTAAATATATGTCATAATATTTGCTGTCACAGTTATTTATTTTATAATATTATTTTAGAATATACCACAACACGTTACAAACATATACTTTTCATAAAAAAATTTCGACTTTGTTGGCAAAATATTTTCTTGTAATCATGGAGTTCTTTGGAATTACTCATTATGGTCCTCAAAATTATATGCACGATGTAATGATAGAACAATATCAAGAACCAATGATTAAAGAAGAGGTACATCCTTTAATGGAAAAAGTAAAGCAATATTCTACTCTTCCTAAAACGGTAAATACCCATTTTCATACTTAAATACAATAATATGTCGCGGAGCACCTAACGGGTTACCGGGGCTCCAGCTCGACGTGCAAGAGAAGGAACGGGGTGGTTTTTAGTCAGTAAGAGTCTGACACTCCCTCCCGCCTCACCCAGGCGGGAGCAGTCATTCGATGATTTCCCCCCTTAAAAAATACAATAATATATATATATATAGGTACATATAAGTTATAATACTACTATTTGTTTAACAGATACAACGTCCGGATGCAGATGTGATTCGATTTATAGATGTTTATATGGGAAGAGTAAATGGCTTTGCTTACGGTTCTACAGGCAGATTTGTCAGAATGAAACGTAAAGGAGTTATAAAACCGACTTTTCCTTGTGATATGTATAGATTTCCGCCAACCACTTATCAAGAGGTACTCCTACTCACTGACTACTCTACCTATCAAGGTAAAAAAACCGTGTAAAGTACATTTGCTATTTACATAAAATAATTTCAGGTCGGTTGGTGGTTACATGACCCGGCTCTACTGAAAACGGATTGGTACGTAACCAGTCCAAGGTTCCCTCAACCTGCTTCACCGAATACTTTGATTTTGGATAAAGTGCGCAAAAATAATAAATACGCAACTCTGTTTTGATTTGACTTTTATGAAATTATATAAATTATATAGACGGGATTTCATAATTTGTTGATGTTATTGATTGCTTTTAAACCAGATTTCCGCTATGACCTAAGTATATTTGACAACACCAATGGAGTCTGGTGTTGCGGGTGTCCATGGGCGGCGCTGATTGCTAACTAGCAGGTGATCCTTCTGTTGCTCGTTTACCTCCTATTTCATATTAAAATAAAAAGATTTATTTCGTGCCATTACCAATGTTCCAAATAGAGTAGTTATCCAAGCCCAAACCGAGCTGTAGAAATATAAAGTTACACGAAATTTATATTACTATGGATACAGGTCGGTAAAAATGTACCTAAAGTAAAAATTTTGTGGAAAATAGAATTTATATTATAACTTTCATGAGACATACTAAATTAAATATTATGTTTTTGACTTACATACCTTACGTAATTTTGACGAGGAACTCGACTAGTTTCAAGCCATGCTACTGGCTTACGTGAGTAAGCCGAAAACATAATAGAAAATATAATTTATGTAAATCGAATGGCACATGCGATAGTTTATTTATATTCATTGTTTATAATTGTAACGTACTATATATTAAAATAGTTGTAGTCGATTAGTAATATTCGTATACGAAAAGTCCAACTGACAGTTACTAAAACTATCGATTCCTGTTTGGACATCACTAGTTGAAGGCTATACAGTTCAAACGTCAAAGTCAAAAATCCTTCTTTCAATTCGTTGACAACGTGAAGAGAGGACAACTCTTCCACAATGTCGTAAGTAATCTTTAGTTATTTTATTAATCAATAACTTTCTCTTAAAGCCTTGTGCCGAGTTCTACAATTAAGATGTAAATTTATAAATATCATTAATTATTTCTTTGTTTGATGGCGTACTTATATAGCAGTTTAAATCTTAACCTGTGAGATGTTTCATGTGTAAATTCCATGTTTTAGGTCAAAGGTATCGCGTGATACGCTTTACGAGTGCGTAAATGCCGTCCTCCAGGCATCGAAGGACAAGAAACGTAACTTCTTGGAGACAGTTGAACTCCAAATTGGTCTGAAGAACTATGACCCCCAGAAGGACAAGCGTTTCTCAGGCACCGTCAAGTACGTTTACCTGGAAAGAGCATTTTAGTGGGATGTGTTTAGTTTATAACCCCACCAAGATGAATCTGGACAGGGAGTCGGTGAAAACCGACGGGACTCGACCCAGAGTCTTAAAATAACGGGTAGGAAGGCTTCGGCCTACCGACTTAGGTTAAGATAATGAAAACATGGCCTCAGGTATGCCTTAGGACTTAAGTAAAAGTATTCAGTAGTTAAAAGTGTAACTTTTTATCTTGAGTGGTATGAATATTGGCAAACATCAACTTACAATTCCTTAGAATGATGTTCAAAATTGCATGTATTATCTGTTGATATTGATGAAGATTTACACTACTGACCATCCATGACAATATCAAATAATGTTTTACACCATGTGGTCAACAATTAACAGTCCGGGTACATTTCAGGTTGAAGTACATTCCCCGCCCCAAGATGCAAGTGTGTGTGCTTGGAGACCAACAGCACTGTGATGAGGCTAAGACTCTGACGGTACCCTGCATGGATGCTGAGGCACTCAAAAAACTGAACAAGAACAAGAAGCTGGTCAAGAAACTAGCAAAGAAGTGAGTATTAAATGTTTATAAATAAAAAAATAAATAAAACTTTATTCATAATAACAAAAATGCGAAATTCTAAAATATATCTAAATTACGCACAATTGACCTCAAATAGTTAGATGCCTGCACTAGGACTATCCTGTATCGCAGGCGAGAGGAGGTCTAAATATAATTTTTAATATATATAATGATTATTTTAATATACATACATTTAAACATACTTACATACAAAACATAACCTCATACCCTATATTCTCAGAAAAGATAGGCTGAGGTCCATAACTAATCGTAATATAATATTATAATGTATCTAATAAATATAGGTAGGTACATACGTAAACAATATAATTTTATAAATCAGTTCGAAAATAAAACTATCACTATTGCCGAGGCATTAACATGCATCAGCAGAAACATATACTAGGCTAAAGTCCATACGGTCATTCATTTGGTTCTTAATTTCACAATACCAATTGTGCTTATTCAGCAACAGGGCGATGAATAATCATATGTTTGATATATAGGTAGTGTAGTTGTTGTGCAAGGAAAGGCTTCGGAAGTGTCATCAATTCGGTAATGTGACCTAGACTAGAGTCTGAGGCATTATGTGCCCTCATAGTCAATCGAATTGATGTACCTGAGTTCTGCTATCTTCCTAGCAGGGCACTCAGGGTCTCCCGTTTTATGATCACTGGGCTTATTAAAGCGAGAGCAAGAGGCACATTTTGAAGCTTCTACTTTTTTCGTGCACGCAGATGTTACATGGCCCATTTCTCCGCAGTGTCCACATGACGAGAGGTCTCTGCATGTTTTAGCGGCATGGCCATACTGTTGGCATTTGTAGCACCTGGTAACTAATGTATAATCTCTCACAGGACAAGAAGTCCAATTTATGTATATCCTTTTTTGAGTTATGAGGGCTTTGCGGATCTTAGCTGGAACCTGTATGATGAAATTGCAGTTCGCTGTATCTTTCTTTCCGGATTTATGGCTTAATTTGATGTTGCTTAAAAAGGCTTCCAGTGACATCTCCGGAAAATTTTCAGCGACATTTTGCTCATAGAGACACTTTAATACGTCAGTATCAGTCATAGAAGTGGGCACTCCTACTACCGTTATTCTTGGTTGGCGCTTGTTGGGTTCACCGGTAATAAGTCCAGTCGACGAAAGGTTAACTGCCTGCTTTACCTTCTCAACATCTTCCTTGGTCTCAGTGCTAATTATCACACCACCGTTTTGAATTTTCGTGACTCCACGTACATGTAGTTTCATTTGATCCGAGCGAATGATTTGCTGAACTAATGTTTTAGTTTCGTCACTAGATTTTAATTTGTTGACAGGGTAAATGGCGACAGAGCTCAGATTACTGGGTTTTATGTAATCATTTGACCCTTTTTTTACCATATCAGCAAAGGACACGTTTGTTGTTGCGGGAGAGGTCTTAATTGTTTCTTTTAATTCAATGATTTCTTCTGCTAGGTCTCGTTTTTCGTGAAGGTTGTCAATTATGTCGATTGCTTGGTTAGCCTTTTGCTTCAGAGACTGGTATAGGACTGCCATTTGAGAGACGCCAGATCCTATTTTGCGGCTCAGGTTACTGATTCTTAGTTTCTGCTCCGAATTCAGTTTGCCTTCCGTGGCAATAATGCAGACCTCATTTAGTTGCTTCTCAATAGATGACATCCATTTTTGAAGTTCTGATGTGGAGACTACTTCAATATAGAAGTCAGATTGATGACTTTTTACTTGTGAAGCACAGGCCCGGATATTGCTGGGGCTGTTATCCATTTTTAAATCAGTTTATGTTTCCATATTAGTACATAAACTTCGCAGTAGGCAAAAATTTTAAAGGAGGTCACTATGTATACGTTAATTAAATTTTGTTATTTATGCGCACGTCTGTTCACTGCAAGGGCAGCCGAATGTATGTTTACATTAGCTATTATTAAAATTCACATTTTATATCAGTACATTTTGACCCAAACAATTTATTTAAGTACTAGCGACCCACCCCGGCTTCGCTCGGATGTAATACACATGACATGTATTATACATATAAACCTGTAAGAATCACTCTAGCTATTAAAAAAACTGCATCAAAATCCATTTCGTAGTTTTAAAGATCTAAGTATACCTACATAAGGACAGACAGGCTGCGGGTAGCGACTTTGTTTTATACTATGTATGTAGTTATAAGTATTAAAAAAATGTTACAAATGTGGGGTATTTATAATTACAACTCTGGGGCCGGTTCTTCAATGCTCAGAGGAATAACTTTGAATATTAGACTATTTTTCTATACTACTAACTATTGATTGAAAATCTACTCGAACTCACTATGCAACCATTTATTTCAAGTACCTAATTGACATCCAAAACAATATTCATTAGATTTTTTCAAGTACTTCCATCATTATAATGTAATATTTTTTCTTCCAGATATGATGCCTTCCTTGCATCAGAATCCCTCATCAAGCAGATCCCACGTCTGTTGGGTCCTGGTCTGAACAAGGCTGGTAAATTCCCTGGTCTCCTCTCCCACCAGGAGTCCATGACACAGAAGATTGATGAAGTCAAAGCCACCATCAAGTTCCAGATGAAGAAGGTAAGAATTGCTTTTTTTTAAAATAGTTATCCTTGTACGAAGATTGTTAATTTTTGTCACATCATTTCTCTATAGATAAGTCTTATGGAATCGCACAATTTGTTTTACAAATTCAACATATTATATTTTCAAACTAGCTACTTCCGCGCGGTTTTCACACGCTCTGCTCAGCTCCTATTGGTCGTAGCGTGATGTTTTATAGCCTACAGACATCCTCGATAAATGTGCTATCCAACACAAAAATAAATATTCAAATCAGACTTGTAGTTACGGAGATTAGCGCAATCAAACAAACAAAAACCAAACTCTTCCGCTTTATATAATAGTATAAGATTTCATTCTGATGTTAATAATTACCAAACATCTAGTTTTCTTGGAGCTTAACATGTCTACTATAGATTTCTTATGTATAGAGTTTTAGATAAATGGTGTAAATATGTCTATTCCAGGTATTGTGCCTGTCTGTGGCTGTTGGTCATGTGGACATGACCCCTGATGAGCTTGCACAGAATGTGCACTTGTCAATCAATTTCCTGGTCTCTCTGCTGAAGAAGCACTGGCAAAACGTGCGCTCACTGCATATGAAGTCCACAATGGGACCACCCCAGAGATTGTACTAAGCCTGTATCAATAAATTTGACTTTACTGTACATATTTCTTTTATTTTACCGTTTTTATGTGATAGGAAGAGTATCGAGCACATCGATCTCTCGTAGCAAATAGCGTCGCACTTAGACTCGCACAACATCAATACGTTGCCGAGATATTAGGGACCTATCCAATAATTTTTGAAATTTGTCTTCATTATATTGACTTGATGAATAATCGTAATCTAACGAAGCTAAAAATATGTATGTATTCTTGGTTTTTCCTTAGAGGGCTCCTACACAAAACTGCGAAACCTTTTTTTGGGAAGTCTTAAAAATATACGAGTTCCCTCTACGCTACGAATCGCAAGAACTAGCGAATTGATTTTCATCGCGCATCAATATCTGTTTCTTTTCCTGTAGGTATCTCCTAAGCAATAATAGAAGTGCACACTTCTTTTTATGATCCATGTAACGAATTAGTTTTCAATTTAAAAGTACGGTTGACGGTCGTCGAAGGAATGGTCACCCTGGGAGACTGCTTGTCGCATGAAATCGCATCGTAATTATTTGCTTTACGCAATCTCATCGCAGTTTTGTGTACGAGCCCTTAACTGTCAGGTAGGTAGGTCACAAAGGGTAGAAATAAAAACCAAAATACGAATATGGAAACGTTTATTTTGTTTTTATAATACATATCCCTAAGGAGTAAGCAGAGGCGCAATATAATATTATGGCACTACTTTGGCTCAGTTACGTTATCGGTTATTTATAGTGAGCAGTGCCTGGTAAAAAAAAATCCTCTATCAACGAGGCAGTCATACAATGTCACTTACACTTCTAGAATCTGGATTTAGCATGTCATCGTCTGTGTCGTCACTGTCTTCATCTTCAGGCAACTGTTCGTCGCAATCTTCAACAGAGTCTTCGCTTACAACACTTTGTTGAGAGGCTATAACTTCCCCATGAATATCTTTGTTTTTGAGGTTTCCCATCCAAAACGCCTCGGTACAATTATTCGCAGCCAATACAGCTTTTACTTTATAAATCAAAGTTTCGAGAAGTTGCCTCATATGTGGAACCTTGCTCATCAATACAGTATCTTTCTTTAGTCTTGAATGGCAACATAATGTTTGTAAAAATCTTGTGGATTGCTGGAGAATTTTAAGAATTTCCAAAACTTCTTGATTTTCGCTTTTAAACTGAATTTCCAAAATAGGAATTCCTTGTGATATGAAAAGTTTTAGAACTGGTAACGATTTCTTAAAGAACGCAGTTAAATTATTTCTGTTTTCAAGGGTTTTTGCAATGTCAGACATATGTTTCATTATAGTAGCTACTTCTTTCCACAAATGTAAATGTTCAGAGTTAGTCATACCTTTCTCTAAACAAGCTTTAGTTGCATCATGAAGCGCAGAGCCCAGGTTTCTATACAATATGGGAAAATTGCTTTTGGTTATGCACTTGAAAGTGCTTAAAGTATTTTTATTACTTTTAAGCAATTGAATGTCTTCTGTTAACTGCAAACTCAATTTTTTCAGTGCTAATACTTCTTTATTTATAAAGTAAATAGAAGCCAAAATATCTATGCTTTGATTATAAAGTAATCCCTTTTCTAATGTTCCTTCAGGAGTTTTCCATTGCCGCGATAAGAAATTCTGAGCTAGTATCTTTAAAATGTTAAGTATAACAAGGCTATCAGAATGGATTTGTATACTTTTCAAAAATTCTATGAGAGATATTGCAGTAGAGATTTGTAAACAATACTTTTCATATTTCAGCAGATTCTGAGCAACAGTGATTAGAAGGTCTCCTATAGTTGCTGCATCATCACTTGTGCTTGCTATGACATTCAGAGAACTCTTCAGTAAAGGACTGTGAACATTTAGTTTAAAACCCACCCATTTAAAATGTATAGTGCAGAAATTGAAGATGCACTCCAAGCAAGTGATTAGATTAAGTAAATCAATTGTGTACGCAACTTCATTTTCGTCTTGAGTTCCCATACATTTGTCCATAGATAAAGTCACAAATTTCAAATGTTCTACCAGTTGAGGTAGTACGTCTATAACAGTCTTCGCGCATTTTTCAGCTTCCTCAGCATTATAAGCAACACTGTTTTGGTTCGATAGAAATGTTTTTCGTTTAATTTTGGATAATAGCACTTTCTCTATGTTACTGTTTAGACTTTTTAACAAAAAAGTCAGAGTTTTTACTGTGAGTTCAGTTGTTGATGCTTTGTCCTCAGTCATTTCAGTTTTAATTAAATGGATTATATTCAAATTCAACTGTCTGACTGGAATATTGTGACTTAGTTCTAGACTATTTTTCACAGAGGCATTGTTTTGTGTGGCTTGAGACCTTGCAGTTTGTGGTAGCACACTATCATCTTGGCCAGGCTTCTTTGTTGACCCTTTCTGTTTACCAGTTTGTGCTTTTATAGGTTTCACCTCAAGTTGTTCACCATTATATTTGTTAACATTAAAAGAACAAATAGGTGGTTTATAAGAAATTTTACTTCTGATAAGAATTTCTTTAACAGCTGTTTCCAACTCTTCAATTTGATATATCCTTTTTAGTATCTTTCCATTCAATTCTTTATCATTTTGGGTTGCAAATGCATTGATTAATTCAATGAACCAATTTATACAATGGACTAAGCAATCTAAAATATTAGTAATTGCTACTGAATCCATATCTTCAATTAAGTTTATGTCAAACTTCGGCATAATAACAGGGCATCCTAATAGAGCATCTATGCTTGACAAATTGCCGTCATATTGCCTATAATGCAATGTTTGGACAAGTTGAAAGAGGGGAGACAAGATGCCAATATACACTTCAGCCTTAGAGTCCAAAGTTAAACCAGCAATGTTAATAGCAATCACCTCATCAATTTCGCCCTCTGCATTAAGACAGTACTGCATAGTTAACTTTAAATCATTAATTTTATCAACTTCTATTGAGTCAACAATAAAATTTTGCTGTAAATCATTGGTTACAGCATCAGTGAGCCATAACAATGCCCGCTTATTTGAGAGTGAAGCTCGCAATACAACTTTCGACAATTCATCATAGAAGAAAGCAGTCATATCTGGGAATTGTCTAGTGCTTTGGCTTAATAGTTCTATTATTTGTGCTGTATCACGGGCATTACTTTCAAGATCAGCAGTACGGGCGATGCGATTACCTTGCCTGTCATATTCAATGACGGTACTTGTGTCTTCATACAGTAGGTACCTAACGGCGTAGACTCCCGCCAGAATGCCCTGAACTTTTATTTTTGGATTAGAAGATCCTAATTCTTTTCTAATTATCATATGGAGATCGTCTCTAATTACTGATTCTCTAAAGGAATAGGCTAATGCGCATAGCACATTCATCACACCCCTTACTTCATCCAGAGACATAGTATCTAGTCTGTCTAGTAGTGTCAGCATTTGAACACTTTGTGATTTCAAAAGAGCAAATTCATGGTCAAAGGTATTATTCAAAATAACTATGATCTTCATAACACAATGCTTAGAATCAAGCCCTAACTGTAGTAGTCCTGCAATAATTACGTCACGACAATCATCTAAATATTTTAACAAGTGTGTATATATACGGCCAGTGAATATATCCAGGCTGCTATCTGGATCAGTATTTGTCTTTAACAGTGAATTTGAAAGATCAATTAAATGTTTCAAATATTCTCTTAATATTGGCAGCAAATGAATGAACACCTTGTCCAATAACTCTATTTTGAGAATATTTAATTTGACTTGTTTTCTAATTAGGTTTTCTACTTGTTTTTTTTTCTCTTCTGTTGTTGAATATGCAATAATTAGAACAATAAAATCAATGGGCTTGTAGGATGCAGAGTCTTTACATAAAGATATTGCTTTTAACCATGAATTGCTAATAACCTTGGATGAAACCATAGAATTCCTTATAGCTGTAGCAGTGAGTACCTGACTTGTAGTTCTCTCCTCAAAATTCATAGAAATAGTCCATCCTAGAGCATTTCTCAATCCTTGCACTGTTTCCAAATAAGAGGCATCACTCATTCTCCCAGGCATTAACAGGAATTTAACATAATTAGGAAAATTACTACATCTGGAGAGACTTGATAAAAGATTAAGTGACTTAGTCTGTAATTTGGCATACTGGTCATCAGATAAACATAAGTAGGAAAGGCAATCTAAAATAGCAGGGATCAGATCCCGATCTTCACTTAGAATTCTGCTCATTTCGGTAGCAATGTTGTCATGCTCTTGATCTCCAATTATATCAGGAATAGCAGTTATTATCTCCAGTTTGACCATTTTCTCTGAAGCAACATCTAAGAGGTTAATTAGATTTGTGGATATCTTCTCCGTAGTCACAATACTGTCCAGAGAGGAAAAGCATTTAAGTATCATCCGTATCCAGGGTCCACACTTAGATTCAGCAGCCAAATCGATTGCCTTTTCAAATATATATTCAGTTATTTTATTCTGAATGACTGGAACACTAAGTAGTATCTTAATGACACTGTCGCTTACGAGGTACTCTTCACCACTATCTTCACCGATCCTCACAATATTAGGGAATAGGTAATGTTTGAATATTTCCAAATCTTTACACTCATCCTCTAAATTCATGAACAGGTCAATCAAATTTCTTGGGTAATCAAAATGCTTTTCAAGGTTTTTTTTTAGGTTACGGATAATTTGAATAGTCTCATAGGAAGCTGTGCATTTTTCTGGAGGATGTTTCAGAATAAGCCCGCTTTCTCGTAAAGACACATGAAAATACGTGTTACTTACATCTTTAGATTTCTTGCTCTGGCTGGTATTATTAAGCTCAGATGATGCTCTTTTGGACATATTTGAGTTTCGTATCAGCTTGTTACAGTTGTTTAGTTTCCCGTATTTGATTTTGATGTATCTCTTTGTTTACCAATGAGCGTCCTCAGCACTTGTTTGAACTTGAACAGTAAACTTATACATGTCAACCATAGCCAAAATTTAGAATGATATTTGTGACAGCTGTCAGGAAAATCCATTGATATATAAATATATAGATTGGAAATACCGACGAAAAAGACGTGCTTACCTAAGGGCATTGAAAAAAAGGCGGACTGGCGAACATAATGTAAGTTAATAAGAACAAAAATACCTTTGTGTTTAAAATTTGTAATTTGTAAAATACCAAGTTGTGTGTGCGCCATCTTTCTTAGTCTCTGTTATCAGTGCATGTCAGTGGTACATCAGCTGTCAAAGTATTGGTCAACAATATTTTATTAAGAAAATTTGTAAAATTCCTGTTGTTTTTGTGCGTGGTAAACAAAGTTAATAACTAATATGAGATAAGAAAAAATACTTGCGGGAAAAGCATTTTTTTCAAAATTATATATTTTATCAAATACCGCTCGAGGGAATCAAATGAAGCAAACAAACGAAATATAACTTTAGGGTATTTTCAGTGTATTTATCAGAAGTCGAATTCTGCCAATCATTTTAATAATATTATTTTTATTTTTAGTTTGTGATTGAACCACGCGGAAGTGCTTGCCAGGAAATAATTAATGTGAAAAATATAGATACTAGAAGGAAACATATCTTTGTTTTTTAACTTTATTTTGAAGATTATTGTTTAAACCGAACAATAAATTAATAGTAAATCTACGTGACGGGGCTTTATCGCTACAAGCTGTATTGGTAAATCATAATACAAATACAAACTATTCATTATGTGTTTTGTCATATTAGTTTTGGAAGCATTTTTTGAAGAGGTGCAAACTTAACATTTTATTTTACATTCATATTAAGTTCATAACTGACCGGGTTCTTGTATATGTTTCTGTTTTCCTTCGCTATCTATCACTATCATTGTAATGTACAAACATTTTCGTTCAGAGCTTAGTACCTACAGTACCTAAAGAATCTGTATATAGAAATCTATGTTCGATTGGATCAAGTAAGTTAAATGATTATTATTTATGTTGCAGCCTCTAGCCAGGTCTGTGCATGAAAATGAACTTGGAACCAGAACTGGAGTCTTCTCGAAAGATGGTTTTGCAGATTACATTACAGGGAAACAGTAATTTTAAAAATACTAAGATATTGTATAATTATTATAAATCTTGATTTTATGAATACACTATCTACTTCCCGGTTTCATACGCTCTGCTTAGCTCCTATTGGTCGTAGCGTGATGTTTTATAGCCTATAGCCATCCTCGATAAATGCGCTATCCAACACAAAAAGAATTAATCAAATCAGACTTGTAGTGACGGAGATTAGCGCGTTCAAACAAGCAAACAAAAAAAACAAACTCTTCCGCTTTATATACATGTAAAGAAATTAGATTTCTTTAAGATATTTGTCTGTGATAAAAAAGTTCCTATTTAACCTTCATTGACATTGGATGACGTTATTGTCAATACTAGTGTCATGGCCGTATTGTGGATTTTGTAATATGGTGAACGTAAAGAATAAATTATTATACTTTGGTGGAAGAGGAATCGACAAGTAAATAATAAACATTTAATGTCGTTTCTTTGTTTTTTCAGGTAGGATTGTAAACCGGATTTCTATTATTTTAATGGTTAAAAAGATGTCAATTTATGTTAAAATAAAACTTTGTTTTTTCAGAGCAACACAATGTTTATTTTTTGAAGATTCCCAATTTAATTGTCTTATATACATATTAGTATAAGATACTTTGAAACAGTTTTATTTATCAATTCTCAAAAATTACTTAACCTTAAGTATGTAAATGTTGACCAGTTGATGGGAAATCCTTTCCATAAATTACGATACCTTTGTATCCTGAAAGTTATGATGTGAATGTATGGACACGATCGACTGGAGTGATAGTGCACGCAGTAACTACTAAATACTATATATTTCGCTAATATTTTGGTAATGTTTAGTAACTAGATAAAAATCAAATCCAGATGAATCATAAAATGATGATATTTCATCCATAAGTCAATTAAAACCAATACCAAAATATCGATACTTCTACAGTTTCAAAAGTCACATCCCTAGTTCTATCCGCCATTACAGAAGACCAAGTCAAGTTTAGGTAGGCACGTTTTTTTCGTAGGTGTTTCATATCCATTCTCTTATCATGTCAGTGGACCGTGTCTGGATCTTTTATCGACTTCCATTACGTATTGTACATACCTATATATTTTACTAACAGCCCGTCCCGGTCCCGGCTTCGCACATGGTAGACAATTATTTATTTTTGTAAATTTGGATTGTTGTAGTGACATAACTACAATAGTTGGGCATATGCTACCGCGGAGTTTTTTGTAGACATTATGATGTTCTTCAATATTGTTGTACATTATTTTGTTCTATTGTTAATAGTTTCGGCAGCGCATTCGAGGAAAGACATTTTAAGACTCATTTTACTACACCTTCGGTTGCATTGTTCAAATTTTACCAAGGATCCCCAATTTTTTTCAAAACGAAATATATGTCTATGTCAAATTGGAAGAATGTAGCATTCTATTGGTGAAAGAATTTTTTAAATCGGCCCAGTACTTTTTGAGCCTATTCATTACAAATATGCAAAAATAGGTACAAATCTTTACTCTCTATAATATTAGTATGACAAAGATGTGTTTGTCTCTTTCTGCTTAAACAAAGACAGGTGAGTAAAAAAGAAACCGTGGTTTTTTAATTACCCGTCGAGCGAGATACATCTTAAATTTTGCCCATGGGCAATCATTTTCCATTTTGGGAAATAATATTTTACTCTATGGTCTAATGTCAAAACTCATAGTACATAAGTAGGTAAGGGTAACCTCAATTCAAAATATTTTAATATTTTTTCGGAAAATATTCAATTAAAAGTATTTCAACACAGTAAAACTATTATAAAAATATGAATCTTAATATGTCTGGAGTCGCAAAATATGTGTGGAAAACTCAAAATGTCGCTGGATTCGGGGTAAGTTGTAAATTCCTTTAGTTTGCTAAATATTGAATAGCATTGAATAAGTTACTCCCTGTTGTGGTTTGATAATGTAAAATTAAAATGATTAATATGAAATACTTTTTAGTTCCAGCAAGTGCGTAACAAGTGGTCTAATTGGCTTATGATCCGCGACGTGAAAAGGCGCCGTATGAGTGCTGAAAACTATCTTGAACGGACTCGGATCAATGCGATGAGGAAAAACGACGTCTTGCCCGTGGAGATCAGAGATCTGGCTGATAAAGACATAAACAAGTTTGAAATGAATGCTATCCCACTCAGAATTAACAACAGATGTGTTATCACTTCAAGGTATGAGTATAAAGAACTATAACTTAGGACTGAAGATGTGGATATTGAATGAATACACTTTTACCTTCACGAGCAGATGTGATATTAATATACATAAATAACAAATATTAATATCTTGCAGTTGATTATACAGCCTGTTTAGAGGAAGGTGGAATTATTATTATAATAAAGTGTTATTCATCAATTTTCAGTTGTATTGAAATCATGCACAACTGTAGTATAGTTATGGTAACCTGCATTCATAAGGATTGTAAATATATTTGTCATATTATTATTACATTTCAATTATCTCTTATAAGAATTTGGTATAAGCATACAAGATATCTCTGAGAAGAAAATTATTCTGCAGATAAATTCTTGAAACTGGCCAGTAGTTGTGAAAAAGTATGAAAAACACTTTTACACTTGACAATACATAATAGAAAGTTACCAACTTTATGTATAATATCAACCCTAGAGTGGGCACACTGAGAATTTTGCAACCTGCGCATGATTAAAAAACATTAATAACTTTTTACAGAATTGCTTGATAATCTTGCACTCTTTAATAGCTGCCTATAGTCTCATTAGCAATGCATATTCAAAGATTTTACATTCTTAATGCGCTAGGGACCAGTTGAGAAGATGTTCGTTACCACCAGGTTTCGTTGAGCGGCAAAATGCTCACCACGCGCCCACTCTAAGAATGGTACACAAAATTAATTAATACCCTAGGGTAATAACATATTCTCAATACACCGTCTCCCACTGGGATACACAGAGACAGCACCAAATTAATGATTGATTTAAACTACCTATAATTTATGTTTCAGACCTAGAGGCATAGTGAAGGAATGGAGAATGAGTCGTATAGTGTGGAGGCACCTGGCTGACTACAATAAACTGTCCGGAGTACAGAGAGCTATGTGGGGATAGATTATTATTGTGTAATTAGCTAATGTATTGTAGACTGTAATAAATTGTTGCCTGTTATTTTATTTTTCTTTCATTTAAACTGTCAAACACCAAGCGGTCACCGGTGACCGCAACCTATTGTTCTATAATTGTGTCTACAAAACCGGTACTCGACGAGTTAAACCACAATATTCACAAATGTAGTAACTTTATATAGGTACACATCAAGACTAAACCCAGAAATCACATTAGAATGAAATATGTATTTATGGATTGTTCTGTGTAGGAATCCAACCTGTAATCTACACAGCGATCTTGTAACAGGGTGAATATATGTTAGAACATTATCTTAACATAAATTCACTCGTAATCTGTAACTATTCATCCCATTTTGCCATACCTACTGAGACAATCATAGTCATGGCATGTAACATTGTTGAATCATTATGTTTATATTAAAACTGTTGTGAGACATATGTACTAAATTAATTATTACATTCAATCAGTTACGAGAGGAGCCGAAAACATAATAATTTTTTGTTGAATACCTTAAACAGGATATAATATTTTCCTGCTCGTTGGCCAAGTGGTCGCAAGTGCAGCAAGGGGTCTCGGGTTCGATTCCCGGGTCGGGCAAAGTATTACTGGGTTTTTTAAAAATCTCAGTACTAGCACAGAGTCTGGAAATGTGCCCGGTATATGGCAATAGGCTCACCCCCTATTACATGGGACTTATAACATAAATAGTGAAAAGTGGGTGTTACATTGTACAGTGGCATTAAGTGGCGAAATGTGCACCTCTGCCTACCCCTTCGGGGATAAAAAGGCGTGATGTTATGTTATGTTAATATTTTCCAATGACAACTATAATGACATGACATGAATGTATAGTTCATATCAAAGAGTTTAGATAATAAGTATAGTGGTTCATATTCTTTAGTCACAAGCCACTTTTAGAGAACACAGACCTACACAAAAGAATATGCTGAGAAAAGCTCTAAGCGGCGATGTCGCCGACTGCTCATGAGGAAGAACTCCTCTGTGGTTCGAGACTAGTAGAGCTTTTCTCAGTATATTCACGTGAGTAACCCGCAGTTTTTAGTTAATTTAGTATGTCTCACGATAGTTATTATAAAAAAATTTTATTGCTTTGAAGAAAGTTAATAAAAATATAACTTGCAAATAGACAATCTTTATAGGGTAGTATATTAAATTCACAAAACAAAAACTCGGTTTAAAAAAACTTTATTATAAAGTCATTTTAGTCTTACAACTAAATAAGCTTGATAAAGCTTAAAATGGAATATTCCAGCTTCAACACAAAGCTTTTTAGTCAAAGAGACCTGAAACAAAATAAAAATTGTAATTAGATGATGTCCATTTAAAAAACTATATTTAGGGTTTTAAAGATTTTTCTCAGTGGTAAAGTTTATCAATCATTAGATTCTGAAGCTAATACATGCAAACATCATTGAAGTTGGGAATACAAGAATTAGTATTGACTGTCAGGCAATTATGATAATTATAGTAATTCTAGCATCAATACCATATTTCTTGAACGGTACGACAAAATAGAGGTGTACGATAATGTATACACTTTTGCTTCTAATATATTATCAGTTACTAGTACAAATCCCCGTTACTCAAAATGAAGAAGACATCTGGTTTACGAATTTATTTAAACAATTCATCTAGGACCCCATTTAAGGTGAACTGTCCGTCATGTTAATGGATGGGTCTGTTAATGTACACATATTATACTACAATACCTAGTTATTGTTTTGACAAAGTGGCTCATATTCCCCATGGGGTAAGCAGTAATGTATAAGCACTGTATGTATACCAAATTCAATATCACGAAAGTAGTTTTAGAACATATCCTTACCGAAGCCCATGTCGTCGTCGGACTCCTCAGGTTCTTCCTCCTTCTTCTTCTCCTCCTTGGCCTCAGCAGCGGGCGCTGCGGCGGCTGCGGCGGGCGCAGCGCCGGCAGCCGGGGCAGCTCCCACGCCGGATCCGATGTTGGTGATCAGGTCGCGCACGTTGATGCCTTCCAGCGCCTTCGCGAACAGACCAGGCCAGTACGGCTCTACATCAACGTTGGCCGCTTTCAGGATGGTGGAGATCTTCTCACCCTACAAAACACAACATCAACAAATAAGTTCGGGCCATGACAATTACAACACTGGGATGAAAAATATTAAAACACAACTTCGCGATATCACTTACAGGACTGTTTTAGGTCAATTCACTTATAGTTTTTATAGAAACACTCACGATGAAAACGGATAATATCATGAGTGGAACATAACCTAAAACGACATTTATGAATAACACAAGAATACTTACAGTTACGGCAACATCATCATCAACGAGGATGAGAGCGGAGTAAACGCAAGCTAATTCAGCCTTTGATGCCATTTTTAATTATAAGACGTGCAAGTCGCCAACAGGCCTTAGCTCTCAGAGAACAAGCACGTTTGACTTCACGAATTGAAGAGAAACAAAAAGGCAGGGACCTGTCAAAGCATTCGTATCTGTCAAACTCGTCAGTAACAAAAATCGGTCTGTTTGGCATCTCTTTTTAACCAATACGAAAGAAAGAGCGCGAGAATTATATTATGATCAAAATGTGTATACCTGTGTCTGGAACATCACAGCTTGTAGTGTTGCAAGTGCAAAAAAAAATTTGGGCAATGGGTGATAGATTCCAATCCAATCAGTGGTTGGTTTGGTTGGTGGTTGGCAACCACAGTAGGGTGCAAAGAGGATAATAAGTACCTATTATGGTGATAATTTAATAATGGTTAAAAAAACGGCAAACGGCTAGCTAGTTTTTTCATTGATTAAACTTTTCCTGAAATGTTACTTTCGATTATACTTCGTCCGTCACAAGCACATGATCTTGGAAGGTTTTGATCTTTTTCAGTTTCCTGAACTTTTCAGTCATAAAACGTTATTTACGATACGTTTCTTACATGAAAATTAAAACTATAAATTAAAGGCATAAATTTTATTCAGCTTATAAGCAAATTGTAAATTGATATATTATAATAGACTAACAGTGCACAGGTACATATAATGCTATCTGCATTGATATAATTATTAATAGAATATTAATTTACAAGTCCCACGAAAATAAGTGATGTTTTACAAGCATGTCTCGCACTCCTTCTTTTAAGGGTTGATTTTGCGTATCCTTTTTTAAGGGTAGCTCCCAGTCTGGATTTAAATTGAATCCAAATTGTGAAAGGATTCGTAATTCACATTTAATTTGTACCCATCCTGGCGAATTAATAAATGACCAGGGATGGTACCATTTTTGGACAACATCTACACAGGAGCACAATACTTCAAGCCACAAATGTAAAGCTTCTTCGTTTAGGCCCATACAAATTAATGTGCGTAATTTAACGTCCATTTGAGCATGTGCATTATCGTGTGACAAGTTAATGGCCTGAACACATCTGTACAGTAACTCTTCTGGCGTAAGAACTTTGCCATCTTCATCCAAACGATATGTTTTACACAATACTAGTCGACTATAAACTGAATTAAAGTCTTTTTCAACTTCTCGAGAAGATGCTTCTTCTATAAAAAGCCAAGGATGACATGGCCCATCCAAGAAACTAGGCCGTTTTATTCCATGCAGAAGTACCCTTTTGAAAGCTGGAGCTAATACTCCTCTGACTAGATGTGCAGCTTTTTCTGTTACAGAGTCATCTCCAGCTCTGCTATATTTTACGCCTTTCTCATCCAAGAGCTTCACAAAACGGGCTGGAAACCAGCCTCGAAGGCCATTTAGCTCACCAATCCAACAATGTTCATCTCTTGAACTAATCACCTCAATGACATCATTTTTACGAAATCCTAATTCATCTCCATCTCTTCTTTCAAAATCTAACAGTGCTTTTGCTCGTCTCCTTTTACTTCTTGAGACATTGACATACCTTTCCCTGTCAGCTGCATGACTTTGCATTGTATAATCTGCTGTCAGTTGGACTTCAGAAGCTAGTTGTGGTTCTAGAGCTAGAAAATGTCGTGCAACTTGCAAAATAGCCTCTCTGAGATCAACTAATATTTCTGTTTGTTTCACATTTTTAGAAACTGCATCCTCATTGTTACTATCTTCTCCAAATAGTATTGTTTGTATTACTGACTTACTTTTCTTTATTTGGCGTCTTTGTAGCTGTTGCTTTGGCAAATTAGGTACAGCACTAGGATTGCCCACCAAAGCCCCCTGATCTGCCATGAGGTATGCTAGATGTCTCCTTCTGTGAGTATCAATCAATGTTGGGCTTAGAGTATCTCCACAAACTTCATCAATGGTTTTAATAAGAACATCAACATCATCAATTTCACCAGGAATGTCAGACAGTGCATTGAAAATTTGTGCAGAATTAGATATTTCAGTAAAACGATTTTCTTTAATTTTCAACATGGCCAAGGTGATCTTGAATAGGACCAAAGAACCATCCAAGAAGAAGAGATCCCAAATCCTTAGTAAAATTTTCATATGCACAACATTAGCATACAGGGTCAAAAACCAATGCATTGTTATTAAAGAGAGTTCAATGTCATGGGCATTTAAAACCTGGTCTATTCCAGGCAAATATGTTGAAATAAGACTTCTTAATACTTTTTGGTCAGCTTGTATTCCTATCAATGTGGATGAGTAATATGATGCTGGCAGTAAATCTTCCACAGTAGTACACATTATCCAAAATGCATCTTCTTCCTCCATTAAAAGTAATAATGATGCTGCAATCATTCCAGTGCCCTGACAGTAACCAATATCAGGATATAGCCATGCTAGTGCCCTCAGTATTCTACGTAATCTCGGCACACCTGTACTGGTTGGATGTGAGAAACAAACATTGTTAGGTAATATTTGTACCAAATCCTTTTCTATTTGTTTACTAGTTACCAATCCATCATCACTAGATGCTCGTACAATTTCATGGTACGTTATTTCTGTAGAAGCTCTTTTTTTATTAGCACCACATAAATGCATCCAAACCTGAGGGCGAAGTGAATGTGGTACACCATCTTTTACCATTTTCTGCAATTTATCCGTTTTCTCTAGTTTCCCTTCACCATCAGAAAAGTTTATTTCTTTGCTGTAAAATTCCCATTGTAGACGGTGTTGATCATCTTCAACAAAAGCATCTGCTAGTAATTTGTTCGAACTCTGTTCTGGTCCATCTTCTTCTTCAACACAAAACCCAAACTCGTCAAATCTGTAATCTGGGAGACCACCACCGTGACCTTCAGATTCTGGTTGTGCCAATTTAGCCATTATGTCTTGGGGTACCATACTAGGCGTTAATGCTGAAAATGGACCACCTGGCGCTGGAAGCAGCTCGTCAGCGATGTTTAGTCCTCGTATCGCATCAATCATATCCTCGGGGTCATCATCAGCTAATGCAGCACTTATTTTACGTTCATGGTCTTCACGGCCCACATAACCAACATGATCACGAGAACTAAACAAGGATTTTGCTAAATCCATTTTATTTGAAGTAAGATTTCACGTTTGATCAATTATTTGTTCTATTTCTAGGCTTTCCCTTTACAAAACAATTTCATGTACACTCATTCTTGTGGATAGTAAACGTCAACATAAATAAAGGTCAAACGTCAGTAACCACAGCAAAGATAAAAGTAGAACATTGTAAACCTTAGCTAACATCTGCAATTTTATAGGCATCCTTGTCACACTCAAACGTTTTCTATATGCTATTGCTATCGTTTCGCACAGTGATGCTACGTCAATAACATTTTTGGCCGCAAAAGTAATTTGGGTTTTCGGTGTTGGCAGCTATTGATTTTTATTTCCGTACCTCATTACCCTAATCTACCTCAAAGACAAGAATAGGTAATATTTTTAATATTATTTTAGCAATAAAAGGCAAAATATTTGATAATTCACTACAATTACGATGTTTGGTGATGTATTGTTTTGTTCAACAGTTCATGTCTTATTGTCTTAAGTAAAGAAGAAAATTGAAAAAGATTAGTCTTATGACTTATAACGTTTGTTTAAGTCTGTTTAGAAAACTTTTATCAAATTAATTAATTAATCATTAAAAATGATCAATCAATAATGTTCATATTCGGTTAAGTAAAAATATTATCTATTACACCATAGACCAACATAGTCTGTGGCGGTCTGTCAGTCTGTGGAAACCTTTGGTGTCATGTCAATGTCATGTCATGGCGTAAAGCGTAATGCGAAATGATTGTCAGTTTGGTACAATTTGGTATTGTATTTTGGTTACAACAATTATTTGAGCGAGTTTTGTGATTTCGATATATACTATTTAAGGATTGAAGCAAGTAAATCTTGTTTAGAACGTATCTTACTGTATTAATACATTGATATATTGAGTCTAACAGGTTTGTATACATTAATTTCTTATTACTAAAAATCTAAAAATATCTGTTTACCAAACGATAATAATTGTAATCCAAGTTCTAACTAAATTAAGTACAGAGAAAAACATCGTTTGTTAACATTTCACCATATATCTAATTGCTTACACCATATCAAGTTTACGTCATATGATTATTATTCCTGGTAAAATAGTAATATATGGTTTCAATATTTGCTAGGAACAAAAATGGGACGCCAAATACACTGAACTAACCTGTCTAATTAGAGGGCTAGTCTCTATTGGGTAAATGTAACACTGTGATAATATTATTATAACATTTGTGTTATAAACATGTAAATATACATTTCAAGCAGGAAAACCACACTAACATAATATGAAAACGTGGTTGTATAATAATGAGACATATTCCATTAAGAATGTAACTAGATTTTTGCTAATGGCTTATGGCAGTGGTACCTTATTGTTGTATGGACAGATATGTTGAATGGTTTCTCTACTAATTGTCTTTACAATTAAGTACTAATTACACACTATATTACATCATAAATATTAACATTAGGATGGCTGTAAAAAAATGTTGCATTGACAACTGTAACTCATGCTCTACAAGAAAGGAGGATAAAGGTGTAACATATCACAAGTTCCCAAAAAACGATAATTTACGTAACATTTGGGTAGCTGTTACACATTACAAACACACTGACACAGAGTTGCCGCACTTTGTGTGCTCACGGCATTTCTGTAAAAATGACTTTCAAAGTTACAAGGACTCTAAATACAAATTGAAACCAGGTATTTAGTAGAATGTCCTTATTGCTTGATGGTTTACTATTTATATCAATGTTTTAGTTCATTTCTATTCTTTTTTTATGTAGACATGTAGTTGTATTGATTTGTATTGAATGTTGTTGTAGATTTTGATTGCTAGAGCACTGCGTCTCAACTTTTCACTTTTATTTCATCATTTTGCTAATCAAATAATCTTGCTAAACATTTGAATGTATAACTTATTTTTAGTTTAGAAACTATGCTTGTTATTTGATTCTTTTTGGTTTCTGTCATACCTATTGTCATTGCTGTCATTAGACATAAATTGTATGAAATGTTGAAGTATGGACAATATTTCCATTATTGTATTCTTCTGAATTATTGTTGCATGGTGCAAACATTTGACAAATAAATCAGTTGTTCATAGTATAGTTGATTTCAGACGCAGTCCCTTCAATATTTCCATGGGATTCGGATACTGACGAAGAAATGGAAGACATATGCGCACCAGTCGAAGGTTTCAGTGCGGACTGTGAAGTTGAGAATGTTGATGCAATTAAGAAGTTTATAGAAGAGCAAGAGAAGGAATTACAGGAGCAGAAACTGGCTGACTTTGGGATTAGTGAGAAAAGTAATGACACTGCAGATAGTGCTGTGCCATGTCATAGTGGGACAGCGTGCGAGCCTGGCTCTGTGATGGGTGTCATACACAGCGAGTCTGAGACTGATGTAGACATCTCTAAGAAAAAAGATGTTTCTAGTAAACAGTTATTAAGTCCAGTGGACAAAGGTAAGAGTTTTAAATGAGATAGGGTTTATTATCAAAGTTATGCTATGTTATTTCTATTTAAGTTTTATTTTTTTTGGGGTAAGCCGGTAAACAGTCAGACAGACCTGATAGTAAGGAATTGACTTCACTCATGGACACCCGGAACACTAGAGGCGTTACCGATCTTTTGGGGATTAGTAGGTTACTTCAGGAAATTTTGTACAAAGCCTATAAAATATATTTGCATGTCTACAGGTAACAACAGTACTATGGCGCTCTCAATAGGATCAAAAGTAGAAGCTAAAGATTTTGAAGAGAAATGGCATGCTGCAGAAATAATAGAAGTTGACTATGAAGAGATGGAAGTACTTATACATTATGAAGTTGATAGAAAGAAGTGAGTTGATTACGTTATTTTTAAAGAAGGCAGGGTATCAAACAAAACCAACTTTAAAATCCAGCACCTTTTTTACTTAATTCATGTATTTTGTAATACACACCACATCATGGAGATGTAGTTACTAGTCGGAAAGTCATCCTATTTATTCGTTTCGTTCGTAATCGTAGGTCAATTTCCACATAGCGTCAAGGCGAACTAAAAAAAAAAGAAAATCGATTAAATCCTTTTTTTTTATAAGATACAACTGGCTGGTTTGCAAAAAAATGACAGCTATTTAAAAAATTAAATTGTTCTATTAATCTATGGTCACGTAATGGATGTTTTCTCGAAATTAATGTATTTGTAAATAATTTGAAAAATGTCTTTTACTTATAATACGCGTAATAAAGCATTGCGTGAAGGACGCAGGTATTTATAAAAACTATTATTTATTTACTTCAGAACATTTACTCGGAATTTTTATGTAAAAATCCTGTTTCCTAATTTGAATTCGGTTTACTTACTACACATCTTAGCTACACATTATATTTTAATTATGATTTAACACACATAACATCACGCCTTTTTATCCCCGAAGGGGTAGGCAGAGGTGCACATTATGCCACTGTATAATGTAACACCCACTTTTCACTATTTATGTTATGAGTCCAATGTAATAAAGGGTGAGCATATTGCCATATACCGGGCACATTTCCAGACTCCGTGCTACTACTGAGATTTTTTTTAAAAACCCAGTAATACTTTGCCCGACTCGGGAATCGAACCCGAGACCCCTTACCCGGCAGTCGCACTTGCGACCACTCGGCCAACGAGGCAGTCAATTATGAGCAGTTAATTATGATTTATATGTATAAAAATGAATCTCATTTTCCCTTGGTCACACCATCGCGCGTTGTTCTATTTGTTATTATTAGGAGAAGGTTCTATAGACAAAAAATCCTGAAAATCCTACGGGAACGGGGGAGAAAACGGGATTGCGCGTACGAAGTCCCGGGCAGAAGTTAGTGTCGAATAATTTCGGTTTACAATTTTTGTATATTGTTTGTTAATTAAGGTAATTAATTTACAAACAATACACAAAAAAATAAGGCGTAATATGCTTTCCCCAACTATAACAATAACTACATTTTTAAAACCAATACTAAATCTCAAGTTTGTAGACTATGCGATTCCGCTGTTGTAATGTTTGTTGTTGCATTAGGATTATAATAATGAATGAATTATTATTATATGGCATTAAGTTCGCCTTATGTGCCATAATAAAATTTTGTACATAAAATAATAAATAAATAAGAAGTAGATACTTAAACGGTTAGTACAACAGCTGTTTACCCACCGGCTATTGTGCAACGCGTTGCGGGTCGATTCCTACCCAAAAATTATTTATTTATCTAATCTGCGGGTCTTGGTGCGATGTGAATATTAAAAGTTGTATTAAAAAATAAACAAAATATTTAAATTACAGACACGACGAATGGATAAGCGTAAGCAGTCCTCGTCTAAGACCCTTCAATGAGGCCTCAACCAGTAGCAGCACAAGTTCAACCACAGTCAAACCTGGGCCCAGTTCAGAAGAGAGTCTCACAGACACACTGCCTATATCTTCTCTGAAAGAAGAAGCGAAAGATATAAAGACAGAAGAGAAGATTAAACTGACTTACGCCGTTGGAGAGCGATGTCTTGCAAGATGGCGGGATAACCGACGGTTTATTGCTACTATTCTGAAAGACCTGGGGGATGGTAAGTTTTTTAAATTATAATGTAAGAAGTAGTCCCGGTCATTTTATCCCTTGGTATATGTAGATGAATGGAAAGAAAGAAAGATGAATATGAGAATTGGAAAAATACCAAAGTATTTTTATATTTTGGGAAAAGGGCAAGATTATACGAACATTTCTTATTTGATATAAAGTATTTATTTTTGTTTTTTTTTCGACAGGCAATTACGAAATTGTTTTCGACGACGGTTGTAACTGGACGTGTAATACGTCTCGGTTGCACAAGCTGCGCTCGAAACAGGGGAGTGGCACACCGTCCGCGCCCGTTTCTCACGGGGCCGGGCCGTCCAACGCGAACACACAGACTGCCTTCCACACACACCTATTTGATCCTACAAGAGATTATTTAGGCTCAAAAAGCGAACGTCGCGAAATGAAGCGCAAATTAAACATAAAAGAAATATTTAATATAGGACAGAAAAAGTCTCGAAAGCAGAAGTGTGCGGATGAAAAACCACATAAAACTGTGGAAAGGAAACCACGGATTTTGAAAAAGAGGCGGGAGAGGCCCGTCCAGTTGAAGCTTGAGAGCGAAATTAAGACGGAGATTAAAACCGATGTGCCAGGTTAGTATTATTATTACTTTACTGTTCATAGAATAAGACTGGCGGACAAGCTAGGAAGTACACTTTTTATTCCACAAAAGGGGTACACAGAGATGTTACTAAAGACACCAATTTTTCACCAGTTACATATGAATTCTTTGTAATTGTAATTTGAGGGGCGTGTCTATTGTCATAGATAGTGCTCAAACTCCAGATACGAATTTAAAAAAAACTATCGTCTCGTCTCAGTATTAATTTCCGCGACCCGCTCTTAAAGTCCTTGAATATCAGTTACGACGATTCGACTAGATTAAATAAGATATTTATTCCTTAACACGAATTTACAGCAGTAGATGCGGTAGCTTCAATCATTGGTACTGTAAGCAAAGAAGAAACCGCAAATATAGATGTTGAAGAAGATGAGAAGCAAACCGAAGAAACGCCGGAGTCAGTACAAGAGGAGAGTAAGAAAGAAGAAGAAGAAGTACAACCAGAACCTACTGATGATAAAAAGAAAAATATTGAAACAGAAGGTTTAAGGCATAACTCCACTGAAGAATCAATTAAACAAAATGACAATGAAGACGATCTCATACAGTTAGAAGATCTAAAAGGCGAACTAGACCCAGTAAGTAAATTTCTAAATACATTTCATTTAGTAAACATTTTGTGTCATAAAATTCATACAAAGATGTTTGTTTCAAAGCAGCCTGGAATTACAGTTGTACAAGTGAGTGATAGTAATAAAACGGTATACAATTCATAAAATGATGTAATAGTATTATTTTCCTATAAATAAGAATTTATAGCAATAATTTAATTTACAGGTTTTAGATGAAGAAGTTAAATTAGAGCAGTTCGAAAAACAAGACGACGTGAGACACGAAGAAGTGATAGACAGAATCAAAGAAGCAATAAACAAACTAGAAGATGGATTGAGTCAAATAGAAAAGGTTAACTCACCTAAAGTAGAATTAGAATTGAAACAAGAAATATTTTCACCAGAAGTGAAACCAACTCCGGAAGTTAAAGAAGAAGAAAGTGACAAGGTAGCAGAAGAACAAACGGAGAGAGATAAGAAGAAACTAGCAAAGGTTAAGAAAGGAAAGAAGTTGAGATTATTGCGGGAGAAGAAAGTAAAGAAACAAGTGGAGATAGTAAAGCATGAAATAGAACAGATGAGAAAACAGATGTCTGAGATGCGGAAACAGATACTAAAGAGACCGGACTTGGCACATATAGCACCGGGGTCCATGTTGTCTGAATCCTTCCTGTTGCCTAATGAATGGTGTTGCCGATGGGTTAATGGCCAGCCCCTTGGTACCGTCAGTGAGATCGAGTGCGAGGTTAAACAACAAGAGCCTGGCAGTAAGCCACCTCTACCCAGGAGAAGTGTACAGGTACATATATGTATAAGCTTATTTAGATGTTTATTTTCAGCCGTTTTTGTCCTATTTCAAATGGCTCCTTCCATTCAGAAGAAACAGTTTTCATAAAATATAAGTTTGTATGTTTTGTAGGTTGCAGACAAGCGATTACCTGAAGGATGGACGAAACATATGGTTCGTAGGAGCTTTGGGAATTCTGCGGGCAAGTGGGACGTCGTGTTAGTTAGGTAATATTGTTTTAAAACTGTAGACTGTACATATGTATATACATTAGTTGATTTTTAAATGTACTGGGAAACAGAAGCTGTTGGTGTACTTTTATGCTTGTATCATCAGATTCATAATTATGATATAAGCTAAAGATATGTGTGTATTGCAGTAGATGGAGCTCTGAATGTTTTGCTTACCCTATTGCGAACATTTATACTTTTCTATAGTCAGAAGTTGGTTGAAAATGGCGACTTTATAAGTTAAATAATTTAGTTTTTTAAGTGTGGAAGAGCCATGCTTCGGCACTAGTGGGCCGGCTCGACCGGAGTGATACCACGGCCTCACAGAAAACCGACGTCGTATGAGTGAGGTTACCGGAGGCCCAATCACCCCCCCTCCCTAGTCACCCGAAACCCCGAATCCTCCACAATCCTCAAATTCCCAAAAGGCCGATAATGCACTTGTAACGCCTTGGTGTTTCGGGTGTCCATAGGTGGCGCCGATTGCTTACCATCAGGTGATACGTCTGCTCGTTTTTACCGGCTTAATCTATAAAAAAAAGTATGTCCCCGTTGTAGCCCCGACAACCGACGGTTCCACACGAAGAATGAGATGCGAATGTATTTGGAGAACAACCCATCGCTAATAAACGAGGGATATGAATATGCATTGACGGACTTTGGAGTGCACCTAAAGTTGGCGCGTCGTATGGGATGGATCACTCACACCGAGGAGGAAGTGCCCTCCGCAGCGCCCCTCCCCGTCGGGACGCTCAGCTGTACCTCCCCACTATACAAACGTAAGAAACTCTCTCTGAAGAAGAAGAGAGATGGCAAAGAAAAGAGACCTAAGATTACCATCAAGATGAAGGTGCCAAAGGATGTAAGTGTCGATTTGTTTTGTAGATAACTTTCGCTTTTAGTCCACGACTTTATTCGTACACAAAGACAAAGATTTGGACTTTAATATCTATTTTTTGCCAATAGCGTCCACCATCAGAAGATCCTGTTTCTTCTCCAAGTTTACTAAGTGGCAATGATAATTCTCCAGCGCCAGAACCTGCTGTAGAAGTCCCTCCGTTAGAAGATGGATATGGTATGCTCTTTAACATAATTATTACAAATATTTGTACGCTTTTATGTATTAACAGAATATTAATGTTTAATTTATTATCTTTTCAGTATACGTTGGTTCATTAAAAGTTCAAATAATCGAGAATCTCCTCCGATGTCCAGCTGAAGGCTGTTTCAAGAACTTCCGAAACAATACTCTAATACAAATGCATATCAAACACTATCATAGAGAACTGCGAAAGATGTTGGGAGACACACCGAAAGTTCTAGACCTCGCGTACGCAAGGACAAAGCAGCCCATTGAGGTAGAGAGCCCAAGAGTTACCAACGACAAGGTGATCAAAGTGAAGATACCGAGACCTCCGAAACGGGAAGAGCCTAAACAAGAAGTGAAAGAAGTGAAACCAGAACCTCAGGTAGATACAACACTAGTTGCTCCAGTGAAGGATCCTGAATTACCAATACCAAGGAGTCAGGATTCGCCCAAGCTTCGCCAGGCTTTAAGCAACAAGCCAGTGAAGAGACCGCGGGTGTTATTGCCCGTTAGAAGACCTGATCCAGAGCCAGTATTGCTTGAACCAGTAAACGAAGACGTAGATGTAGAGAACACAGAGAACATCGAGCCTGGCATGGAGATGCCATCTTTGAACATGGCATTGGACTTTGAGAGTGCGATATCTACGCACACAGTCACCAAACCTATTACTGAGAAGAAGAGAAAAGCTGAGAAGAGACGTAAGACCTTTGCTTTGGCTGCTAAACGGCCGGCAAGTGAGGAAGAAGACTGGTTGGGAGCTAATTCTGACTTTGACACGCGGTCAAGCTTCCCGCGGTCAGGAACACCCGACTCTAAAACCGACCTCAAGGTCGCGCCCGTATCTTCTGAGTCTAACGAGGAGAATAAGGACTCTAATATGTATATGTATACTGAGAGTAAGTACTTTTTACTGCAATAGGTCTAGATTGCTGTATAATTAAATTGTAGTTACTATAAGCCTAGGTAATAAATATTACCGCACAGCACATTTAGATAAAACTCTTAGCATTGGCATAGAATAGTTTTGCTATAAAGACTTAAAAGTGATAAATGAAGGCACATAGATTTCCTTGCTTTTTTACTTTGATTTGACATATTATTCTTATGTTCATAACATATTTCCTTGTTCAGACGGCGAGCGTATAAAGATAGTGCACATGAAACGCGAGGAGATAATAAACTGCCACTGCGGATTCCGCGAGGAGGACGGACTCATGGTGCAGTGCGAGCTCTGTCTCTGCTGGCAACACGCGCTCTGTCACAACATACAGAGGGAGTGCGACGTGAGTACCATTTATTTTGTGTTATAATCGTGAACTTGTTTTAGTTTTTAGTCTGTTGGTTTGTCACATTTCAACTTATTTGTACTGACGCTTTTGTACTCGTCGAAGCAAGAAATTCTCGTCATTTATCCAAATTCTTATGGAAATGGTGATGTTGAAAAACAGGAATACTTTTGCTTCCTACATGCAGTCTCTTATTTACTTGCTTAGAGGCGCTTTATACAGGTGATATTATTCTACACTAATAGCATAAAGAGGAAAGATTTGATTTATTGTTTGTTTGTTTGTTTGAACGGCATCTCCGACTACCGGGCCGATTTGTAAAATTCTTTTACCGTTGGAATCCTACATTATCAATTCTGAACATAGGCTTTATTTAATAAAACAGAAAAAAGAGAACCGTGTAAAAATTTCGATAATGTAACCCGAATTGCAATGCTCTCATGCACTTCGGGTTACATTATCGACCTTGGAGAAGACTAATTAAATAATTCAAAATTTGCCAGAAGTCATTATTACGCGGACGAAGTCGCGGGGAACAGGAACAGCTATATTATTTATACAAATTATGATTACAGGTCCCCGAAAAATACACATGCAGTATATGCCTAAACCCTCGTCGAGGGCGTAGGTCCCAGCGCTTCCTTCACGACCAGGATCGCATGTACGAAGGGTTACTACCGGGCGGCAAACCATGTGAAACATTACGTCGCTCTCACGAACTCGCTGGGAATCTACTGCGCATCGAGGACGCATTACATGCACTCAGAGTCAAGTACTATGTTGCTACGTAAGTGTACATTTTATTTTTGGAGAAAGCCTATAATTAATTTAAATATCTATGAAATCTTACACGAACCTAAATCGCGACCAATAATGTGACAACTGACAACCCTTAGCTGGTTCTGCTTCTTATAAACAGAGTTATCTCACTTTATATCTGAATTTCGGACACTGACCTGTAGTATTCCAGTATGAAAGACCAAACTCATCAATTTGGTTTCTGTATAAAGTAATTAGCAGACATTAATAAAACATATTAATAATTTACAGCAAAAAAGACCACCCCAAGTTATACCTATGGGCCAAGGATTGGGAGCAGCTTGAGATTCAGAACACGCAGGAGAAGCTAAACTCTGATTATTCAGATCTGAACATTATGATTAATATGGACAAGGAGAACAAACCTATTAAACCGGAAGATGTGAAGGACATACAGTTAGACTTAAAGACTCCACCATCTGAAGAACAGGACCAGGAAAGGTAGGTGAACATTTGTATTGATAAGAAAGAAATATGGAAAATTCGCATCTGTATCTAGTACCTCCTTCGCTGGTGTTACGGGCGTCCAGGGGCGGCCGGCGCTTATCGCTTACCATTAATACTAATACCATTGCCACTGAATACTAGAAAAGTATTTCTCCTGATGTTTTATTTTATGGACTACCAAGTTGGCCGAGTGGTCTCAAGTGCGACTGCTGGGTAAGGGGTCTCGGGTTCGATTCCCGGATCGGGCAAAGTACTACTGGGCTTTTTAAAAAAATATTCAGTCTGGAATTGTGCTTGGTATACGAAAATAGGCTCACCCCTATTACATGGAACTCATAAATAGTGAAAAGTGGGTGTTACATTGTACAGTGGTATCAAGTTCCGTAATATAAGAGGTAGGCAGAGGTGAGCTTACTTCTTCGGGGATAAAAGGCGTGATGTTATGTTTTATTATGCTCATCTATCATTTTAAATAATTATTATGAAAATTTCATCTCTTTCATATTACAATTATTTCCTACCACAGGTATACACATAAGGACGCGCAGCTCGGTGCTCAGTCGCTACTGAGTGGGTTACTGTCGAGTCCGGGCGACGCGTCACTCGACTTACCCATCAGCACATCAGAGTTGGAGCGACTCGCTATATCTGTGCAAGGTAAGATTGCATATCTATCTTCTACTTAGGCCTTTCTGGAGGTGATTGGGTGAGGCCTATGTTCAGTAGTGGACGGCCTATGGCGGATATGATGATGAAGCTTATGCATATTATAAATTAATGAAACTTAAAATAATACGTGTGTCGCTGTTTTTTACTAATCCAGGATATAATAGTGAATATTGCGCTTGATATACGAATTTGTCATAAACTGATATTAGCAGTATAAGTCAAAATAAGTACTACTGCTACCAGTGGCTTTAGCCAAACGCCACTTTAGCGCTTGTCTACAGAGAGAGTAGAAATCAAAATTTATGGGGATGAAACTAACAATTAGTGTCAAAATTTACGTCAATTCCATATAATTTGGTTTTCTATTCTACATGTAGACAAGCGCTAAATGGCATTTGGCTACAGCTGCTGTAGTACTTATTTTCATTCACATCGAATACAAATAAGTGTACCAACACCATGCTCCAATCTGACTTACGCCTGTAATTAATTTAATACCCACAGAGCAAGAAGCCCAGCGCGCCATGATAGTGGCCCCTCAGCCCGAGCCTCCCATAGAGAACGCGACCTGTCGCCGCCAGCTACTGAAACACTTACAACGCTGCCAGGCACTCATCGACGCCAGGCTAGACTCCATCGAGGCGCAGGTTGCAGGTAAGCTATTAAGATAATACTTACTAAATAGTAAATAATTTAGTAGGCAGCCAAGTGTGTTTATATTTCACTAAAAAACTTTTAAATGTCAACATACAATAGAACTTTTAACTTTCTGATATTGGGAACTCAAATTAAATCATTGTAACGTTACCATATCACTATGACTAAGGGTAATGGTTACTATAAGTTACCTAACAATCCAGGAAGGTAATGTTATAGTTATATAACTTCAAACTTCAAGTTGAGATTGACTCTGTATTTGATGATCTAAAAAAAGGCTGATCAATAAATGACACATTTTATATTGATTTACTTACATAACATCACGCCTTTCATCACCGAAGGGGTAGGCAGAGGTGCACATTACGGCACTTAAACTGTCAAACACCAAGCGGTCACCGGTGACCGCAACCTATTGTTCTATAATTGTGTCTATAATGACGGTACTCGACGAGTGGCATTAAGCCACTGTAAGTACAATGTAACACCCACTTTTCACTGTTTATGTTATGAGTCCCATGTAATAGGGGGTGAGCCTATTGCCATATACCGGACACATTTCCGGCCTCGGTGCTGTAAAAAAGCGAGTAATACCCGCTAATAATAGCCGGGAATCGAACCCGAGACCCTTTGCCCGGCAATCGCACTTGCGACCACTCGGCGAATGAGGCAGTCAACTTATTGATGAACATTAAAAAAGTAAATTAATACATGAGTCGATAGTAATATTATTGTTTCTAATTCCAGAACTAGAATCCCAAGACCCGTCATTCGAGGACGATGAAACAGCCGAGTACTGCCCGCGCACCAAGCAGACGGTGCAGATGCTGATGCGAGATCTGGAGACCATGGAGGAGTTGGGAGTCATCACGTAGATTTACACATCACATGGAATTAGGGATAGTACTAAAAGAAGTATTTATAAGCATAATACTATGAATTTATTGCACATAATTGTCATATAAAGGCTTGGCCGCACTACGATTTTTTTCTCGAGAGCGGTTAATCGCGAAATGATTGGAGATTATGCCCCCACAATTTTCATTCTTACCTCTTCACCAAGTTCTATGAATTTTGTAATAGAATTTTACTTGGTATTCCTTTGGTTGTTTTATAAAGTCGCGCTATTGAGACCGCTACAGTGTAACAGTATGTATTGCGGCCTATACCGACATGGACAAAAGCAAGCAAGCAAGTAGTGCCTTGTTTAAAATAAACTAAGTAAAGGGTTTATTATACGAACGAAGTCTAAGTTATTGTGTTTATGACGGTAATGATATTTTGTTCCATAAAACCATTTTGTTCTAATAATAAATTGAATACTACAAACTAGGTACTTTTCGGTATTTGTGTGCAAGTTATAAAGCTTTAATGTATTTCTTAGGTTAAAATTGATAATAGCTGTTAACAATACTTATATTATTCTGTAATAGTTGTGCCTGCGGCTTTCACGCAATAATGTATAGTTAATAAGAAATAGATATTTACATAATGATTTTACTGTTCTCACATAATTCGGTCCAGTCATTCCCAAGTTTTGGTGAGACTAATGAACTCATGTATAATTTTGTATAAAAAACTAATATGACTATAATTTGTAAATAAATTACTGCGAAAAAATTGCCATAAATATATCTGCTCTAAGTGTTATTGCAAATACTAAGTCATAGTAAGTGAAAATGTTTTCATAAAGTCTATATTCCTGATGTTATTAATATATGTAGGTAGGTAATATGATGTCTAATGACGTTGAATGTGAAGATACCAAAATAGAAATAAAGGACAGCACAAGGAACATTTCTTTCATTTATACCTGTCAGACAATAAAGTGGAAAATCCACCAGTTAAAATTAATTAAGTATACACTACTAATTATATATTAGTTTCACTAGCATAGCCAGGCTGTCAAAGTTACAATTACCAATATTCGAGATTTTTATCATATACAATTTTAGCTCATTCCAGGCCAATTCATTCATTTTTTTTTTTTTTTTTTTTAGGGGTAGGCAGAGGTGCACATTTTGGCACTTAATGCGACTGTACAATGTAACACCCACTTTTCACTATTTATGTTATGAGTCCCATGTAATAGGGGGTGAGCCTATTGCTATATCTATTCATTCATTAATTTTGACTAAATTCCACCCCATCCATTAATCAGCGACAATAGCTTAAAAGGGGTGTGTGTATGAGGGATAGGTGATCAAAATTTCTATATTTTTGGACAGTCCTCTAAGATTTTAAGATACTGCATGATTTTCATGTGGGCAGGGCAATCGTTTTTGGGTGTTATTTTTTTTTTTAGTGTTACATATTAATTTTGCCATTGTCATACTTTTTTTACTATATGGACGTACCTACGTCTAATCAATATTTATGAAGTATCTAGATTTCATCCAACCTAGATGTAGCCCAGGAGTTTGAACATTTTTTTGCCAACATTCCTATCAAAACAACCAAAGATTTAGAGTCATCAGCAACACTCTCTGTAACTTTGCTTAAGAATCATATACAATCGTGTCAGCACGACTTTAGTTTTCGATATACGAATCCTCTTGAAATAATAAAAGTTTTTAAAGAGATCAAGATCAAATTAACTGAAGATCTATGGGGACTATCGGTAAAAGTTTGCAAATCACTTATTCAAACTATAGCGCCATACTTGGCTGTGATTTTCAATAAAAGTATAGATGACGGTGTTTTCCCTGACCTAATGGAATATAGTAAAGTTGTCCCACTATTTAAAACTGGTGACACTAAAGAACCAAACAATTATAGGCCAGTATCTGTTTTGCCGGTTCTCAGCAAAGTATTTGAAAAGTTAATGCTGTCTCGGATGCTTCATCATTTTAATAAACATTCTATCTTTCATCAACAACAATACGGTTTTACTAAAGGTCGTTGTACAACTGACGCCGGTGTCACTTTAATGAAAGAAATATTGGTGTCTTTTGTGACCTCTCAAAAGCGTTCGATTGCGTTGACCACGAGACACTTTTGCTGAAATTAGATCACTACGGGATCAGAAACACCGCACTCTGTCTAATAAAGTCTTATTTAGAAGATAGGCAATTAAAGGTTCATGTTAATGGTATTAACTCGCAGGGCTCTACGATGAATATGGGCGTTCCACAGGGTTCAATATTGGGTCCCTTTCTCTTTTTAGTCTATATAAATGATTTGCCATTTATATTCAAGAATGAACCAAGAATGGTGCTTTTTGCAGATGATACCTCATTAATTTTTAAAATAGATCGACGTGCTAATAATCTTGACGACGTAAACAGCTCCATTCTTCGAGTGCAAAACTGGTTCACCATTAATAATCTAGCGCTTAATGGGAAAAAAACAAAATGTATTAAATTTAGTTTACCAAACGTCCGAAGTAATGATTGTGATGTTGTTTTAAACGGCCAAAAGTTAGAATTTGTCGACGTGACGGTATTTTTAGGCATTACATTAGACAATAGACTACAATGGGGCCCGCATATAAAGGTACTTTCGGGGAGATTAAGCTCAGCTGCTTTTGCAGTTAGACAGATTAGACAGCTCACGGACGTAGATACGGCAAGGCTTGTCTATTTTAGTTACTTTCACAGCATTATGTCGTACGACATTTTGTTGTTGGGTCGAGCTGCAGAAATAGAATCAATTTTTATTCTTCAAAAGCGGGCTATCCGAGCAATATATAACTTACGCCGTTGCGAATCGCTAAGAGAATTGTTTAAAACGATAAACATCTTAACAGTGCCCTGTCAATACATATATGAAAATATAATGTATGTAAGAAAGAATAGGCAATTGTTCGAAAAAAGAAGCGATAGACACAATCTTAATACTAGAGGCAAGAATAAGTTAAATGTACTGCAATTCAGACTGTCCAAGGTGCAGAAATCCTTTATGGGGTTAGGTATTAAATGCTATAATAAAATACCAAATAGCATACTAGATCTAAATGAAAGTAAATTTAAAACATATATTAAGCGCGAATTATGTAAACAAGCGTACTACAGGGTGATTGATTATCTTGAGGATAGGAATGCTTGGCAGCGTGTTGGTTCGGCTCCACTGGACAATACTCAAATGTAGTCAGTACCTAGTTCAGATTACGATAATAGGTAATTTAACACTTTGATTCCGATGAAGGCAATCTATTTTTCTTGTGGCATCGAGCATTTCTTTCTTTATTTAAACAAGAGTATATTTTTTATTTTTTTCTTGTATAGAAGCACTATTTTATATGGATTGTCAGTATACATATGTGAGGACCATGTCAGACTTAAGATATTTGTTTTCTCTTGGTTTTGTTTTTTTTTCTATTTTAGTATGTTCTGTTATTTGTATGTTGCGTCAGGTATGTCTTTACATTATTCTCACATGTGTGTACAATATTGGAATATGTATCAGAGCAATGTAAAACAGACTTTTTTTAAAAGAGTAACGAATGGAGTTTCTTGCTCGTTCTTCTCCACTCGAATCGACATTTTGGAACGAGCGCCTAGCTTCACTGACGGACAGACTGACAGACTATTATATATCTCATATTTGTTGACGTTTCAAAAGTACCAAATTATGGTTTAATTGAAATAAATGCTTTTGAGTTTGAGTTTATGTTACACACTACAATCAACCCCATCTATAATATTACTACAAGGACTTATATAATAGTGTAACTATTATTTATTTACATCTATTTCGACGGCTACGAAATCAGCCCACCAAGACGATGGAAGAGCCGACCTACCAAGACGATGGAAGAGCCGACCTGATCCATTAGAGGGTTGTGGACCTGTTCACGAATATGACAGTCTGGCCACCTTTTTTATTGGGAACGGAACAACCCAACACACCGCGCCAATATAGCTTACAATAGTTCTAGTAATAGTCCTACTTCTTTCTTCTTCTTTAGCCTTTTTCTACCCTTAGGGTGTAGGTCTCCTTCAGTTTCTGCCAGCTCTTTCGGTCATGAGCAATTTCTATCCATTTCGTGCCAGCTGTTCGTGTGATGTCATCGTACCAACGCATCTGGGGTCTTCCTTGTGGGCATTTTTCGCCCTACGGTCTCCACTCTATCACGGCTTTGCACCACGAACCCTGTTTGCGTGCAACGTGACCAGCCCACTCCCACTTAAGTTACGCGATATGCTGTGTGACGTCCTTGACTTTAGGTTCTCTGCGGTCGCTCAGCATAACGCCTACCAGCTTCGTTTCTACTGCTCTTTGGGCTACTTGGAGTTTTTGGACAATGTCCTTTATAAACACCCAGGTCTCAGCCCCGTATGTGAGCCTTCTGTTGTTCATGTTCAACAGTAATGTTCATACGGAAGGCGAACTCAAGTTTGGAGTAGGCCGCCCAGGCCAATCTTATACGCCTATCAATTTCGTTGGCTTGGTTGTCCTTTCCCATTACCACTTCTTGTCCCAGATACACATACCCTTCAGTATTATGAAATAGTCCTACAGTGGGTGTTATTTAAAAATATGAATCTCAAAATCTAAGCTGGTTTAACCCATGGTATGCTGGGAACGTAGATATAAGCGAGACAAAGTGTTTTCTATTGTGTCTCACATGCCGACAGATAAGAGGTTAAGAGGGTTCTCCATAGAGTATAATAAGTAAGGGGTTCTCGTTCTCTTACCATGGGGGGCTAGTGCAACAGAGCAGCGTGATAATATAACAAACCTTATTATGTATAAAAACCGCATATTTGTTTCCAAAAGTTTTATTACTTACAAAATAAAAGTACAAAGAGCAAATGCAAATTAACCCTCATAGAATTTCGGTAGCTGGTCGCCAAGAATTACAGAGCGTTCCACACCAGCTTCAGTGATGACTCCAAGCCTCACAACACCTCCGGATGAGCCGTCACGAAGGATGGCAAGGGTCAAGGTGTTGGTGACAAACTTGATAGCTTCCTCCTTAGTCATGTTGGGCTTGAAGTTAGCATCCACATAACCATAAACATAGGTTGAACCGGACCCACCAATGGAAACTTGTTGGCGTTGCACCATACCACCAATAGGGACTGAGTAGATTTGTCCTGAAAGGAAAGAAAAGTTGTTTAATAAAAATCTACAAGAAAAGTGTGTGTGGTTCTTATGGTTCTTTCTATGGAGTTGAGGGTAAATGTCGGCAGAAACTTGGCTGAAAAATTTAAACCCTGTTAATAGTTTATTTACTTATATCATTTGGATACTCACTCTCCTATGCATCACATAAGGGTCTGATTGGTTGAATTTTCCTATGGTATTAAGTGCACCCATGTGCTACTTTGTGTGGATAAAGTTTTTTAAACAAGCAATAAAATAAGAAGATTGTTTGTATTGCTCTAAGAATGGAAACAAACACCAATTCATTTTTTTTAATCCTTTTAGTTACCATTAAAATATTGGAAAGTTAACTTTTCCAGGAAGATAGTTTTTCATAGGTTACTTTTTATCCTAATATTTCTATGGGGTCTATTTATGAAATATCTTCTAAATTCCACATAGGAAGGCAAGGTACGCTTTCTCTTGAACTTTTCCGAATTAGTTCTGGATCTTAACCAGAACATCAGGAGTTTACAGGGATGGGCAGATATCAAGTAATTATTAAACAAGTAAATTAAGTACCTCCATTCTTCTTGTCCCAGCCGGCAACCAGAATACCAGCGACCAAGGAATCACGGTAATTGTAGCAGAGCTCACGGAATATAGCAGCAGCAGTGTGGACTAGGGGAGGCTCTCCCAGCTCCATCTTGTGGAAATCTGAAAACAAACAGTTATACATTTAATTTCTTCAATTAGAAAACTTGAATTGGTTAATGGTTTAGAACCTATATACAGTTGTGATTGTGACAGCATTGTTTTACCTTTGAAATATACTAGACACAATAGAAAATACAATGGCTTGCTTAGATTATTTTTAAGGAGTATTTTCCAACAAACTCTGATAGGCAACAGCAATAGGCTAGATAGCCTGACACAGATGTGAAGATAGCCATAGACATATAGTCTAGTAATTCTAAGACTAGAAGCTTATTCAGACTTATAGTACACACAATGATTACTTCTATGCTTTTAAAGTATAGAAATGCTCCTTATTAGTCTTTAGTTTACTTGGGTCCATTTAAAATCAATGAAATTTTCCTTTTCTTATGATTCTATGATAACAAATCAGCAAATAACTAACAATAAACCTAAAACAAACTTATTGAGTTTCAAGTGCCGCTCAGGGGGTATCCCTAGGGGCTTATTAAACCTAATTGGAACAAAGTATGTTAAGAAAGGTTCACTCACTCAAATGATAAGTAACTATATCAGCAATAGCTTGGGTGTCAGCCGCCGATCCAGATCTGCAGCAGTAAATATGATCAGTGATCCTTGTGAGCTTGTCAGTCACTCTGTTGGCAATGTAAGCTCCGGTCGTAGTGCGAGAGTCGGCGCCAATGACTACACCACCGTTGAACTCGCACGCCATGATCGAAGTCCCTGTGCTGTGCGGAGCATTCATCCATTCAGGAATGCAAGGGTCGCTGTACGCGTTCACTACAGATGCCGCCATATTTACTGAAATTTACAGAAATAGATGATTTAATCAAAACATGCTAAGAAATAGGAGACAAAACCACAATAATGAGAAAACCGAAGACAGAATTTTCAATTGTTTGTTGTAGCGTCATTGCAACATTCTCGTTATGAAATTGTCAATAATAACAGAAAATATGATTAAAACATTTAAGAAAGACGGTTGTTAGTTGATACTTACATGAATTTACACTAAAAACTTAACAATTATTTAGCTAAAACAATTTATGAAAGTCACGGTTTGATGCGGTGAATACCAATTGTCACTGTCAAAAGGAACGTCATCGAAACTATCAACTCATGCACCGTATAATCCCAGAACAGGCAGTAATTTAACAGGCTATTGTGTACAATTTTAAATTTATTTTATTTTTATTTGTAGTGTGGAACTATAAATGTAAACTCTATTATTGATTTTACAATATGTTTTATTTTAACAATATACTATTTTGATTAGAATATACGCTTATTCGAGCATTTAAAACTTAAAACAATAAAAAATTCAACGCGTATCGGAACGTACCGAGTCCACGTTCCTTTATACGTAAACTTGTTTAGTATGAGCATTAAAAAAATTGCAATTTATAAAGCGTAACGGAAAGTAAGCAATACGTTTCTTTCTACGCAAGCATCAACAGATTTTTAAATTTTATCTTTTTAAATAAAAATTTTTCTTTAAATAAAAAAAACACTTTTTTTTCATTTTTTGGTCATACAAAAAGAAGCCTGCAATTTCGTTTTGTAATATTATTAATAGGTACACTTCCATCATAGATAAGAATAAATCTTCATTATTTTTACGAGATACAGATTAATCGGTAATATCCATAGGCATGAACAATATTTTTTTTTTTTTTTTAAGCGGGGAAAATCATCGAATGACTTCTCCCGTCTGGGTGAGGCGGGAGGGAGTGTCAGACTCTTACTGACTAAAAACCACCCCGTTCCTTCTCCTGCACGTCGAGCCGGAGCCCCGGTTACCCGTTAGGTTCTCCGCGACTCGGCATCGGCCGTATTGGGCCCCATCTGTGGTGGTCTGATGGCTCTTTGAGGCGCGCGCGGAACGCGACGCGCCGTACGCTCGGGTCTGTTTCTGGTCGGACGGGGAGCCACCCATGCTCGCCGTCCGCAGGCCCACGCTTACGGTGGCCGGAGATCGTCTCGCGATCCCCGACGCCCGGTGTGTCCTTCGCGATGGCTGGGTTGCGAGGAGGCAGCGCTTCGCTGCCTCACGCGTCCCGCCTCCTCCTTAGCTAGCATGACTGCTTCGCAAAAGGAGGAGACGGCATCCCAGTCCCCCTCGCTCCGCATCATGGCCTGCACTAGGCCCGGACGCGAGAGGTCGCCATCGCCGATCACTTCCCTGAGGACACGGCGGTGCTCAGCCCACGAAGGGCATTCTCCCACCGTGTGTTCCACAGGTATGAACAATAGATAGGGACACAAGCCAAAACATTAGACGGGAAGTTATATGTAAGTGCGTTGCTTGTTTTTTGGGCATTACGGGGTTGGAGGTTTTGAGGATAGAGAGCGTGATTTAGGGGAGGATGGGGCCATCGTCATTCTTCTCGTTCTTTCTACTACCTACTACTTTAATCAGATATTGTTACCTGCTATTTACTTAACGATTGGTCCTCAGAAAGCATACCTAATTACTAAATACATTGGTGAAGGACAATTCGGTAACAGCACCACTGATATTAGGTATTATCTTTTCAATGAGGTCTAATTTTATTAGTGCACCTGTGTTTGCGCAGTTATTTCTGGGCTATAAATATCCACTAAGTAACTTCAAAGCAGAACGCAGTCTTATAACTAACTGGCCGCCGTGTGACGTACCTACCTAAAGTAAGATCGCATTGATTATGATTTTATTAATCAGTAAAGTAAATCTTTTGTAAAGTGAGGTGTTATAAAAAATGCAGAATCTTATGTTGATATTCTAAAGTTTATCTCCTAAGTAAGTCTTACCTAACCTACTCATTAGTACTCACACTTACCTACATGGCTATATAAATAAATATATTTGTTATATTTTAGACTCCAATGTCTCCAGTTGTAAAAAAATTGTTGCTTACAAAACACACATCAAGCGAAAGGTTCGCAAACATTATCGAAGTTTAAAAAAGAAAACGCATTGTCATCGTTGTGTGGGTGTCCTCCACTCATTAGCTTCCCTTGTCCCACTAAAAAGACAGTAAAAAAAAATATATTCGCTGCGCGCCATTTTGTACGTCATCCCCAAAAATGATGTTTATTTAAAAGTTATAAAAGACTAGGCTCTATTGAAAACACACGACATTTATGATAAATCACCTTTTTATTCGACATTTTCATTCAAAAAGAATATCGAATTTATATTTATTCATGAAGTATTCGATTCGCCACCGTTGTTCAATACGATAGCACACGTCTTAGAAAAATCCTTAATCGTGCCTATAAGTAGTCTTGATACTTGCTGCAATATTTAGTTTAATTGCAATCAATGCGGTAGCGGTGGAACCCAGAGTTCTTAAGAAACTTCTACTCTTGATAGCTGGTTGGTTTTGAAGTACCTAGATATTTGTAGTTTGAGTAACTTTAAAAAAATAGCAATGCGGAAAAACGTTTGCGGAAAAAGAGCCACGTGCACTGCACAATTACTTTGGACTCTGTTATTTTTGAAGCTTAAACCCGGTTACCTACCAATCGTGTCATTTTAAGTTTTTAATTATGGCCACTAGTAAACTATGCTGCCGGAGTTTTGTGTTCAGTGGCCAGTGGAAGGCAACTGTATCTTTGTCGCGTCAAAATGAACCGGAGCTCGGCAGGGTTGTTATACTAGAACAGTGCCTGTCTGGTTAATTGAAGTTAATTGAAAGAGAGTAAATATAGAAAGTGCATTTTTACATTTTGTTTGTATTTACATTTACTATTAGATCTATACATTTTTCTAATCACAACTTTTGACACACATACTCGCACACACACACACACACATATTCTGCAGGATTTATTTTATCTATATAATTTCTTATTAAATTTATTTTCTTTTCCTTTTTGAGGGGCGGTACCGCCGTCCGTGAGTCACTGCAGGGTGCCACCTGAAAATCAGCGTTGGGCTGGAATGCCCAGCTATATGCTGAGGTGGAGGCCCTTTTGGCATGTGCACACACTACAATATTACTATGTATTATATTATTTATGTTTAGTTTTTTTTTTGAATATTTATTTTTCTTTATATCAAAAACTTATTGCAGTTGTTTTGTATTGTATGTAAATTATTATGTTATATTTTGATGATTTTTTATTATGTATTTATGTAAGTATCTGTATCTTTATTTTTCATAATCTTTGTTTGTGTGCCATTTACCAAATAAATGCTTTTTTTTCTTTCTTTTCATCCAACTGTTAACAGCTACCGAGGTAGCAGGATGGTTCATTAGTAGGCATTTTTGCTGATGGTAAGTTTGGTGCTTGTGTTGTGATCTAGATGTGATCTCGAGCCACTTGCCTAGTGCCCTTGTTCAACTGTATTCAGATGATGATGGTTTTATACCCAAAGCTAAAGATTAATTTTTTAAAAGTATCAATGGTGTTTAGTCCCAGTAGCCGCGCATTGCTCAGCGGCAATAAGTAGGCGTATTATTGAGGTTGCCGCGACCGGCGAGCCGGCGACCCCGTGCCATGGAAGTGCCTGTCAATCGCACTTGAATAATGACGCGTGCGGTGGCGACGTTTTGTTATTTATTTATTTATTTCACAGAGACTCCCCCGCGAATCATACAATGGCCAGATGTTGATATTTTTTTCTACATTACAATGTATTTTAAGTTTCGATAGCCATTGTCACGGTGCCTGTTTCCGTTGGACCCTCAGTTACCCGTCAGCTGAATTGTCAGTCGATCCTTGTTAAGTTCACTCGATTCATTATGTTCCATCAAATTACCATTATCGATTAAAACTGCTACGAGAATTGCTGTGAGTGATATTCATGTCCGTTTTCAGCAAGCTCCCTTAAATTTTAAGGAACCCCTAAGCTAAGAGAGGTGACATTTAACGACGTTTTGGTGTCTCCCAAACTATAAGTAACACTTAACAGTAAAAACAAGGGGTTAGTTAAGGTGCTATGTCACTAGTTTAAACTGTCAAACACCGCGAGGTACTCAAAGTGTTAAGAGTGGTTTTGGTGAAAACAGCCATTAGGTACTCATTTCCTAATTTAGGGGCATTTATTTCATGTTAGTTTTCAAGCTTAGCAACAAATAAAATGACAAATATCTAACAACAAAATGAGGAATAAAATTTATCAAGCAATTAACAAAATACTAAACTGTTTTGATAGCAATGGATGACTGAATGCAGTTTATTAAATGCAGGATAAAGTAATTATTATAGTGTTCAGGTATCTATTTATAGCTAAACTGCTGAAGTAATTGCTTATATCTGAACTAACTACCTGCTTAGTACCTATATGTTGTCGATTTTCCTCTAAATTAAAACAACAATAGACGTAACTACTCTTTTAAGTGAATACCTGGTTGTGACCATATAAAGGCGACCTCGGAATAAAACTGGGTTCCGATTTGTTAGGTAGACATCTAGGTAAGGTCATGGTACAAAATAATGTTAGTAGGTACTTACCACGTCTATTTTAACGCGGTCATAAAATTAGATCTTATACACTTAGTAATAAATGTGAATTATCTTTGACATACTACCTAAATAATTGTTATAGAGGCCTACTGACAGTATTTCTTATCTCACTTTTTATATAGATAATATACCTTGTTAGGTATATAATAATGCTACTAAACTAAGTTATGACCAAAGTAATTGTGTCACTGACTGAGCACTCTTTTGACGGATTCCTACAGTATTCAAGTTTAGTTACAAATTTGTCTACCAGAACATTTAAGTTGGCAAAACGATTTCGACTAGGTAAGCCCATTGCCTGTTGACCATAAACTTATTTGCGCAGGAGTTTTTGATGATGGTATTGTCAAGTATTTGGGTATTTTAGTACTTACATATGATAGTAAAACTAAAGAATAAAATTGTTGATAAACGATGTCAATGTAAACAGATATCTATGTTTGGGACGACCTAATTCAATAACTAATGTAGAAAATGTAATATCTCTTTATACTTTTTGAATAAAAGTTTATTTATTTATTGATGCCACTGTACAATATAACACCCACTTTTCACTATTTATGTTATGAGTCCCATGCAATAGGCGGTGAACCTATTGCCATATATCGGGCACAATTTCAGACTCCGTCCTGCTACAGAGATTTTTTTTTAAAAACCCAAAATACTTTGCCCTATCTGGGAATCGAACCCGAGACGCAGTCGCACTTGCGGCCACTCGGCCAACGAGGAAGTTTATTATTACTATTTATTAGCAATTAGGTATGAATTCATATGGCATTTACTCAATATTTTATTAATTGTCGCCTTAGTAAGTACTAAACCACACCTTACCACCTCATAAACCTACCTATGTGATTTAACTACCTTCAAACATAAATGTACCTTATGTATAAAGTTATAGAGGTAAATACATTCTATTTCAAAAATTCCATCAATATTTCATGAATAATAAATCGAAATTAGCTTTAGAATTCAGATGTTTAATGTAAAATTATTTAAATTTATCAAATCACACGGTTTTCCTGCGAGAGAACCAAACGTGTATAAAACGTATTTTATGAAGCTTTTAATAATTAAGTTAAGTTAAGTTTGACCTGTATGTCATAGTACTTCGATACCTTTGTGTCTTGTGTTGACTTATGGTTGTCTCACGATCAGCTGAACCGATTTGATGCAGTTTTCAGAAAAGCGTTTGAGAAAAGTTATACTTACGCGTTAGTCTTAGGAGAAGATTGTACTGTTGATTTATATTTTACTAGCTTTTACCCACGGCTTCGTTCGCGTCACAAAAGGATAAAAAGTAGCCTGTGACATAATAATATACCAACCAATACACACAGCGCCATCTATGCCAATACTTTTGTTTTCCCTCGGGAAAATCAAATTTTTCCGGGATAAAAAGTACCCTATTATTTAATCTGGACTTCTAACTTTACGTCTGCAAAAATTCAAAGCAATCCATTTAGTGGTTACGGTGTGAAAGCGGAACGAACAAACAAACTCACTTTCCGATTTATAATAATAGTAGGGATAATTTACCAACTTCAAAAAAAGAGCTTCGTAGGTACTTCAACCACGAAGCTACTTCGTAGTTTATGAAAGAACTAGCTACTTCCGCGCGGTTTCACACGCTCTGCTCAGCTCTTATTAGTCGTAGCGTGATGTTTTATAGCCTATAGCCATCCTCGATAAATGCACTATCCAACACAAAAAGAATTATTCAAATCAGACTTGTAGTTATGGAGATTAGCGCGTTCAAACAAACAAACAAAAACAACAAACTCTTCCGCTTTATATAATAGTTTCGCTTTATATAATAGTTTCCTTTCCTCTTAAGTACAGATTGTGTTATATCGTATGTATATTATGTATTATATATTATTTACATATTGTATGTATATGTTGGACCTATATGTATAAATAGGTACTTATTTATATTTATTTTGTATGTTTCTATTGTATTATTTTGGTAAGTCTAATTTTAATTATCAGTTTAAGTTTTCATTGTCTTCTTCTTGTTTGTTTTTTTTTTCTTTTTTATTGTTACACACTGTGTCATATGTTGTATTTATTTCTCCTTTCGCAGGGCTGCAGGAAGAAATCCCATAAGGGATATGCAGTACTACCTCTGTTTTATTATAATATATTTTTTTTTCTGTGTATTGTCTGTGTTGTGTAAGTACATGAACAAATAAATAAATAAATAGTAATAAGATTATCTCGTTTCGGAGTGTTAACACTTCTAAACATCTAAAAGTATACTAGAAACATGCATAGCATGACAAAGGAAATAAATACGTTAAGGCCTTTGGTGACAAAATCACATACTCACGCGAAATCGGCTCCATCGACTGCGCCATTTTTCCATGTGTTTGCTATGGCCAAAAGATTGGACTTTATAAGAATAAAAAAAATATTACCTAAACGGAAAAACGAGAAATTGTACCTATCAGTACCTACCCATTCAAAGTCTAGTCTAGGCTACAAGGGGTAGACTGCTTAGAAGCTACTATAGTATATATAATATATGTATCTAAAAATATTGATGTTGATTATTTTTGACATTGCCTAGGTAATGCAATTTGAGCATTCGTTAGTGTATGTATCTTTGGGCTCGCTGCCATCGCAGCGGTAAGTCCCCTCTTTGAGGAGTGGCTTGAGAGACGTTACGGCGTCCTCACCTACCGCCTGACGCAGGTCCTCACCGGACATGGAAGTTTCGGGAGGTACCTGTGTCTGATGGGGCGGGAGGAAACGCCCGGGTGTCATCACTGCGAGGACCGCCCTGAGGACACGGTGGAACACACGGTGGGAGAATGCCCTTCGTGGGCTGAGCACCGCCGTGTCCTCAGGGAAGTGATCGGCGATGGCGACCTCTCGCGTCCGGGCCTAGTGCAGGCTATGATGCGGAGCGAGGGGGACTGGGATGCCGTCTCCTCCTTTTGCGAAGCAGTGATGCTAGCTAAGGAGGAGGCGGGACGCGTGAGGCAGCGAAGCGCTACCTCCTCGCAACCCAGCCATCGCGAAGGACACACCGGGCGTCGGGGATCGCGAGACGATCTCCGGCCACCGTAAGCGCGGGCCTGCGGACGGCGAGCATGGGTGGCTCCCCGTCCGACCAGAAACAGACCCGAGCGTACGGCGCGTCGCGTTCCGCGCGCGCCTCAAAGAGCCATCAGACCACCACAGATGGGGTCCAATACGGCCGATGCCGATTCGGAGTCGCGGAGAACCTAACGGGTAACCGGGGCTCCGGCTCGACGTGCAGGAGAAGGAACGGGGTGGTTTTTAGTCAGTAAGAGTCTGACACTCCCTCCCGCCTCACCCAGGCGGGAGAAGTCATTCGACGATTTTCCCCCCTTAAAAAAAAAAAAAAAGTATGTATCTTTTTGTTGATGAAAAATGAAAATTAAAAATGTAATTAATCCGTAAGTTAGGTAATGAATAAATATTAGACACGTATTTATTATTTTGTCTTATAATAAAACAATACCTACTTTACTTAGACTCGGAATTTTAATTCGATTCCAGATTTGACAATTTCAGTGTTGCAATGTTATGACAAGTAGTGCCGTTGCGAAATTATTCGATATGGAAATGGTATATTTCTGGATCGATTCTTCTCGTTTATAATTTTACTCTAGTAAACCAAAAAAATATTTATGAACCGATAATTTAGTTTTGACCATTAATTAACGATCCGTGACTTTTCTTTTATAATAGTGCGTGAAATAAATAAAAAAATGTAATCATGAAGGAACATGACAAATAAATCAGATAGATGTAATAAGGTAATAATTTATTTTATAAATTGTCGCCGTCATCGCTATCGCTATCGCTGTCACTTTCTGTAACATTTATTATAAAACACACACACTGATTGTTTATCGATTTTTGTGTTCATCACTACACTATTATATGTGGTATCATTATTTCACAAAATAACAGTAGCTAATGTCAAATCTGGAATCGAATTAAAATTCCGACTAGGTATAGATAAAACGTGTCAACGTTTAGGAGTGGGGGCTAAAACGTCATTTCAACGTATAAAATGTACATAGGTACATAGAAGTGACGTCACGCGACATTTCAAATCAATATATCGTCGAAAGTATTCGTTTCTATAAGAAAATAAAAAATACGTGTCTAATGATTTAAAATAACCTACCAGACACATTAAAATTAAAATTAGGCATCTACCCTATTATCGATACGGGAAACATTTTTATAGTCTAAAATCCTTACTTACGTTAAATTCTAAAACTTATCCTTGCCAATATTTGGGATGTTTTGGCCGTTTTTATACTTGACCCAGTTATCTCCATGACACAGCTATCGAGTGATTAATGGTCACTACTAAATATATAGGTACCAATACTGATATAAGAACTGGCTAATCTTTACCTAAACTTCAGTGGAAAATGATTACATCGAACTTAATTTCGTCTCTGGCTTCCACCCGAGGTTTGAAATAAAAACTTTTACAGTAGCGCACTGGGGTGTTATGAAACCCACTGAAAGCTTTAAAGGCTGTGCTTCAAAGAAATAGTTGAAGTCTTACGTATAGTAGTAAGGTGGATGCAGAAATATACTTTAGCAACTTATGTTTATGTCCTTTTGCTCTTTGGCTTTGAAAGTTTCAATAAGCTCAATCAATGTTGCATGTTTTCTCTCTATTTAATGGTATTGTGTAAATCGATATGAATTTTAAGAGTCCCTATAATTTTTCAATAGAAAGGTTTACTATGAACCTGTTTTGATCTCAAAATGGACAGCTATTATTGCTAAAATGTTAATGTGTGAAGTGTAGATACTGACAAGACCTACTTAATCATAAACTTTTAAAACTTGCAGAAGAAAGAAGATAATGCCACAATTTTATTTAGGCTTATGTGCCAAGACATACTTACCTATACAAAGCTCTCTAGACGCCAATATACCGTAAATTCAGTCCATCCCAGTGGATCGTTAAGTAATATCCGCGCTTCGCTTCCCTAAATCCATCAAAACAGCCCTAATGTCCGGGTCCTTTATCCCAAAAGCAGTTTTTTCCTCTTTCCTCGTGCCAACAAAGGCACTTCCCATTATATAAATTTGATACGATATTTTATAGAGTATTGTGAGCACGCGTTGTAGCTCGCGTCGATATTTTTTATATATTTCGGTAGGTGGCACCGGCGGCGGGCGGGCCGTCGGTCGGGGGGAAGCCGCCCCTAAAAAGTTATGTATTTTTTTTCCTCTTTTTTCCCATCGACGTGATGAAACGGCGCGCGATATTGATCCGCCTGGCGTTAGATGTTATAAGCTGTAGAGTAGACTGCGCCTCTCATATACCCTCGATATTTTCTCCGCTATAATACTTTGGATTCTCAACTTTTTCGTTCGAGATTTATTTTTGCTGATGCCCGTAATCAGTGGACGAAAAGTTGGGAAAAAATATGAGACTTTCGTTTTTATTTCTAGTCTATTCGGAGCTGATGTCAGCGATTCAGAAAGTTATAAGTTATGGAATGTTTTGTGGTTGAAGCTTTAAGAAGATAATTCGTTTTAATCACTCTTGTTTTTTTTATTTGGTGTGAAGTATTGGATAACTGATTACCATCTTTACGCCTCAGTTTTTTGTATAGCGTCATGCATGGTAGTCAGTAGTGCAGTAGTATGCAAGCAGGTGCGAGATGGCGCGCGGCCGACGTGCGTCCATCCTTTATGCTATTATGTGACGGGACAAGCTGCTCGGCCATAGACCACGGGGCATATGTCACTCTACAGGGGGATACAAATCACACGTATTTTAAATTGTAATTAAAAATTAATTTATACTAACCGTGTGGTCGTAGTACTTACATAACTTTTGTATATTTTCCATCTGTATTGAAAACTTTATGTAAATAATTTGTTACTTACGTATGTTGGAAAAATACTAAAGAATTTCTTTCATTTGACCTTAAGACATACTTAACTCGTGAATGTTTTTGTTAAGCTTGTGTTTTAATCGAGTTCAAACAAACTCAAATAAAGGCCATATTTTTGTGTATCGGAGTTATTTTGTAGTACCTACGTCATTGATAGGCACACTTGTGGCAATAGAATCGATATAAATAGCATGACACTGTTTTAAGTTGGCTAACAAAACAAACTTTTAGCAGTTTGAAAATTAATTGAAATGTTGGAGTAACCCATAATATATTATTTTCCTGTTTACAAAACTGTTGTTACATACAGGTGAATTAATTTGAAGAGTTTTCAAAAATCGAATATGAAACACCTAACTATGGCTGACATAATGCACACATGTATAAAGTAACAACATGCTGTATGTAAATATCGGAATTCTGTACAAATAGACGATTATATTTTTTGTGCACACCGCTGCAGTGTCAGGGCTGCAGACCGTATTCAGGGGCCGAGCCCTGAGCACGCTTTGGGGTCACTTTTTAGAGATTATTGCTTATTGTGGACCAAAGTCGAAAAAGTGTAACAAAGGTTACAAAAGAGAGGCTTGACTGACCGTTTTTGAAAAACGGATAAAGTAACGGCGGATTACAATTTGAGTATCGGTTACAACTAACATCTTGATACATCTTGATTTTGGTTTCGCGTCGAGTGCTCGGAAAATGTACTGTAAAGATGATAAAGATGTAGATTTAGATCTCCCGATAAACACATTTTATTACTCGTAAAATTGGTTTTTGGTTATCTTTTGGAAAGAAAAAGTTTAAAGGCTCAATTGCGTTGGTGATTTGAAATAGATTAAATGTTTTATTTGGTTTTCTTTGCATGGTTTGGGCTTATTTATACATCTGTCTTTAAAAGACAAGCAATTGAGATTGATTGAGTTCTGCGATAGACTTTGTATTTAGTACGAGTAATATGATTACAATAATGTTACATGACATTTGAATTAAAAAACTGTTTCACCTGAATACTGAAAGCCTTTCAGTGAAATTGAGTAGCCTTTCAGTGAAAGGTTACTTAAGGTTGTTTAAATATCATGCCGTCTCTGTCATTTTACAAAGAATTTAGAGTGACTGAACTATACTATACTATACTTATGTACGTCAAATTGGTTACCATTTTTAGTAGATATTTGTACGAAATGTCTAAATGACAAAATATTTGGTTATGGCTGATTTTTCAATCATCAGTTAATTCTTAACTATAGAATAAAATTGATAGGTATTCCGTATTTGACAGTTTTTAACATGGAACAATATTGTCAAATATTCAAAGTTACCCCTCAGTTAAAATTTAGCAGGCGTTGGAAAAAATCGCCATAAACAACTATAACATAACATCATAACATCACGCCTTTTATCCCCGAAGGGGTAGGCAGAGGTGTACATTATGCCACTGTACAATATAACAAATATTTAAGTTTTAAACCCGTTGAAAATTATCTCCTAAATTTGTTCATACAAAAGTAGTCTCTAAGTATTGGAAATAAGTTCTAAAATGTATTTAGTGGTCACTGGTGACCGCTTGGGGGTATACGGGATTCCACTAGCAACTTAAAAATGAGTTCAGCATTCATTATTTGATCTCTGAGAACTGGGATATCAAAACTAAGACATAGACTAGTCAGCCTAATCTTATTCAACGTCAATGTTTTTTTTACAAAGTCATAAGTACCTACTTATACACAATCATTGTACTAGGTACTTACTCAGGCATCGAAGCCGTTTTAACTTTAGTTTTAACATATTTATATTAAAAAGATGATGTAATTGAATGACAAGGGCACGGACAAGAGTCCGTGGAGAAGAAGAAATCTAATCTATCTATATAGGTATATAAAAATGAAACCCGTTTCCAGTTGTCACGCCATAACTTGAGAACGGCTAGACCGATTAGGCTGATCTTTCTTTTATTGTGTTTATTATTGTCAGGAGAAGGTTCTTACGACAGAAAAAATCCTGAAAGTCCTACGAGAACGGGAGAAAACGGGACTGCGCGTACGAAGTCGCGGGCAGAAGGTAGTATACAAAAAAACATAATTATGTTAGTTATTTATTATTATAAATTAGTTGGGTATGTATTAAAGTTATATATTAAAGAAGGGCCAAATTAAAAGTACCTTTAACCGACGAGCATGTATGAAAAGATTGATGACTGTTGATGAAGCGAAAGAGGTATGTAGGAATCGTAGCAATTGGCGTTCCATAGTCTCTGCCTACCTCTATGGAAGGCAGGGGTGAAGTTGTGTATGTATGTATGTTAATAAAAGTATTCATTAACGCCTAATAAGCATGTCTAAGGTTTGTGGTAGGTATCTCGAGCGTACGAGCTACGAGCCATCAGACCACCACGGATGGGGCCCAACAGTGCTGATGCCGATTCGGAATCGCGGGAATCCTAACGAGTTACCGGGCCTCCGGCTCGAAGCGCAGGAGTAGGAACGGGGTGGTTTTTAGTCAATAAGAGTCTGACACTCCCTCCCACCTCACCCAGGCGGGAGCAGTCATTCGTTAATTTTCCTCCCTTCAAAAAAAGGTTTATGGTATGTTTTCGTAAATATTATTCTGTTATACTTTTACAAATGTATGTATGAATATGTTAATTCAATTATTCATTCGTCATTGGTTTTTTTAAACTCTGTGATGTGATGTAAGTATGTTAGGTATATTTAAAATATGGTCAGTTGATAAAATAGTTTTTTCATAACACTTTTTAATATACATATAACATAACTTAACATCACGGCTTTCATCCCCGAAGGGATAGGCAGATGTGTACATTAAAGTAGATACTTAATGCCACTGTACAATGTAACACCCACTTTTCAATGTGTATGTTATGAGTCCCATGTAATAGGGGGTGAGCCTATTGCCATATACCTGGCACAATTAAGGCTCCCTGTTGATAATGAGTTAAAAAAAAACTCAGTGGTGGCTTTGCCCGCCCCGGGAATCGAACCCGAGCCCCTTGCTCGGCAGTCGCACTTGCGACCACTCGGTCAACGAGGCAGTCACATTGGTACATAAGTATATATAATTGTCAAAGGGTGTACACTGTACAGAGGTGCATATGCACAGTTATCTGTATAATGAGTACCACTTAATATGGCGTCAGTTTATGGCCATACAATACAATGGACATAATTTAAGGTACCGTGATAAACCCTACCCGGGAATCCAAACTGGGTCACTTGATCAGTGGGGACGATAACGGGGTATGAACATTAAAAATCTATTTAGTCCATCAGTTAGACAATGAAAACTACTACTACTATTAGACACATGTTTTTTTTATTTTATCATACAGGAAAACAATACTTAGATAAAACAAATCAAAGTTTAGTTTAGAAGTGGTAGCTTAAACGTCATTTCTATGTATAAAACGCAAGACTTACCTACCTACCTAGAAGTGACGTCATTTCAAATTAATATATCGTCAAAGGTATTTGTTGCCATACCAAACCTCTTGAACCAAAAGGTTTAGCTTTTTCACGTCGTCTGTCCTGCAGCTGTAGCCAAATGCCATTTGGCGTTTGTCTACATGTATTGTAGATTAAAAAACCAAATTACATATTAAATGGAATTGACGTTCATTTTGACACTTGTCAGTGTCATCCCCATACATTTCGTTTTCTACTCTTTAAGTAGACAACCGCTAAAGTGGCGTTTGGCTAAAGACACAGATGACGGATTGCTTCAAGCTGATTGTAATACCAAAATTAATTTTCATAAAATAATTACAACAATAAAACAAATGTTTCAATGGGTACTATTTTTGTAAATTCTAAATTATGACGTCATTGAAACAAAACGCGACGAATTAATTTCAAACACATTATCTACGTTGGTTGCTTTTGTTGGTTTTTTAGTAATATGAAAAAAGATTTCAAAAATTATAAGTGTCCGTCAGTTGTTTTTCCTCGTGTTAATTAGGTTCTAAAATTAAATCTTGGTAATATTATCTTTACTAATATTATAACAAATGTTTGTCGGTATAAAACGTTATTTTAGTATTACTTTTGTGTATCTACACTAATAATATAAAGAGGAAAGATTTGTATCTATTTTTGTATGTTTGTAATGAATAGGCTCAAAAAGTACTGGGCCGATTTAAAAAAATCTTTCACCAATAGAATGCTACATTCTTCCAATTTGACATAGGCTACATTTCATTTTTAATAAAATTAGGGACCCTTGGTAAAATTTGAACAACGTAACCAAAGGTGTAGAAAAATTTGTCTTAAAATGTCTTTCGTCTGTGTGCTACCGAAACTATTAGCGATAGAACAAAATAATGTACAACAATATTGAAGAACATCATAATGTCTACAAAAAACTCCGCGGTAGCATATGTCCAACTATTGTAGTTATGTCACTACAACAATCCAAATTTCCAAAAATAAATAATTGTCTACCTCTTGCGAAGCCGGGACGGGCTGCTAGTCTTTGATATAGTAAGAAGGCTGGAGAAGTTTTGAGTGTAGAGGGACATTTTTTTTCACCGAAGAAAGTGGAAAATATTTGTTTTGAAGACAGTTATTCATGTCCCTGAGACGCGCCAGACATCAGTGTTCCGGTGTTTTCACGGTTGTACCTATCTACTGTAGATCCTGGCTTACAGGAGTTGCAGCGGTTTTAGGAGGATATGGCGGGCTTGTCCCAATAAAAACCACGTGGGTGAAGCTAGGGTTATCAGTTCAGTACTGGTTTTTTTTTATAATGGGGTTCTAATAAGTCGTTGATTGTATCAGAAATAACGGGTATAACCCAATAACGGTTTGTATAAATATTATTAACCGTTATTATAAGTAGATAATCTATTTTCAGTCAATAATAGGGATGATGACAGGGTATGAAAATTAAAAATATAATTAGTCCGTCAGTTAGGTACTGATAAAATAGTAGACACGTATTTTGTTATATAATTATAAGAAAAAATTCTGTCATGCGACATTTCAAATCAATATATCTTCGAAACTATTCGTTTCCGTAAGAAAATATAAATAAAATACGTGTGTAATGTATATAATGTATAACAATCTACCAGTCGAACATTAAAATAAAAATAAGTCATCTACTCCATTCAAGTGTAACTTTTATAATTATTGAAGTACCTATGTATAAGGAAACAATGGTGACTACTTATTATGAGATGAAAATAACAATTGGACTGTTAAAACAGGAGTACTTTAATTAGGTATCTGCCTATCCTTTAGTGAGTAACAAGTATGAAGTTTATATGTAGCAATATTGTTAATTAAAAAAACTAGTTTGAACAGGTTTGAGACACAAGGTTACTATTATCCGATAGACGTCATCGCGCTTTTTTATTTATTTTACATTGTCTGTATATATATGTAACAAGACAATGACTAAAGAGGTTTATATTTGACTTAAAACCTATTTTTATTGTTTAATTATTCTGAGCGACTTGGTTTGTTAGCGGAGCTATAAAAAGTCCCCTATTCTAATAATGTGATTTTATAAATTACTGTGGGGTGATTTTTTACACGTAAGATTAAGTGTTAAGTAAAAACGTGTCAAAAGTGTCCTCTATTTACCGCATGTAGTTTTTACTGGGGTCGGTAAAAAATTGGGGCAGTCTGCACCACAGGTTTATGGAGGTATCGTAATCATAAGTAAAGAGGTGTAATGCCACCCAGGAATATTAATGCCATTATTGTTTCTGGGTGGCATTAGGTATACCCGGCGCCGTTGACCGGAATATGCAAAAAAGATTTAGGAAATGCTTATTAAAATTGTAATTTAGGTAATAATCAGGTTGTGCCCACAATGTTAGTGTGTTGTTTTCTAACTACGTTTCCTGGTATTGACTTTTTTTGTTTAAAACCTTTATACGTTACTTACAAGAGTGAATCATTTACTTTTCTTTTAAACTTAAATCAGTGTGTCGTAGGATCTCTTCATGTTTAAATGTTATCACCACAGAAATATTAAAAAACCAGTATTATTATATTATTTATTATATCTATGATTATGACTGCCTGGTTGGCCGAGTGGTCGCAAGTGCGACTGCCGGGCAAAGTGTCTCGGGTTCGCTTCCCGGGTCGGCCAAACTATTACTAAGTTTTTAATAAATTCTCAGTAGTAACACGGAAGCCTTAATTGTGCCCGGTAGGTATATGGCAATAGGCTCACCCCTATTACATGGGACTCATAACATAAATAGTGAAAAGTGGGTGTTACATTGTACAGTGGCATAATGTGCACCTTTGCCTACCCCTTAGGGGGTAAAAGGCGTGATGTTATGTTATATCTATGGTTATCACATATCGGACACACTATCGAATTTCCTTCATCTAAAGTTTAGATGAAGTTAAAGAACCTCATGTCAAAAATCACCACGAAAGTTCACCCCACAAGTAAACAAACATAAAAAACTACAACAGCAACTAAGACCCCCTAATCACATACTTAACTATCATCAAATTACAATTACACGCGTTCGTCACTTTTTTACTAAAAAAAAGAAAAAAAAACCGCAAAAAGGTAGTTAGGGAGCTACCAGGAACGCACCTCAAAAATTAGGGTGCGTTTAAAAAGTTATAAATAAATAATTGTGCGTTTTTTTACTGTTCGCGTGCACGTTTTTAACCGCGGGGCGTAAATGTCAAGTGTGCACGCTTCCGGCATTGTGTGCAACCCTCTTTAATTTCAAAGTTCTTTGGGGTCACAGCTATATTGTAAGAAAAGAAAGGAAGATCTGTTGATTTTAGTCAACGGTTTTATGTAGAGATAAGTATCGTATTTAACTAGATAAAACATTATTACGGCTAGTCACAATCTGTTCATAGATTTCACGATTGTAAAGATACCATTTTGGCATGAAACCCTAATAAAAATGTTACCTATAATTTTATCTCTCATAATTATAGCAATCTAGGTTATTTTGAAATTGGCCGTTACAACATCTTCAGTAAAATAGAATATGTTATCTTTAACACAATCCATTGCACAAACGATGATCCTTTGTGCATTTAAAAACATATTTGATATTATAATCGACAGAATTTAACGATCCCATGTAATATCCTGTACGTTTTTGGGTAAGTTTCCTGCTGTAGTTCTGGATAATCAAGTTAGTTACCTATTGGTATACCTACAGGTACGTAAGCAACGTGTTTTGAAGGTTCTTTTTTACACAAAAGTGTAGGGTGATTGTGGTTATAATGATAACAGCGAATTCAGCGAAATAGTAATTAGTAAACAGGTAAAATTTATTGAAAATTGCAATGACAAAAACTGTGAACGTATAATCCTGTTATGTATTGAAATACTAAAATAGGTTTAGAAGTCGGCGGCACGCTTTGGGGTCTTAGGGGAACAGTTAAATCTGTTAATTTTTTATTTTTTTTGCACGCGCGCCATTCGGGTCATGAAAGTGCTTAATATTTGTTTCGCCGTTATTCTACTCAGCCTAACTAAACAAGGCATTGAAAAATTAATACCTTTGTCCATTAATCAAGTTAAAAGGATTTTCTATTGCAAAAACTCCGCTTTTAATGTTCAACCCTTTTTTTATCGGAGGTACCGTTACCTTATACCTTAATATTTGTAACAATTTCTTTGTGTTCTTTTCTAAGCTTTTTACGACGGTCCACGAAGTCGGGTGCCGTCTTTTGTTGTTCGGTCTAAAGTAATATATTTGCATATTTAAACACGAAAATTTGCATTTTGTTCCCGCACCACTGTTTACTGGTTAACTACATTTTATTTCGAACACGTCTAGGAAACTGACAAAGAGTTAAAATAATAAAATGCAAATCAATGGAGTATGAATAGAGTTTTTACTGTTTTGGAGTATTGTTTAGTTTAGAACAGTTGTCTGTATCGTTACTGTAGGAATGCAACTCTTAACTTTAGGTTCATTCAATTTAACAACATTCTAAAGATTTAAATGTATTTTTTGGTATAGGAATTGATGAAAGTGGCCTATATTCGTCTGTTATTGAAAAGTACTGAAGTCTTGTGAGCACAATAACTTTTATAAAAATTATACGCATCCACACAGTAACTTGGTTATTACATAGATAATGTCACTAATTACTTTATTCATTACATTGACTAGATCGAAAATATATATAAAATATAATGTTATAAAGTAGGTATGCTACTGTGTATTGTCAGTTTATCATCATATGATCCACAACACATTCTCTGCAGTATATAGGACCTTTGTACGAATTTGTTTTACGTTTAAAATAATCGACACGAGTACGCGTCCGGCGAACTGATTGGTCGGCTCTTATGAACCAACCAATCAGCGGGACGCGTATTCGTAAAAAGAAATTCGTACTAAGCCCTCAGATCGGTCTGATAGAATCGACGTGCACCGGTTACCTAGCGACCATATACCTAAGCTATCAAAGAAAATAAATATGATGTTTTTTTAAGGGGGGAAAATCATCGAATGACTTCTCCCGCCTGGGTTAGGCGAGAGGGAGTGTCATACTCTTACTGACTAAAACCACCCTGTTCCTACTCCTGTTCTTCGAGCCGGAGCCCCGGTTACCCGTTAAGTCTTCCGCGGCAAATATAATGTTTAGTACAAACACTTATTTATTTTTGCAGACTTCACCAGCTACATTGAAGTCGGAATAATTCTAACATGCAGGTGTAGCCAAATGCCATTTAGCGCTTATCTACTTGTAGAATAAAAAACCAAATGATATGGAGTTATTGACGTAAATTTTGATACTTGTCAGTGTCATCCCCGTACATTTTGATTTCTACTCTCTCTGTAGACAAGCGCTAAAGTGGCGTTTGGCTAAAGGCTCAGGTATCAATAATGAAGCGACAGCCATCTTAATACCTTCCAGATCATAATTATTGCCGCTGAGGACTTAAAGGGTTGCCGGGACTTCGGCTCGAGGAAGTGCAGGAGTAGGAAATGTTTGATTTTTAGTCAGTAATAATTTGAGACTCCCTCTCGCCTCACTCGGATGGGAGAAATAATTAATGATTTTCCCGCATTAAACAAAGGTAATTGTTACGTGTCATTTTAGCTTTTAGTACGAGCAATGTGTTTAAGTTGTCACATTTACTTTATCTAATCAACCGAACGAGCTTCACAATATCATAACAAAATTAATAGCGTAATAAAAGGATTATAATTTGGAGCATATTTTGCGATTTTATACATAACTGTACAAAGGAGTTGTAACATGACAAAGGATTTTTTCGCATAGCAAAGATGGATAGTTTATGAAAGATATATTTTTTTGATGTGGCAATCACTGGAATAACATTTAAAAATGGAATGCGCATGTGGCTGTAAAGGGACAGTGCGTGGCAGGTACTCGCGTTTTTGCATTTCCTTTCCTTGCTTTTTACAATAAAAACTTTCTTTTAAATAAATAATCCCGACATCGTTTGACAAGGATTCATCTACCTCTAAAATAATAATTGTTCCGAATGCTAGGTATGTATTTTTTATAGCGAATTTAAGAATGTAACATTTGCTTACATTTGAATTCTCAATTTCCTTTATCTGTCTGTCTAATCCTTTCATAATATTTTCCTTTTTAAATTTCAAAAAAAGAACACCAAAATAATTTCGGCCATCAATGTTTAGTAAGTATTTTGATACAAAACAAAGAAGATTGGTCATAAAAGTTCCTCGTACATCGATCCTGTAAGTAAAAAGAGGGCGCTCCCTCAATGCGAGGGCGGAGGGCCATAAATTCGGCCAGTCTCATTTGAATTTCCAATCAGTGCATCTATTACTGATGCTGGGGTCGATCGTGATGGGAGACGGGACTTATGGCCGTATGTACTTTAAGCAATACATTATGTATAAAGGCAATGAAATCTTTTTTTTTTCTATGTTTTATGAATGGAACATTTTCCATTTCCATCACATTTTCCACCAAAAACATCGCCACACCGCATTCAATCCATTGATTGAATGCGGTGTGGCGATGTTTTTTCAAGTTTCTAATTTATTTACCTTTGTCTAGTTGTATTGGTTTCTTATCATGCATGATGATGTCAGTAGAGGTGTGTCCCTGTTGATAATCTCTGACTAGTCTGCAACCTTCTGAGAATTTGGTATAGAAAATATCCCGATAGAAATTACTCCATCTAAGAAATTAGACCCCATTAGTGCTTCATCTAAATTCTATGTTTTACCTTTCATTAGATTTGAGGCTTCAACTGGATTCCACGTTCGTAGTTAATAGTAATAATATAAGAAAGATTCAACAAAAAAGAAATAACGAATATTGAGGTCTGATTTTTCCATCATCAGTTACATAATTCTTATCTGTAAAATAAAATTGATATTTGACAGTTTTTAGTATGGAACAATTGTCAAATATTCAAAGTTATTACTCAGTTATATAGCTGGCGTTGGAAAAATCGATCGGCCCTTAGACGTAAAAGCACAAAATGTAATTGGGTACTTTCCTTAATCTAAAATAAATTATTTCGACTGTTCAATACAATAAAACAATAAAAAATAATCACACTTTCATTCATTGACTTTATTACTATTTTAAATTTAGTATTTTTCTACCAATTTTTTAAGAAATAAGTATGCTGTTTGACGCTTAAAATATGTGACGTCATAATACTCAATCTCGTACTAAATTCATAAAAAATTGTCGTTTTGACAGTTTGATTTGACAAGTATTGAATTTGACTAATGGCAAGTACCCAACTGTGAAATAAGTGATATTATTGACAATTCTTATAGTAGGGGAGCCCACGATGCTAAATTGGGATTTACTTGAGCGTCCTTGGGACCTACTGGATTTTGAAGATATGCTGATAGAAAGAAGAAATGGTTTAGTGACAATTTCTTCCACCAGTGGGGGAAGGGGGAATATACAGATCTTTGAAATTGGCTGCCTCGTTGGCCGAGTATTCGCAAATGCGACTGCCGGGCAAGGGGTCTCGGGTTCGATTCCCGGGTCGGGCAAAGTATTACTGGGTTTTTTAAAATTCTCAGTAGTAGCACGGAGTCTGGAAATGTGCCCGGTATATGGCAATAGGCTCACCCCCTATTACATGGGACTCATAACAACTAGTGAAAAGTGGGTGTTACATTGTACTGTGGTAGAATGTGCACCTCTGCCTACCCCTTCGGGGATAAAAGGCGTGATGTTATGTATTATGTTGAAATTGTTAAGCGTAACTTTTGTTCTAATGGTCGAGCGTGTCAGATATTGATAATGTACATGCTCCATGTGTATTTAATAATAAAAAACTCTTAATCTGCCAGTTTGCATGGTGGGGTTGAATGTTCTGGAGAGTACAAACGAGAACCCTTCAAAATCCCCCCACTCTTGCAAATAAAGTTGGAATGGGCAGATTTTTTAAACGCACTTCCTTTTGTACGGTATTGACCTACCTTCCCTTAATCTGACGAAACTGACTTTATTTAGTCAGACTTTTTTTTTAATTTTCAGTCCCCCCTTCTGATCAGATCGGATATATGTTGGGTATATTCAACATGACACTAGGTTTTCCCCATATGTTAATCTGACGCGCTCGAGTAACTACCGAAATCCCTTCATGGGCCCCCTACTATTATTTAAGAATGCAACATTGAAAACGAGTTAACCGTTTTAAACGAATCTTTAATTTTGCGTAACATCTCAAAATGACATCCCAACACGTGGTAGGGATTATAAACCTTTTTTGAAGATTGATTATAATGAATTTGATAATATTGACACCTGTCGTTAGGAATAAGTTAGGAGTAGATGTAGATTATATAAAGATTAAACAGTTGTAATGCTGTTTTATTGTTAAAACCTTAATGCTTTAATCCTCTGTGGTTGTAGGTGTCGATTGCGAGATAGATACTGTTTCGAGTCGTGGTGAGGAATAGATAAGTTAGTCCGAACAATGGTTTGTCGACTAGAAATCTCTGTTAAATGAATTTAAAATTAGATACATGTTATATCTCATAATAAGTATTTTTGGTAGTAAATATAAGTGAAAATAAACAATTGTCTGTGTATAGGTGGAAAATATCCTTTTAACGAAAAATAATTGAAATGCTTAGAAAATATTAAGTTCAGGTTGTTTCTCTGCCGCGTTCGAGACACAATCAAATCCATAGAGACACGAATTAATTCTCTAAAAAAAAAACAAAAAAGAAAAAAAAAAACGTTAACGCGGCACACGTGTCGTGACAAAATAATTCTTTGCGCGACGCCAGATTAAGCAAGTGCCTCACTTCCTAGAAACGAGAAATCGATTTTTATTCTAATGTCATCCCCTTTGCATTTCGTTCTCCTCATTTTGAGGATTAGGAACTTGTTTTTATACGTTTTTGGGACAAAAAATATATTTTTGCATGTTGCTTTGACTATTTTTGGTGTTTTTGGTACGAATATATAAAGACGCACCTGGTTAGCTTTAGGCCAGATGATGCGAATGAGAAGTTAGGATTAAAGTTCTTTTTTAAATTTTTTAAAAAAAGAAACCATTATTTAACAATAAAAAGCTCAACACACATACTTTACAATTTATTTTTGACCATTTAGTTTATTTAAAGGTCCTATTTTTATATTTGGCCTTTGCGGAATACGTTTTCTAATTTGCAAGGTACTTCTTTACTGTATAATGCTTGAATTAAAGCACGGAAATTAGCGAAAATAATCCCTAAACGGGTCTCCAGTAACGGTGAGCCATTCAAAGGCATCTGCAGTCTTTATAAGTCCAATCCACTTCAATCAAAGTATCGGTTAACATTCAGCCATAGGTTCGGACAAAAAATTGGACAGTACGAGTGGTCATCAAACAACAGCTGGTTTCTTTGGAAAAAGATAGATTTTTGAAAAGAAAAAAATATACGGGTTTTAGGAAAAAATCGCGCATTTTGAGGTTACGGAGCGTGCCGCCCAGTGGACGCCCCTTACTGCAGTTATTACTTGCAGATTTACTTTTTAATTTTACCGAAATTTGGTTGGTTGGGTTGTGCGGTATCGCATGTGGTCAGTCCGTAAGCCATATGGTCGTTTTAATTTTTGCTATAATTAAACTTATATAATTTTAAGATACATATTGTAAATATTAAAAATCATATACTTGAACTACAAATTGACTTTCACAGTGTTAACGGTTTCATATTTGGAACCTTGATATTCATAAGATGCATACCTACTAAATGTCAAACTGGATAAACAATAATAAAACTAGGAAAATGAAATTAAGTATTAAAAAAAAAAAATTTAGAGGAAGATTTATTTCACAAAAAAACGAAAAATAGCAATTAAAATACAAAATAACTGCCGAAACATTAAAAAGTTGCCAAAAACACAATCAATCAATGAAATCAACGTTTTTAATAGAATATTTTACGCAAAAATTATAAGGGTGTGTGTGAAAAATCACAAATTAGAGGTATCATTGTTAGCTACATAGCATCCGAGGATGCTTTGGCGCCGCCTCTTGATAAATGGCTTTGAGAATTGATGGACTTATTAAATTATATTTTTGTCAGCATTTTTTAACGTAGAACGCAGTGTGAAGCGACCTTTACTGTGAAAGTTAAGGTTTTTTAGTAGAAATACTCCGAATTCCTTGTTTTTAGGTAATAAAAGGTGGAATTGCGTAAGTTTTAGCTTATTTCCTTCTGTTCTCGGCACACATATTGGCCAAGGAAGGTTAAATATCAAGCGGAATAGCTTCAAAACTTCTAAGACATAGGTATAAATAATCTGTATTCTTTGATACTTTAAAACAATTTGATGGCGCTAGTGAAGTAAAAACCCTCACAGATAACGAAAAGCGTAGTTTAGTAAAAATATAAATACGGTACCTATAGATATTTTCATAAAAAAACATAGTTATTGAAAGATGTACCTATCACTGTATTTATAAAGGCCGGTTGCAATCGTGGACTGCCAAATTTCTATGCAAACCTACTTCAAAAATACTGAATGGATGGTCCGATATGTTACTCATAAGTTACCAAAACCTTTTGTACTAAAGGACCATTATATAAGAGTGCACGTTTTACGCAGGTCCTTTAGTTTTTTTAATGGTTACCATACAACACCTGCATGGCACGAACCTGACAAAAAAGTCACATTATTCCATCCACACCGATTCATCGATTTATTGAGAATCGATTTTCGGATAGAAGTGGCGTGGAGATGGATTTTTTGGTAGTTCATGATATGAAATGAAACTTGTGGGTTTTCTTTTTAATTTTCGTAATTTTTTTTTCAGGACAACTAGAAGTTTAGAACACAGTCCAGAGATTTAGAACATAGAGTTTTGATGGATAATATCAATAACATGCCAATAAATTATTACATACTATCTAAGTATAGTGGTATTTTGGATTACCGTCAAATGATACTAAATCTGTCGCGTCGCATATAAATAAAATATTTGATCTTCTTCTCTGTCGTGTTGCTCTTAGCAGAGCGGTCCTGGTCACGTCGAGGCGGCCGTATTTGTGTAGGAGGCCGATACAGCTTTCCTCACGATCTCCCGCCATCTCTTTCAGTTTGTGGATTGTCTGACGCAGTCTGACACTGGGTTTCCTGTTGCCGATAAATTTGAGTAAGTGACAAAATATTTTATGAGTAACAATAAATATTTGAGATTAAAACGATATCAAATCGTTTCCACATATTTTTGTTCTCATACCACTCGTATGGAGTTAAGCCGAATTCTTTTTAGGCGCATTTTTTTCTAAAACGGTCTTTTCATTGAAAACTGCAACATCCGCTAGGATTTGGGTCAGGCGACAATTGTGGGTGACTCGAGGTATTTGCAAAGATTACAATCGTACAATAAATAAGTAGGATTTTTAGGTAGCACATCCATTTGCAAGTGTATAGAATAATTTCAGACCGGTTGGTGTTTTAACTAGAAGTGAACATCGCTTCAGAATTTTTCTCTATGCTGAATAAATCTTAATTTATAAACTGTATTTGTTGCTGTTGAGCCATGGCATGGTTGAAGTTTTAGCACAGTGGCTTGCTATTAGAGTAGTCTATTTCCAGAAGTACAATAGGGCTGATGCCGATTCGGAATCGCGGAGAACCTAACGGGTTACCGGGGCTTCAGCTCGAAGCGCAGGAGAAGGAACGGGGTGGTTTTAAGTCAGTAAGATTCTGATACTCCCTCCCGCCTCACCCAGACGGGTCAGTCATTCGATGATCTTCCCCCCTTAAAAAAAATGTCTAGAAGTAGCTGGAAATAGACTTACGACGGTGACCATACCATTATTTACATACTACCTCTATAAGGCATAGATACGTAAGTATCTGATTAATCGAGATCTATGGTACCTAAGTTTTATTGCAATTTAATAGTATCTATCTAGATAAGGTAATTTATTTATTTATTTATAAGCAATTAAGCACATGTATAATTTTACAGCACAAGCCAAAACATTATACAGTTAAACAATAAAAAATGTTACTTATTTACTATTTTACACTTAAGTAACAGGTATCTTATAAAAAAGGAACGATAATTATAATTACTTAAAACTAATTCATCAGTCGTCCATCTTCTCGCAAAATCTTACACATTCACGACATACATCCTTCCATCTCGCTGCGCACAAATCACACTCTGGTGCGGATGCCAGGAAAGCATGCATCCGTACAGCATCAGCAAAATAATATAAAAAAGAAACGATGTCATGGAATTTGTATGGAAAACACCGCAAAATAATAACAAAGAATTTAGAAAACATCACGTACTATACAACAATGATTCATTTCTACATGTTTTTTTAAACTAACTGTTTCTTTTATTCACGTAAATCGGCATAGCAGATGCTCATGAAGCTATACCAAACCGACAAAAGTTTAATAAAATTTCAACTTCACCACAAACGTATAAGGTTGAAAATCGATCGATATATAGATTAGGGCAGCTTCATCTGCAGTCGTGTATTAAGAGTATTGTTTTGTTAAAACAACGAACTATTTTTTTGGCGACACAAGTGTATGAAAATTTTCCACACGACCAGTCAAGCACGGGCCGCTAATGACGTCAATGAGATAGGTACCTCTTTTTCACAGTCAACATTTTTATATGTAACTAAAGGTATTGTATATTACATAACATAACATCACGCCTTTTATCCCCGAAGGGGTAGGCAGAGGTGTACATTATGCCACTGTACAATGTAATACCCCCTTTTCACTACGTATGTTATGAGTCCCATGTAATAGGGGGTGAGCCTATTGCCATATACCGGACGCAATTCCAAAATCCGTGCTACTACTGTGAAATTTTTGAAATACCCAAGTAATACTTTGCCCGACCAATCGAACCCGAGACCCCTTGCCCGGCAGTTGCACTTGCTACCACTCGTCCAATGAGGCAGTTTATTGTATATATAGGAACACATTATTAACCTTTTGTTTTATTTTATATAGATATTAACTGATAACTGATACCGAGTTATCAAGTGTAAGAATTGGAACCAGTTGTTATGTACACAAAACACCGCTAATTAGTTCGCAGCACACATCGAAACTACTATCATTTACACAATATACATGTGTGGGTAATTTCATATTAATAGATATGTATAGAAACATTCGTCTATCACACACATCTTGGTATTTAAATGTCATTTTTGTGTCGGTATACGTAATAATTTAGTAAATAAGTTTAAATAAAAACGAGGGTAACGATAAAAATACTCATAACAAACTTTGAATAAATCGAAATCAAATAATGAACGATCGAGCTATACAATACCCACTGGGCTCGCTGCCATCGCAGCGGTAAGTCCCCTCTTTGAGGAGTGGCTTGAGAGACGCTACGGCGTCCTCACCTACCGCCTGACGCAGGTCCTCACCGGACATGGAAGTTTCGGGAGGTACCTGTGTCTGATGGGGCGGGAGGAAACGCCCGGGTGTCATCACTGCGAGGACCGCCCTGAGGACACGGTGGAACACACGGTGGGAGAATGCCCTTCGTGGGCTGAGCACCGCCGTGTCCTCAGGGAAGTGATCGGCGATGGCGACCTCTCGCGTCCGGGCCTAGTGCAGGCCATGATGCGGAGCGAGGGGGACTGGGATGCCGTCTCCTCCTTTTGCGAAGCAGTGATGCTAGCTAAGGAGGAGGCGGGACGCGTGAGGCAGCGAAGCGCTGCCTCCTCGCAACCCAGCCATCGCGAAGGACACACCGGGCGTCGGGGATCGCGAGACGATCTCCGGCCACCGTAAGCGCGGGCCTGCGGACGGCGAGCATGGGTGGCTCCCCGTCCGACCAGAAACAGACCCGAGCGTACGGCGCGTCGCGTTCCGCGCGCGCCTCAAAGAGCCATCAGACCACCACAGATGGGGCCCAATACGGCCGATGCCGATTCGGAGTCGCGGAGAACCTAACGGGTAACCGGGGCTCCGGCTCGACGTGCAGGAGAAGGAACGGGGTGGTTTTTAGTCAGTAAGAGTCTGACACTCCCTCCCGCCTCACCCAGGCGGGAGAAGTCATTCGATGATTTTCCCCCCTTAAAAAAAAAAAAAAAAAAATACAATACCCACATAAATATAGTGTTTTCTCATCGTATTTTTATGTTACTGAATCATATACAATATTTCGAAAATCTCATCTACAGCGCGCTTGGCGCAATGGTTATAGCCTCCAGTTGTCAAGTAAAGTGCCGCCGGATCGATTCTGGCATTCACATGTTGTTTTAGTATTAATTTATCAAATATTTGAAATTTGAAACAATTAAATCTTTTCTTTTTTTTCTTATCCTATATTTCTAAATCTTATGTTAATTTTAATAGTAAATACTTTAGATTTATTTATACCTATTATATCTTTTATTTATATTTAGTTCTAGTTATTTATTGAAACAAAGATATTTATTGTTGGATTCTTAACTTACTAATTTTAAATAATGAATTTTGACATATAAGTTATGAAATGTTATTTATTGTTTAGAATAATCTCATTTGCTTCATGCATTTCAACCAACTTAAATAAGATAAAAAACAGTAAAAAAGTAATAACTATGCTTTCTTAATGGTTCGATAACTGAGTATATTTGTAATGTTTGTGGCGACCATGGAATTTTATTTTACCCGCTTATGAAGAAACTACCGACTATATAAAACAAGTTTTTCAAATCACCCGACTTACAAAATAATTGCGTTCTTAGTTGTCAATGTATTGTAGTGTATTGCTAGAGCTATTTTTATTTTTACAAGATGTTCCAACACCTATCAACATTTAAAAAGGCTGAAATCATTGTTTTGCATGAGTAAAACATACCAATAACTGAAATTGCAAGGCGTTTAATGATATCAGTGAGTAAATAAGATACTAAGTTGATATTCTATCTAGTTGATATTGTGTTTATAATTTAAAGTTACTTATAGATATTAATTATATTTATTATTATTTTTAAGTAACTTTAATTCCTGTAAAGTATTTCCTGGTATTTTAAATACTTATTTGTTTGGTATCAACAGAGGAGATCCGTGCAGTTACGCGGAGTGCACAGATATGCGGAGACCGGAGACGTTGAACATCGTCGACGTGGGCCTAAACCAAAGGCAAATTCATCAGCTCGGCACTACGACATCGTAGTCAGGCTGATCCGTTCCTAGCAAATTCATCGGCTCGGCACTACGACATCGTAGTCAGACTGATCCGTTCCTGCCAACACACAATGTTTCAATACAAACTGTACGGAGACACCTGCATTCTGCTGGTTTAAGGTGCAGACAGCCAGCGAAGAAAATATTGTTATCTGTGGTGCACCAGCAAAAGCGATTAGAATTTGCTAGGGACTTTATTAATTTTGATTGGGCGAACAGTGTGGTTATATTTAGTGACGAAAAGACTTTCAAGTCGGATAAAGATGGGCGTAAAATATTGTGGAGAAAAGATGTAGAAAGGTATACGAATTGCAACCTTCTGCCTTGTAGGACCAGTGGCCGTATTACTGTCGGGTATTGGGGTTGGATGTCTTTTATGGGTCCCGGTGAGCTCGTGGAAATATCTGGTCTCAGTAACAGTCATGATTACTTGAATATTTTACAAAACGTAATCTAGCCTTTATTCAAATTAACTTATAATAATGTTTATATTTTTTAAGAATATTAAAATGCTGTCTAGAGCATACGGTGAAGTGATGTTATTGTTTTGTGAGATAATTCAATGCCACATTGTGAGCAATTGTTATCAATAGCATTTCAGGTCAATTTGAATTTACAAAAATGCCCCTTCCACATTTCAAATAATGATGAATCTTTTTCTTTCTAATCAACATGTTGATTCACTTCACTTTAATTTTTCATTAACAAATTTATTTAACTAATTTCGAGCTTGATTGACATATTATATTTACGCCCATCTGTTGAATGTTAAATCGTTCCATAGCATTCGTCACATTTTTTTTACTAACATACAGCCCACTGAATATTGAACCTTATAACAACAGTCGTAAAATAGATAATTAATGGAAGATTCCAATGACAAAAAGTCGCCCATTTCAAGAAATAACATGTTGAAATTTTAGTGTAATTTTTTACATGTTTTACTTGTTTATTACTTAATGTTTTATTAAATTACAAAACAAGAATGTTGTATTTGTTTGTTACATTAAAAAATGTTGCTGCCATCGCATTACCGCATGATATTTCCCGATTCGACTACTTATGAGGTTTATTGTCATATCTATTAATTATGATTTAAAGAACTTTAAACTTAACATGTGGTATATAATTAATTACATAACATCATCATAACATCACGCCTTTTTCATCCCCGAAGGGGTAGGCAGAGGTGCACATTACGGCACTTAATGCCACTGTACAATGTAACACCCACCATATTAGTTGTAGTTAGTACACACATCCGTTTGATCTTACACTTTTTCAATGTAAGATACATTCATGTCAATCTGTAAAATGTACGCAAACTGGTGGGTGGACAGGAATACGCGAACTTAGACCTACCCGAAATGGTAATACGGTCGCTCCTCAAAGGGATCATTCAGTTATATTGTTTATGTAACAGAACGTACTACGCACGCATATATTAATTTGTATTGTATTGTTAAAGAAGTATAAAGAGACTAACTACATCACTAGACATGACATTGACTCAAAGGTACTCAATAAATACAATAGCATCTATAAATAGTAACAAAAATTATAAAATGGTACAAAGTAATGACAAATTCCTAACAGAACCTCCATGTGTTTTCGAGTAAAACAATTAAGTAAAAATATTCAGTACGATCTGAGGGCTTAGTACGAGTTTCTTTTACGTTAAAAGCAATCGAAACGAGACCGCGTTCGAAGCTATGATTGGTTGGATCATTGGCGCCGGCCAATCACAACGCCGAACGCGTACTCGTTTCGAATACTTTAAGCGTAAGTGAAACTGGTACTATGGCCTCTGATCGTACCACACATACAGACCGATTATGAATATTCATTTAGAGTTTTTAGCCGTAACGGTGACATAAAAATAGCATTGTTTCGTAAAAAATAACTTCGCTTCATAAATAACAATTATTTTAAGAACAAAAGAATATGTTATTCTTGTTAAGTTACGTGATGGTATGGTATAAGAATTTCAACTATATTGATTTTGAATTAAAGTAGAGTTTGTTTTGAAGTAATCTGACGGTTGAGGGTAGGTTGATGAGCGGTTGTCTACAACGCGGATGCTTTCGTCATTAGTGGCCAATGTGTTACCGTTTAAAAATGTAAGTATCATTGTTTTTCCTTGTAATTCGATTATTAACGTATCACTAAATATGGTGAAACAATATCTACCGCGTGTTTGAGTGGGTTAACGTCGAAAAGTGCTGACCATATTTTGGTACGATTTTCATCCATAATACGAATAAAGGAAGATGTAGGACTTACATAAATAAAGAAATAAATCACTCATAAAGACGATTTGTTTTTCTAATTGCGTTATATTTTTTAATTCTAAGTGTAAATAAGCAACGTTTGGTTATGGTATGGTATGATTATAATGCGAAAACTCTGGAATACGTTATTTTGTGTAATTCAAAAAGAAATAAAATAATGACTTACCTCAACACATATTTTGTGATCACTCTGCCAATGAGACAGCTTCATCATAATCTTCATTACGTCATCATCAGCTAGAAGACATCCACTGCATAAACGCCTCCTTGGTTCACCGCGTAAAACGATAATCTGCAACTAGGATCCAACAGTATAATAGCAAACCTATGCTATGACCTGCCCCATATATGCTCTGTTTACATGGATCCTTGCTTCCAGGGACATCCTATGTAAGGCACAATGCGACTGTATTTAGGAACAAAAGTTCCTAATTTAAGAAAGAAAACTAAAAGCAACAGCAACAAACTATTCTCATACACGTGGGAGATGCCATAGGTAAGTACTTAGACGCAAATGAGTCGACTGGACAAGAGTGGTGCCACGACCTTACAGAAAATCACCTTAAAACATAGTTTAGGCTACGTTCAACGTGCGAAGGCTGCCAAAGCATTTGTCGCTTCTGATGTTGCTGGTGTCCATGAGCAACGCTGATTGTTTAGCAATTAATAGCTAATAAATAAATACAATAACAAATTAAAAAAGAACATATTATTATAATCTTTCGTGAGACCTATACCTATGTATCAAATTAATTATGATGTTTTCGGCTTACACACATAACTGTTTGAAGAGGAACTCGACTAATTTCAAGCGATGCTAGAGGGTCATATTCATAATCGACGAACGAGTCTAACGTGCCAGTGGTGTCGCTTAGGCCGCCAAAGATGGAGGAAAGTGTGCGTGAATCACGATAGAGGGCGCGTTGGGTCCGCACCGCAGCAGACTAGAGTGGCTAGTAACAGTGCGACAGTCGCCGCGTCGCGGGTCGCGGAATGCTGCTCATGAATATGAGCCTCTAGAATGACTTGAAACTAGTCGAGTTCCTCATCAAACAGTTACGTGAGTGAGTTGAAAACAATAAATATTATTATTATAACATATTTTCCCTCTGCCCCACGTGAGTTTGTTTGACAATTAGCACGAGATACACTATGTACCTATTGTTACAGTCTCACATTATTTTAATGACGAAAATAGCTCAATTGTAATTGTTAATGAAAAAATAATCTCAGTTGCTTACAATAATTGTATGTTAATGCCATTTGTATGACGTAGTAATGACGAAAATCACTTAAAAATAGTATTTAAGAGTAAAAAACATTCATGAACTTTTTGCGTAACTGGTTTTTGTACGTCTTTAAACGCGTTAGTAAAAAAAGGTTCATTACAGAAGAGAAGTGACTTATTTAAACCTTGGGTACTTTCTGCCACAACCAGAGCCCTTAGTACGAATTTGTTTTACGCTTAAAGTAATCGTAACGAGTACGTGTTCGGCGCTCTGATTTGTTGGTTCATTGGCGCTATCCAATCACAATGCCGAACGCGTACTCGTTTCGAATACTTTAAACGTAAATAAAACTCGTACTAAGGTCTCAGGTCCAATTGTTGCTTTACGGACTACTTACCTCAGTCGTTGAGTGGTTAGAAGCGTCACCACAGAGATTCTTTGATAAGGCATTAAAATATAAATTAAACACGTAGGTATTTACTACTGGGTATTTCAGACATTTCTGAAAATATTCAGCAATAGTACGATCTTTACCTACTTATTCCTTTAAAAAAGCTCACATTTCCACCATGGGCTAAAAAAAAGTCGTATATTTATGGAATAGGAGGCAAACGAGTAGATGGATCACTTGATGGTAAGCGATCAGCGCTGCCTATGGACCTGCAACACTAGAGGAGTCACAGTTGTGTTGCCCGCCTTTTAAAAAGGAATACGCTATTTTTGTTTATGCGATGGCAGCATCTGACTACGTAGGGACTAGGGAGTAGGGACTAACTCCGTCCACGTTGTATTACCAGAGGCGTCATTTCCAATAAAAGAGGAAAGGAAAAATTAGCTTATTGTAAATATATTATACTTTAATACATAATTTCCTTTTCAACTGTAGTAGGTATAATTTTCGTTACATTTATGAAAACAAGGTGTGCTAATGAACAGAATTTTGTTGATTATTATACTTATTTATTATTTTAGCTGTGGCTCGCCTGGATTTTTCCCAATTAACCTAACTTACCTAACGCGAGCTTCAAAATGTATTTGATAGCAAATAATTCATATTTCCTTAATAAAACCGCATAGTACTTTAATATCACAAATTGATATACCTCATGTTTATTGTTTGTGTATGAGAGCACTTTTTCCGACTCGGGAACCAAAGCCACAATATTAATCTTAAAGGAGAAATAGGTATTCTATACCGTACCGAAGCCGACTAAAGTAGTGCACACCTGACGAACACGGCTCCGGCACGGCTCCAACCTAGCAATGAACTTGTCAATTGAAATATGGACTTTAAATCGTATACGATTATGTAGTATGACATATTCGACAACGTCAATATAAAAAATTAATAATACTTACAACATTTTTGTATTGTTTCCAAAGTAAAAAAACCGTGCCGAAGCCGTGTTTGAGCCGTGACGGAGGCGTGTTTGAGCCGTGCCGAAGCCGTGTTTGTTAAGTGTGTGATCTTTAAACACGATTCTTTTTTGGTTATTTTAGTTAAGTTATTTATATTTAAAAAGTATTAAAAAGATTTCTAAATTACCTCTAAATAAACGTATTGCCTATAGGTAATTACAAAGTTAAATTTAAAAAATCATTTTAAAACTAGTGTCATTGTATTTGCAAATGGCAATCCATGATGTTAATTTTACACTCAACCCTTCAGAAAAGCCTAAACAATTAAAATGAAAAACAATTGAAAGATAGAGGAAAAATAATCAACACGTTATTGTTTTGTGATTCTTCCTCTAATTAATAGACTAGCTGTTGCCCGCGACTTCATCCGTGTGGAATATGAATTTTAGGACATAACTTTTTTGTTTTTTATTTTCCAAAATAAATGTATTTACCTACCTAGCTTATGTTACTCCTTAGTACATTAGGCAGCCTGTAAAAGTCCCGTGAAAATCGGTTCAGCCAATTTCGAGATTAGCCAGTACAAATAGACAGACAAAAATTTAGAACAATGTTATTTTAGTATGTGTCGTATGCACAGATATAATAAAGATTTTTAATATGTTTGTGGTCGTATGTATATTCATATGTAGTAAAACGCTGTTATTTCATTATTACAAACAGACACTCCAATTTTACGTACCTATGTGTAAAAATGTTTAGATATAACTTGTTGTCCGTACCTAATTATTTCATTATAGTAGTGATTTATTTTGTTATTGTATGATATTCTATAAAACTAGGACATAGTTAATTTATTATGTTTCATTGCCATTTTGTAATGGTTGCAGGGAGCTTTTTAGGTAGGTCTAAGGTCGCTTTCAGGGGTGCGGTGCCAGAAGACCTCCCCGTGGTGCACCCTGGGTGCGGGCGACAGTCTCCCTAGCGGGGGTGATAGGGTTGGAGTGACTGTCGCCCGCAGCAGACTTCTGGACTGGGCGGGCGAACCCGATAGGGTTCTGGAGGCGGCGGGCTGTGTGCTCATGGCCCGCGCTTCCGTGGGGCGTTTCTCCGCCTGTCTCTCTGAACTTAGCAGAGAGCGTGGCGGAGAGGCAAGGGCGGTGCTCGTTGTGCACTCACCCTGCCAGCGAGCAGCATCGGGACACAAGCTGTCCCCGATTGCAGCCGTCGATATCGTAATCCGTAAGGAGGTCACGGTCACGTTTTGTGACTCTGAACGGGACGAGGGTCTTGGCTTGGTCGCCCGGACCGCGAGGAAGATAACCTCTATAAAAAATTCCTCTAATACTAAGTTCTGGTGCGCGGCGAGAGTATGCATGGCTGAGGAGTAGTGTCAGTCGCGAGCGCACCCCCAGCTAGGGGACCAGTGGACCCTCTAGTTGGGAAACAAATTTTCACTTACCCAGGTACAGGGGGCACTGCCTGGGTGGACCGAATATTTCCCCCATACTCGTGGGAATTTTATGGAGTTGAACACAAAAATAAAAAAAACCACACAACCGGAGGAGGAGAGTGCGGGTGAGCTTGGCTCACCTGCAGTAGCAGGAGAAGGGAGCCCAAGTGGCTCCGGGACTCGTGGTGGGGCGCTGGACTCGTCCAGCAGGCCCCACACACGGGAGTCCAGTCGGAGGGTGTCGGACTCAGAGTCCGACACAACATTAGCGGAGCGGCTGAGCGTGAGCTCGAAAGGCTCACGCCGCCGCGCGACGGGGACGTTCAAACGCCCCAGGCTGGAGGAGGACAGTTTGTCCCCGTCCTCCGGCGCTCAGGAGGCGCCTCCCCCCAAGGTCCCCACGGCAGCGCGGGGAAGGGGCGGCAAGGGCAGCGGTCGCCGGAAACCGGCACCAGCTGCCTGCGCGGAGTCAGCCGAACAGTTGGCCGCGGAGGGCAGGGCTCTCTCAAGCGCTGTCCGTTCGGAGTCCTCTGCGGCCGAGATGTCCGGCGTGGAGGTGTCGGAGGGCGAGCGCGGCTCTGAGAGCGAGAGCTGCTCCGGGGGCCTCCAACAGGCCATTACGGCGGAGCTCTACAAGCTGGCGATGGGGAAATCCCAGCCGGTTAGGTTCCGCCTCCTCAGGGCGGCGGCGGCCACAATAACGGAGGCGGCCTTGGAGCAGTGTGCGGTGCCCACTGCGGGAAAGGTGCGCTCCGAGCTGGCCGAGATGCGGCGAGAGCTGGCGCGCTTGGCGGCCTCCAATGCGGCTCTGGAGGCCGAGCTGCGGACGGCCAGGGCCGAGCTCGCCGCTGCTCGCGGCAGTCGCCCCCAGCCCCCGGCGGAGGCCGACGTAGTCGGACTGCTGCGGGCGGAGTTGGCTGCCTTCCAGCGACGTTTCGACGTGCTGGAGGGCAGGCTCTTGCGCCCCCCACTCGCGGCGAGTCAGGTCGCCCCTGCGGTCCCGCGGTCGTACGCGGCCGCTGCGGCCAAGCCTTCGACCTCGAGTCAGGCTAGCCGCAGCTCCCAACCGCCGGCAAGGGCGCGACCGGCTGCCCCAGCGAGGGCCTCGGCGCCCCCGCCGGCGCAGACCCCAGCTGCGCCGACGGCGCCAGCGCCCACAGGGCGCAAGGAGAGGAGAGGCGCTCCAGCCCGGCAGGCTGGAGTTGCGGCAGCGGTGGTGGAACCCGCCCCGCGAGCGGAGGACGGCGGCGGGTGGCAAATCGCCGGCGAGGCGAGGAGAGTCGCCAGGGAGGGCCGGAAGCGCCGCAAGAAGGCGCAGCGGCAGCGACGGCAGCAGCAGCGCAGGGAGAAACGCGCTGCTGCCTTGCTCCTCGCCCCTAAGACCGCGGCTGTAGTGATTACGCTGCAGCCCGAGGCGGTCAATAGGGGCGTCACCTACGGCGACGTCCTCGCCAAATTGAAGGGGGCGGTATCTCCTGCGGAGTTCGGGGCGCCAGACGGGTTCGCGGTCAAGGTGACCGCTACCGGAGCCCGTCTTTTGGAGGTCCCCGGCGCGACCAGCGGCCCATCGGCCGACGCCCTGGCCGAGAGGCTTAGGGCGTGCCTCGGTGCGGACGAGGCCCGCGTGTCCAGGCCCACCAAATGCCTGGATGTCAGGATCTTGGGCCTGGACGACTCCGTAACGGAGACGGAGGTGGTGGCCGCTGTGGCCAGGACGGGAGGGTGCCCTGCTGACCAAGTTAAGGCAGGCGCCATCCGCCCGGACAACTCGGGGCTGCGCACTGTTGTGGTCAGCTGCCCCGTCACAGCGGCCAAGAAGCTGAAGGAGGGCAAAAGGCTCTTGGTGGGATGGGTCTCGGCGCAGGTCAAGCTGCTCGAGACCCGGCCTCTGAGGTGCTACCGCTGTCACGTGGGGGAGCACGTGAGCGTCAAATGCACCTCGGAGGTGGACCGCAGCGACTGTTGCTTCCGCTGCGGTCGGCCCGGTCACAAGGCCGGCTCGTGCTCCGCCCCGCTGCACTGCAATGCATGTGCGGCGGCTGGCAAGCCGGCCAATCACCGGGTCGGGAGCAAAGGCTGCTCCCCTCCCGCCAAACCCAAGGGCAAAGGTAGGCCCTCCGCCGCCCCTGCCGTTTCCGCCGCCGCCGACGCCACTGCCACCGCAGTCGCCGCTGCCGCCACTGAGGAGGTCGGAATGGACTGCCAATAATGGCCCCATTCCGCCTCCTCCAGGCGCCGCTGCTCAGGATCTCCTGCTCCAGAGCATGGCGCAGTGGTCGATCAATGTCGCCGTGGTCTCCGAGCCGTACTTTGTCCTGCCCAGGGATCACTGGGTGGCGGACCTGGACGGCTCGGTGACCATCATCTCGTCGGCCGCCGCCGGTACCCCGACTCTTGAGGCTGCTCAAAGAGGCCGGGGTTGTGTCGCAGCACGGTTCGGAGAGCTCGCTGTGGTGGGCGTGTACTTCTCTCCGAACCGAACTCTCGCCGAGTTCCACAACTCCTTGAGGGAGTTGGTCACCGTCGTCGTCGGGTTCCGTTCCCTCCCCGTGCTCGTCCTCGGGGACTTCAACGCCAAAAACTTGGCTTGGGGTTCCCGGTTCACCGACGTCCGGGGTAGGATGGTGGAAGACTGGGCCCTTGAGACGGGCCTAGTCGTCCTGAACCGGGGTTCTGTCCCCACGTGCGTGCGGATGCAGGGCGAGTCGGTGGTGGACATCTCGTTCGCCAGCCCTGCTCTGTCACCGCGTATTGTTGACTGGCGCGTCATGGAGGAGGTGGAGACGTACTCCGACCACCGGTATATCCGGTTCGACGTCTCCGCCGAGTCCGCAGACCCGCCGGTCAGACAGGCCCCATGTGGCCCGCGTTGGGCGCTGAAACAGCTGGACCGGGAGCTGCTCCTGGAAGCCGCCATCGTGCAGGCCTGGGTGATACCACCGGTCAGGCCTGCCGACATAGACGATGAGGCCAAGTGGCTCCAGGACGCCATGTCCAGGATCTGTGACGTGGCGATGCCCCGGATCCGGTCGAGGCAACAAAAGCGCCAGGTGTACTGGTGGTCGCAAGAGCTAGCAGCTCTACGCAAGGCGTGCACTGCTGCGCGACGCCAGTACACTAGGCACCGCAGGCGCCGCATCCGTCCTCCTAATGCGGAGGCGAGAGAGGCGGAGTTGTACGAGGGATACAGGGCGGCCAAGGCCCTCCTCAAGGTGAAGATATTGCGGGCCAAGGAGGAGGCCCGCCGAGAGATGCTGGGGACTCTGGACAGAGATCCGTGGGGACGCCCGTACCGGATGGTACGCGACAAGCTCCGCGCTTGGGCTCCCCCGCTCACCCAGAGTCTCCGGCAAGAAGTCTTGGAGGAGGTGATTGGCACCCTGTTCCCTCGACTGTGGAGGGGGTTCACCCCTCCGTATATGACTCCGCCCCCTGCGGTGCCCGACGCGGGCTACAGCGACGACGACGACGACATCGTCCCAGAGGTGACCGAGGCAGAATTGAGAGTGGCGGTGCGCCGGATGGGCGCCAAGAACACCGCCCCAGGACCCGACGGCCTGCATGGCAAGGCATGGGTCCTGGCCTCAGAGGCTCTCGGGCCTCGATTGATTGGTCTCTACAGCGCATGTCTGGAGAGAGGCCAGTTCCCGCTTCTCTGGAAAGCGGGAAAACTGGTCCTCGTGCGGAAGACGGGGCGCCCTGCGGACTCTCCGTCCGCGTACCGGCCCATAGTGTTGCTCGACGAGGTGGGGAAAGTCTTCGAAAGAATCATTTCGAACCGCCTCGTCGCGCACCTGACGGACATTGGGCCGGACTTGTCGGACGGCCAGTTCGGCTTCCGCAGAGGGCGCTCCACGGTGGACGCCATCATGCGCGTTAGAGACCTCACGACGGGGACTGCAGTGTCCAGGGGTAAGGTCGTAGTGGCGGTGTCTCTGGACATCGCCAACGCCTTCAACTCCCTGCCCTGGAGCTGCATCTTGGAGGCACTCCGATATCATCGGGTGCCTACCTACCTCCGTCGTGTAATCGAGGCTTACCTGACGGACAGGTCCGTCAGCTACCCCGGTCCGGCAAGGTGCTCGCGCGCGTGTACGGCATGCGCGCGGAGGCACGTCGCCGGGGCGAAACCCCGCTGCCGCGCCAAATAGGTGCGTGGCGGGATGAGCTCCGGCGCGATCTCATGGCGGAATGGCAGCAACGACTGTCGCAACCGAGGGCTGGGCTCGCTGCCATCGCAGCGGTAAGTCCCCTCTTTGAGGAGTGGCTTGAGAGACGCTACGGCGTCCTCACCTACCGCCTGACGCAGGTCCTCACCGGACATCGAAGTTTCGGGAGGTACCTGTGTCTGATGGGGCGGGAGGAAACGCCCGGGTGTCATCACTGCGAGGACCGCCCTGAGGACACGGTGGAACACACGGTGGGAGAATGCCCTTCGTGGGCTGAGCACCGCCGTGTCCTCAGGGAAGTGATCGGCGATGGCGACCTCTCGCGTCCGGGCCTAGTGCAGGCCATGATGCGGAGCGAGGGGGACTGGGATGCCGTCTCCTCCTTTTGCGAAGCAGTGATGCTAGCTAAGGAGGAGGCGGGACGCGTGAGGCAGCGAAGCGCTGCCTCCTCGCAACCCAGCCATCGCGAAGGACACACCGGGCGTCGGGGATCGCGAGACGATCTCCGGCCACCGTAAGCGCGGGCCTGCGGACGGCGAGCATGGGTGGCTCCCCGTCCGACCAGAAACAGACCCGAGCGTACGGCGCGTCGCGTTCCGCGCGCACCTCAAAGAGCCATCAGACCACCACAGATGGGGCCCAATACGGCCGATGCCGATTCGGAGTCGCGGAGAACCTAACGGGTAACCGGGGCTCCGGCTCGACGTGCAGGAGAAGGAACGGGGTGGTTTTTAGTCAGTAAGAGTCTGACACTCCCTCCCGCCTCACCCAGGCGGGAGAAGTCATTCGATGATTTTCCCCCCTTAAAAAAAAAAAAAAAAAAAAAGGTCGCTTTCAACAGACTGATGTGGAAGTCATTAAAATCCACTGCCGAATTGAAAATGCACATAGGTAAGCAGCGAATGTCTTGTTGTAGCTGATATGATGGTGAACAGAGGTTTATAAACAAAAGTTGGATTTATCAGCCACTTGAGAGTCCATGATAGACGCTAGTAGTCACGAAACGGGCGCCGTAGCCGAAACCGGCATGAAGGATTATATTATGGTGGTGAACAACAAATAGGTAAGTACTTACATATGTTAAAAAAGTATCAGGTAAACACACATTAAAAGAAAGTACACGTCTAATAATGAACAAAAATGTTATGCTTAACTTTAACCATTATAGGTATAAGGGTTCGTACACAAAACTACGATGCGATGCGAACTCGCTACGCAGAAAATTACAACACAAATTGCTGCGATGCGATTTCGTGCGACAACGCGTCTCCTAGGGTGACCATTCCTTCGACGACCGTCAACCGTACTAAACGTATTTTAAATTGAAAACTAGGTCGTGACATGGATCGTAAAAAAGTGCACTTTTGTTATTGCTTTTTTTTTAAGGGGGGAAAATCATCGAATGACTGATTCCGCCTGGATGAGGCGAGAGGGAGTGTCAGACTCTTACCGACTAAAAACCACCACGTTCCTTCTCCTGCACGTCGAGTCGGAGCCCCGGTTACCCGTTAGGTTCTCCGCGACTTTGTTATTATGAGATACAGGAAAAAGAAACAAAGAAGATTTTGGGAAGATAAGATGTTGATGCCATTGATCAATTCGCAAGTTCTTGCGATGCGTAGAGGGCGCTCGCACATTTTTGCGATGCGACGTCGCATCGCAGTTTTGTGTACGGGCCCTAAAAATACCACGCGTAGCATGCGTCGCATTCGCTTGGAACCTAAAGTACTTACAGTACATCCAATCTATTTAAATCATGTGTTTATGGTGATTAATTGTTTTAATAGTAAATTGAGGTTAAATATTCTACCTCTATAAACTAACATATCCTACATCCGATTAATATTAGGTACAAATGCACTAATGTATGAGTGTGTTTGTATTTATATACGTACATATAAAAATTAGGAACTGCTTGGGTCGTATTGTAACACACCTGACACAAAATAGTCGGGAGTAACACACAATTTACATAATAACGAAGGCCTACCAAACTGTAGTTCTTTATGATGTTCGACATTAAATTATATGTTATAAGACTGCCTCGTTGGCCGAGTGGTCGCAAGTGCGATTGACGGGCAAGGGGTCTCGGGTTCGATTCCCGGGTCGGGCAAAGTCACACAGTACATACTGGGTTTTAAAAAAAATCCCAGTAGTAGCACGGAGTCTGCAATTGTTCCCAATATATGGCAATATGTACATGGGACTCATAACATAAATAGTGAAAAGTCGGTGTTACATTGTACAGTGGTATAATGTGCCTACCCCTTGAGGGATAAAAGGCGTGATAAATAATAATAATAATAATATATGCTTTATTGTACACCACACAATTGTAATACAGGACAATATTTCCTAAAACAAAATAGTGTACAATGGGCGGTCTTATCGCACAAGGCGATTTCTTACAGACAACCTTTGGATGGAGCAGCAACAGGAGTCTGAAATGGGTCGTCAAGTGTACATTAATTAATATCTGTATAAAATACTATACATACATACATACAAGAATACTAAAAATAAATAATATATATAAAAAACAATATGATACATATATTACAAAATGGTGTGTGTTGGTGTATGTGTGTGTGTGTAGGTGTCTGGTTAAGATAGGAAATAAAATTATAAAGAGAGGTAATGCTCTTTAAGAAGTTTTTGTGTAAGAAGCGTGATGTTATGTATGTACTTATGTAGAAATCAAAATGTAAAACAGTTATAAGATACCTAAGCGTAGAATGTCTATACTTAATAAGGTATTCATTACATAATGTCTTTGGTATTCTTCTATATCAATCACCACAGTCACTTGGACTGTTTACTTTCCCAGGGTGATTGAGTGCCATAAATCACCATCAACACTCTAATGTAGATAATATTTACCATACTTATAATATATAAACAAGTTATGAGAACTTTTTAATCATTGGAATTCGTTTAGGCAAAGATATACGTATTTTGGTTGCAAGTGTACTTTATTGTATAAAAAAGCTGTTGTGATTACCGAGTCAATCGTTCAGTTTGAGTCTGAGAATCCCTTTCGTCTAACCCAGGCGGGAGAAGTCATTCGATGATTATCTCCCTTAAAAAAAAATCGCTCCGTTTTCGGTTAGCAAAATTCCCAAAATCGGCTATTTTTGTGAAATTTTTGGAACTGTGGTTGTTGTTCTGACAATAATTTAGAGCTATTGTTTGGGCCTTTTAAGATAGCTGGCGAAAAGTACCGTTACATTTTGATATTTTACCTTTGTTTACTCCCTTAGAGAATAAGAACCTTGAAAGTTATAAAAGTACTAATAAAACTAAAGAAATGAGATAAAACTTTCAATTTTATTTTGTATCCAGCACACAATTTATTTGTCACTATAATTTGAAACAACGAGTTCCATAGAATCTTATATTTTTCTTAAATATCAAGCCATTTGTACAGATTTACAATGATAATGCAATCACACAAATGAAAATAATTATTAAATAAAATAAGAATGCATACGCCATCTTATAAGTACCTAATTTCAATTAAACATTTAGTTTTAAAACCTTGAAAGCTTTGCATTCGAAAATTCAAGTCCCAGGTCAAAGACTTCCAATATGGCGGTGTTAAAAAATGCACCGTAGACAATATAGACGTCATGCCATAATGCTGACGTTTATTTTTTTATAAAACAAAAGTATTGTTTATTAAGCAAGGTCGGTTTGCAACATACTTTTATTAAAATTATACATTACAAAATTGAAATCAATGAGTATGTATGTACGTGACAATAAACACCAAATTACTCCCATACAACCTACATACAGAATAAGGATAAATAAATAAAATAAAATCTTTTTTCATACATTATAAATACACTCTGATCTAGTTATAATTTATACATTTATTATTGTTATTGTATTTTTTATGTTTAACACTAACATATCGCTATGACTAATAGGTAACTTCACCGTTTTGCAGAATAATGTACAGGAACTTATCTAATTGTTTTTCTATAATGTAACACTCACAAATAAAGAACGTGCTATTTTTAGATCGGAAATAATAACACCATATGTGAGTGGTAATGTTGTAATTTATTAATAACATGTTATTTGATGTTTTATATAGCCTTATCTATAGTTACGAAGTTGTTACATCTAGAAAAACGATAAATAGGACACACTAAACAAAGTTTAAGATGGTTTTTTAATCAGTGAGTTCCATTAACTCATAAATTACAACTTAAAACTAAGCTAAAGTAACACACGAATTATGAACTGTTTTGTACTTAATCGAGAGATACAGTCTTGTTTATACATTGGTCACTCGTAACTACTTCTCTTCTAGATCTACTCAAACACATTCTAACATACAACTTTATGTACACTACACTATGACTAAACTTTTAAGCTAAGCATAAATACAGTTATCTATTTATTTACATTTCAAGAAATTTCAAATTAAACATGATTTCAACAACTTTACTAAAGTCAAAAGTTAATCGCGATAAGGTTTATAGGAAAACTTTGTCTGATGAACTTTTGCACTATTACATATATAATTATGTACAATACAAAGTCTTTGGCCATAATAAAATACTTTACAATAATTTAGTTGACTCTAACACAGGATAGCATCTAGCTAAGCATCGTATAGGCACGTATAATACGGCTAGGCGTGCTGCGCTCTGCCGAGGTGGATGAAGAACGCCACGCGGTCCGCGCTGCGTTCCCCGCACTTGTTACACATGAACGGATCATTGTAACCATGGAAACCCATATGGATCGTGTGCATTGTCAGATCACCAAAAGTGATGTCGCAGTACTGACAAGAGTAGGACTGGTTTGTTCCAGAAGCTTCCACCGACCCTTCCGACTCACTGTCAGAAATTTCCATGTCCTTTGTTTTGTCGTCCTCGTGCTGCAATCGCAGCGCCGCTGGCTGCAGCTTGTAGGCTCGCCCTTTCCTCCTGTTTTTAAGGGCTGTGGTCGGAGTGACTGGCGTCACTCGCTCTGTACTTGGGGGTGGCGTACCTGCTTCGCTCGTCTTTGTGTTCGTAAGGTCAAGAGCGTCGTTGCCCGCTGACGCAGGTGTTTCCCGCGGAGTTGTTGGTGTTTGTGGTAAGCTCGCAGGTGACTTAGAAGGAGGCGGCGAGGTTGTACCAGTCTCAAGCGGCCTCTCCGCGTATGCCAAACGTTGGTGTAGTAATGAAGGCGGAGGTGACATTGCTTGAGTTTTTTCCGCCGCCATTTCAGGTAGTTTAGGTGATGTTCTGTGTTCATAGTTATTGTTCGGCGGGAATAAAAATGAGTGAGGTAGCAACGGTGGGAGGTAAGGTAAGTTGACGGGGAAGGGATTGCCAAAGATTGGGTGCGTCGGCGGGGGTCCCTGCGGCTGCGTGTTATTGTTCATGGACGACGGATGATCGAACATTTTAGATAAAGGCTTCTGTTTTGGTCCGCGCCGCGTTCCGTATACATCAATGATCGGCAGTGGGTTTGGTGTACCGTCGGGGTTCAGTACCATGGCAGGGTTGTGTTGGTACTTGCGTAAGTGCAGTTTGAGAGAGTGGCAGTACTTGGTGGCGTAGTTGCAGTCCGCACAGCGGTACTGGTACACGTTGGAGTGAGATTTCAAGTGCGAGTTGAGCATAGACTTGTTGACACATGAGTATGAGCACTGAGTGCACTGGAATGGTTTCGATCCTAAATGGTTCCTCATGTGGTATTCGAGGTGATGTTTATATTCCGTTACAAACGGACACTTTCTGCAACACAACATCTTCTCTGGTTTAATGTGTTCTTTGCTATGTTCCCAAAAACTTAGTTTCGTTACGGCAACGAACTCGCATTGCTTACATTTGAAAGTTTTAACTTTGCCGTGTGAGTTGACGGCGGGGACACGGAGCCCGGGCTCATCATCAAAGTCTTCGTCACCTGAGCCGTCGCGGCCATCGTCACCGTCGTTTTTCTGGCCAACATCGTATCCAGAGTCTTGGTACCTTTCATATGATCGCCTGTCGTGGTCTCTGTCCGGAGAGGAAGGTGTTCGCGGTGATTTCGGCGGCGTAGCGTCAGCACGCTGTAATGGCGTGGATACGTGCGCGGGCGGCGCTAAGTTTCTCGGCGAGTAAGAGGTTTCATAGCCAGGTGATTGCTCCCGACCATCATTGTTACGGGGTTCAAATCCTGGTGGTGTAAGTAAACTGTACGGCAAACTGTTACGGAACGACTCGAGATGCATACCCAGATTTGCTTTCGCTTTCAGCGTCATGTTGTCGTAGAACGGAGAAGGTTCTCCAGAACTGCCGACACTGCGCGGCGAGTGTCCGTTTGAATCTTTACTGGAGGAGGAGGGCGATGCGCTATGGAAGCCATCCGAGTAGAAGCCACTGGTCTGGTCTTTCATAAAGCTTCCGTCTTCCATCGGTTCAGATTTCTATAAAGAATAAAGTTGTTATAGACCACAAATAAGTTCCCAAAACTTGTATAAAACACTGTGGAAATATACAATTGTTGTTACGTTATGTGAAAACACTTACCACAGTGGGCTGCTGCAGCAGTGATCCCCAAGCTTGGGGATGCGACGTGTGATGCGCGGGCGGCATGCCAGCGGGGGACGCGCAGCTAATCATACCTGAGGTAAGAACAAATTCATGAGTACAACATATTACTACTTTTGCGACGTAAATCAATTGTGAAATACCTAAGTACCAAATGAAATCAGTAAGCAGATTTCTAAGTAACGTAAAAAATGCGATTACAACAATCACGTACTTTGGCACAATTAGTATTTGGAGTACGGATTTGCGATACATTTTGCCGAGGCAAGCTGGTTTGTAGTGGCAATGAATATTGGATTGGACTCAGTACCTACTTGCACAGATTTTGTGCCGATACAATTTCCGTTATTATGTATATTTGCATAATATTTGTTTGTAAACATACGGCTATTGAGTAATTGCGATCAATTTACTGTGTAGAGGAAATCTAGGCCAAAAAACATTATTTGGTTTGCGATTATTTCAAATAATGAACTACACAAGTATATTATGCTTGGCTAATGCATATTAGTGTCTAATTCATGCTTATAATAAAAACTGGAGTTATTTCTAAAGGTGACTTAGAGGATACGGGTAATAGCGATGTCTGCTGCATTTTCGGCGCATTACAATGAGAGTGACGAATGTTAAACATAAATAATTAACATTTACAACAAATTATTGCTAGAATTTTCCTTAATTTAAACAAAACTTCATTATCCGTCTTGAAACTGAAGGATTATTTGTAAATTGTTTTGTAATAACTTAGTGTTTTACCGTTTTGACTGACTCTTAGTGTTACCTGTGTTAGTAATAATTAGGTATCAATTTATAAGTAAGTATAAATATAATACTGCCTCGTTGGCCGAGTGGTCGCAAGTGCGACTGCCGGGCAAGGGGTCTCGGGTTCGATTGCCGGGTCGGGCAAGGTATTATCGAGTTTAAAAAATAATCTCAGTTGTAGCACGGAGTCTGGAATTGTGCCCGGTATATGGCAATAGGCTCACCCCCTATTACATGGAACTCATAACATAAATAGTGAAAAGTGGTTGTTACATTCTACAGTGGCATAATGTGCACCTCTGCCTACCCCTTCGGGAATATAAGGCGTGATGTTATGTTATGTTATGTTACAAATAAAATATTGGTTATATAATTTATGCAAATATATATTAGCATACAATCCGTTGCTACTGAGATGGAAATTGTTCTACAACCTTTATCATTTACTTCTAATGTATTGAATGCGTGTTATTTACCTATAATTCATTATTCATTTATGTTTTAGGGAATGCCTTGTTTATATTAAAAAGAGATACGCATGTGTTGCTATACTATGATCACAATAAAATAATGTACCTAATGATACCAATGTAGTTTTGTATTGCTAAATAAGTAGTTAAATGTATCATTTGAATTATGTAGTATCTACAGATACAATCAGTAGATTTCTAAAATATTTAGCTTATATATTGTTTATGAACTAAAAACTTAAATATGTATATAAAGTAGTATAACGTAACACCTTTTAATCTTCGACGGGGTAAGCAGATGTGTATTAAAAGCCTACAATAATCACTGAAAGCTTCTACAAAATAACAGCTTTTTAAAATGAATGGTATCTGATCCTTTATGAAGAATGTTGTTTATTTAATATTTGTTTTTATTTAGTGCAGATATATATATTAAAACTAATCAAAATTGTAATAGCCGTTATGTAACAAAATCTATGTATAAAGTAATGTTAGAAAAATAACACACACAGACAATTCACAGCACCGGGTTACCCTCTAAACAAACCAATAATAAACAATTTTGAAGCTTATTTCTACAGTATTTACGGCCAATTTATTTAAATGCAAATAATTGAGGCTAAATATTAAAAAAAAATACCATAACAACACGTACCTTATTGGCTATATTGAAGAAATTTACACAACACAACATCAATAACATTAGTTAAAATCCGTAAAATTCACTTTAGTCCTTGGGTTCACAGTTAAATTGTTTTTCATACACACGATAAAACGGTGAGCGTTTTTTGAGACAACCCTTCGATGCGACGGCCGGGACACGTCTGCCCGTCGCCACCTCTCACAATGAACTGAAAAAAATCTGTCAATTTTTATGCTCCAAACATCGATAAATGTATTCTATGTTTGAAAGCGACGTCTTTGGCAGACAGGGACGGCAATACTGATGGATACGTCTGTTCCGCTCACGTCCCCACAGCCTATTTTTATTTGAACCAATACGACGCGAGCTTCGGTGGGTGGGGATCAAGTTATTAAGTTATTGTTTATGCGATATTAATAATAAAAAATAAGCAACCCCGCGTATTTTGCCAGTTGTTATTGTAATAACGCCTGGCCGTATTATATCGGGTATTATTGGCCGATAAAACTGCGTGTAGGGAAATTAGATTGTTTTCGTATTGTATCACTTAATGTTTACGGTTATAATGTGATTTTTATGTATGTTTACCCCATTTATTAAGTAAGACAATAAAATATTTGAGGGCGAACGTTAAAACAAATGGATTGTTTGTTTGTCATTCATGAGTCGTTTGTATGTAGTAAATAGGCTTACTTTAGAGTTTATGTCCCTTAAAACCATATGAAAGTAACCCCTATGTATGGATTGCGTCCCCCTTATTTACTTCACTTTTTATAGCGTAAAAAAGGTGATCATAAAAAACTCGTAGCGCGGCTACGCGGTGAAGGGGCGTAGGTAGAGCTTTTTACGTCAACCGCCAGCCAATAGCAGAGTGCAGATTAAAAAAGGAATGCCGTTTACTTTTTCTTCTGTATCAAGCAACCAATTAAAATGAGTCTTCTATTTATGTTTTGGCGGGGCTGCAGTGGTCGGGTGACATAATAGTTTTAAATTTTCATTATCAAATTGTCTATGATACATTTTGTTTAAACGTCAGATATTTGCTATGTTTTTTATTCAGCTGTGTAAAGTGAATATTACTCTGGAGTAAGACCTAGGTAGATAGGATGGACGTGTTTGTTGATTTTTACTGAGATAAGGTCTATAATGTAGTTAGTGGACAGCGGTCACCGGTGACTGCTTGCATAGGGGATTATCGGGTTGGGTTTACGGGTTCTGATTATGAGACTGTTTCTTAAACCAACTGAGATTTTTAATCTTTATTTTTTTCAATAAAACCTTGATCTTTTTGCAGAGCAATTTTTCGCCATTAAATTACATAACATAACATCACGCCTTTAATCCCCGAAGGGATGCAGAGGTATACATTACGCCACTGTACAATATAACACCCACTTTTCACTATTTATGTTATGAGTCCCATGTGATAGGGGATGAGCCTATTGCCATATACTGGGCACAATTCCAGACTCCGTGCTACTACTGAGAATTTTTAAAAAAACCCGAGACCTCTTACCCGGCAGTCGTACTTTCGACCACTCAGCCAGCGAAGCAGTCAATTAGTTTAAAAAATTAACAACTACAACATTACCTAATAAAAACAACAACATTAGTGTTGCTAAACAGTTACTTAACATAAAGATTAACACCGAATATCGACACCTACCAACTTAAATAGAAGTCGCGGAGAACCTAACGGGTAACCGGGGCTCCTGCTCGACGTGGAGAAGGAACGGGGTGGTTTTTAGTCAGTAAGAGTCTGACACTCCCTCCCGCCTCACCCAGGCGGGAGCAGTCACTCGATGAATGTCGTTGAAGCGGCATGATAAACGACTGCATTAAAAACTTCTTTCGGTTATTACAATCGTTTTACTAACTATTTCTAACTGTCGGCGTGTTTTTATTTAGTTGAATAATTAATTTAGTCATTATGTTGACGATAATAAGCCGTCGTTGTCGGCGAAATGAAAGGAAAAAAGTACTTAGTTATTAAAAAATTAATAGTCGATATCGTTAGTGCAACGGTAACAAAGGGGTCGGATCTTTTTGTCTTTTATTGTATTGTAATTACTAATGAGTTTGTCAATCAAATCTAACCGACCTTTTTCGATGTTTTAGCGCCAATGCAATCCACTAGTTTATTCAGAGAGACTGCCTTGTTGGCAGAATGTTCGTACGTGCGATTGCCGGGCATGGGGTGTCGGGTTCGATTTCCGGGTCGGGCGAAGTATTACTGGGTTATTAAAAAAAATGTCAGTAGTAGCACGGAGTCTGGAATTGTGCCCGGTATATGGCAATTTGGCTCCCTATTAAATGGGATTCGTAATATAAATAGTAAAAGTGGGTGTTACATTGTATAGTGGCATTAAGAGCCGTAATGAGCACCTCTACTTACCTCTTCGGGGTAAAAAGGTGTGCTGTTATATTATTTTATTGACACTGGTCATAAATGTTTATTACAAATTGTTTTTATTTGTTCCAAAAAGAATGTAAATAACCTGAGCCTTTTGCTTTATTATTTGACCCTTTATAAGAAGAAATAATATAACAAAACAAAAATTTTAACATACCTACCTGAAAAATGTGTACCGTATTTTACGTAGCCACCTTTGTTGTATATCATTTACATTACTCAAGTAATCTTCAGCCTGTAAGTGGCCACTGCTGACCAAAAGCCTCTTCTCACACAGGGAAGGGTTGAGCAGTACTCACCACGCTTGCTCAATGCAGGTTGACGATTTCAAACTTATAATTAGATATTATAAGCCCAGGTTTCCTCACGATGTTTTCCTTCACAGCTTGTCAGTGGTGTCTAAATAATCTTGGAAAGTACATATAAATCGGAAAAAGTCACATTGGTACTTGCCATTTTTAGTTTTCGAACCCGCGCTCTCAGACATGAGATGAAAAGCCTCTTAAACCTCAGGGCCTCCATGCCAATACACAGGATAATCACTGCTGACCAATAGCGCCAACACACTCACCTTATGATAATCCGTCACTTTGAGTCTCCAATATCTTGTCAACTATACAGCCAGTGTTGAGTCTTGTATTCCCCAGTTGACGATGTCATCAGTCTATCTAAATCTAGTGGCAGTCTATGCTACGCTATCCAATTAACTACTGACATTTTTTACCTACTAAATGACTCAAAGATGGACGATGTGGACTAACAAACATATTATCTTAAACAAACTTAGTTAATTACAAAATAATTGTACGTCATATAATATATTATTAGAATTAGTGTTCTAGACTATTATTTCTTATTCTTACATGTGTTAAATTTAGTGTAATTATTGGATTGTTTTATCTGTTCGATATAAAAGAAAAAAAAATAGAAAAAACATAGACAATACATTTACCTATTTGATATCAGCCATGATGCTGCATAAAAAAAAGTAAAAAGACATAAAAGGATAGTGTGACAGTGAAAGTATAAACAGTAACTAAACATTTTTAAAAGAAGAACATGTCTATGCTAATTGGGTTACCCACTCAGTGTAAGCTAGGCACACGAGTCACGCAGCACTGATTTTCAGTGGGCACCCTTGCAGTGACGCTCGGATGGTAACAACGTTTTATGATTAGACAAACACAAACAAAATAAAATAAAATATGTTTGTGTGCTCTCTAATAATCAATAATTTCTCACACTTTAAGATAAAGACATTGTTTTGTTTGACGACAAAAGATAACATAATGTTTTGTTCAAATAGACTAGATTTCATGTTATGTTGCAATCTATAAATACAATAATCCTAATCCAGGCTTTTGATCTGGATACTGATACTAAGCAGGAATCACTTGATCAATAATGTTATTAATATTAACTCTTTCTTATAGTTTTATTCTCGAATTCCTTTCATTTTCTTTTTATTCTTTTGTCTTCTTCTTCTTTTGGTATGGTAAACCTTCGTATTTGGAGAAGGCTAATAGTTCAGTGGAGGACCAGCATTGATGATGATGATAATTCTTTGATGATCGTAGCTGAATAGTTTTTTAGCTTTACGACATCTACTTCAACTGCTAAAGATAAGCTTAGTCCGCCACGCCGAACAACAGTTCACCTTTTCCATTCATCGATAACCTGTGATTCTCACCATGTGGCCGGTCTTGTGTACTTAAAGAGACCTACTTATGCTTCACGAGAATGTAGAAATTATGAATGTACTTATTTAATTGGTAACAAAGGTCCTACGGGAGTATCTATTCAGTACAAATAATCAATTTTAACCCATTTTTTTATTTGTTCACATACAATTTAAATGTTCAATAACAAAAATATTAATGTTTGTTCTTGATAGCGGTGACGTCAATTAGAATCAATAATTTAATATTAGCTTATTTAACGGGTTTTTGTTGTTAGGAGAAGAGTCACGTAGCACCTAGTAAGTGCCCATTTATCTAACTTTTTGAGTACTGTCATTATAGACACAATTAAAGACCAATAGGTTGCGGTCACCGGTGTCCTCGCGGTGTTTGACAGTTTAATGGGATTAAATGGTAATGAGAACGCAGATCACCATACCAGTGGGCAGTGGTGACAACGTACTCACCACTGCCCTTGGACACCTGTATCTGAAAGAGTATTTCTCTAGGGTTTGATTAAACCTTTCTATGATCACTCAGCCTAAAAAATCTACCACTAGCGCTAAAGCAAGGTCTCCATGGTCCAAATGGACTCACAACAAGGAAATCTTTCACACCTAACCGATGCACGATGATAAATTGTTGAGAGTAAGTACCTATATCGATGATTCACTTGTCGCATTTTCCGTCTTATGCATGTAAAAAGTATTTTAGTTCATACTAATTCATACTAAACGAGAACTTGTCATGCTGCATCTTCCAGTTCGCAATCCCGACACGAACACTTTCTTTGTCGTCAGTCCTTCGAGTGATATGCCCTGCCCATATAATGATATCAGTCTGAAGTATTATGTATACCTGGGTGTCTTTCAGGCCCGAGTGAATAGGTTGCTTACCTTCTAGAGTGCTGGTATATGAGACACAATAGAAAACACACTGTGTCTTGATCTACGTTCCGGCATACAACGAGTTAAGGGACGACGTGCTCCATCGTAGACCGCATCATGATGATAAGGCATGGCTTAACACCAGGCGAGATAGTGGTCAAACGGCCCATCAAATATATAAAAAAACCCTTACATCAAGAATAAGGGCAGAAAGGAGAAGACATCGAATTTCAAAACGAAAAGTAGAATAACAGTCGTCTTCTTGAAAAGTTTTCCATGTCACAGCCTCTTCCCCTAAACATAAGAAACCACTAAAATTCAGATAACGGCTCGAACAGGAGCGCGGCATCTAATATTTTGGCAATAACCACCCTCGATCGAGGCAAGGAGAAATTTCCCATTTCTCGGTCAGTACACTCGCGAAAATATGCGCTACTTGGGCGAGAAGGCTGTGTGCATACGGTATCTTGGTTTGAGAACATAAAGGTATCACGTATATCTTCTAGTGATATACAGTTTGGAGGAAACCTAAAATCAATGACCATACGTGGATATAAGGAAGACCTGACGAATGTCAAATGAAGAACATTCAGTTTCGGTAATCATATTTTATCGCTTTAAAGTTTTGAAGTCATTTTAGTTTAACTCGTCGAGTACCGGTTTTGTAGACACAATTATAGAACAATAGGTTGCGGTCACCGGTGACCGCTTGGTGTTTGACAGTTTAAAGCTATGTTAAATTACCATAGTTAAAGGTTTCCCATTGGTTATGCCATTAACTAATTCATTAAAGATATTATAAATGACATCTTAGCAAAATATGATGTGTTATAATTAAATAATTAGTATTGACAACTTATTATTGCACACACATATTTTTTCCCATTAGTACATTCGAAATAATGTAGTTATTGAAAAAAAAAAACAATCAGTCGAACATAGTAGGTACTTCCTCCTTTTTTGAAGTCGGTAAAAATAAATGTTATACTTATAGCCATAAAGCTGATAATCAGTTGAGTACACCTTACTCACTGGACATAACCTAACCACATAGATTTTGATAGACATTTGTTAAACATTCCACAATCATTCCAAATTCAAAACCCCATAATTTCTGCAAAATGACAATTACAATAACAATTTTAATAATAAACTTTATACTCAAAGTTGTAGCGTTGATATTGAGTTGTACTTAATATATATACTGGAATTATATATAGCCAGTAGCGTACTTATATGTATACATTTGTTCGTATGTCCGAGTCAGTTCAGCGTTCTTATCGTAGCGAGTAAAAAGTAATGCGTCCAGCCTTTATGGCAGTTTCGAGACACGCTCTTTATTACAGAGGGCAAGGCTTTGCGTAAGGTTTGGTATACATTGAGAGAACTAGTTTTTAGTCAAATTTTCGTGGTGCTTGGCGACTGGGCTTCACCCAGTTGTCAGTCTCTTTTTGTGCGTTCAGGCGTAATTCATTGTGTCTGCTGCAGTAATTCACCGAGGGAAGGGGAAACTACCGTTTTTTTCTTTTCCTCTTATAATAAATATCTTCTAATTCACTTCGTTGCGGAAACCAAGACAGTTCTTCATGTCCCTGGGACGCACTGGACTCCAGTGTTCCGGTGTTTTCATAGTTGTATCTACTGTAGATCCTGACTTACAGGAGTTGCAGCGGTTTTGGGAGATTGTGGCGGGCTTGTCGATAAAATTAAAATACACCAAGAGATAAAGTAGAAGTGAATTAAACGCTTAAGCCGTGAGAAATTTCGATTAATTTATGTATATAGTCAGAAGTGTAGCTTTCAAATGAGTGTTTCTATTAATAAAAAGAAATATTATTTTTACAGTAAGAACTTTTTAAAAAGCTTTGAATTTTGTTTGTCATAATTAGTCATTTCAAAAACAAAACTGTTAAACAGTTTTCTGTTTTCGAATTTACCATAATTACCTATGTTAAACAGCTGTTTTTACCCATCAACCTTGTAGTAAAATTGTTTATTTTACAACTATAGTATATATGTACATTAATATATAATAAATTGTTGTACATGTCATATTCGCTTAGTGACATATTCGCTTATATATACATCTAAATGTGAACAGTTAAATAACAAAACAAATTTCGAAAAACAATCTAATGTTTGATTTTCAGCTAATGTTATATTTCCAGGTACCTATATATAATATTAATAATAAATTATTTAAAGTTATAACATAATTATATTTAAATATAGCACAGGTATTATTGTCTACAGTGCGGTAAAATGATTTAACATTATTTAAATTTTAATATTATTAAATACTTAAATTTTTTATACCTATACACAATTATTTATGAAGGTTACAATATATATTTGTAACCGAATATATTAAATAACATATTATTTGTAATATTATTAGTTTCTACCACAGCTTCGACTTCATAATATAAGGAGATAATAAAACGTAACTCTGGTCGAGGAAGTCGTCACTATTGAAGGCCATTCTAGGGATTCTGGGTTCAATTGTCAAGGTTTGTGACATGGATTTATTCAGAACTTTCAGAATTTACTTTAATAATAATTACGGTGGCTGAATCTCCATATAGAAGCATTATGTTTGCTCCATCACAGAATACTTACAAGCTTAAAACTTAGCTAAGGAGAATAGCGTGATAAACATTTAAAATTCACAATAGGGCTGATGATAAGATATGAAAATCATCCTGACATTTAAAAGACTGGATCTTTAATACCTATCATCATCATATCAGCCATAGGACGTCCACTGCTAAACTTAGGTCTCTCCTAATGACTTCCAGATGGGCCGGTTGGAAGCGACCTGCATCCTGCGGGTCCACGTGACCTTCAAAGTCAAAGTCAAAGCATTTTTTTCAATTAAACCATAGTTTGGTACTTTTGAAACGTCAACAAATACAAAATAAATAATAGTCTGTCAGTCAGTCCGTCAGTGAAATTATGTGAAGCTAGGTGCTCATTCCAAAACGTAGATTCGAATGGAGAAGAACGAGCAAGAAACTCCATTCGTTACTCTTTTTAAAAAAAGTATGTTCTACAATGTCTCTGATACATATTTCAATACTGTACGCATATGTAAGAACAATGCACAGACACGCTTGACGCATTATACTAATAACTTACTAAAATAAAAAAATCTTAAGTCTAATTACAGACAGTCTAAAACAGTCTAACATGGTGCTCACATATGCATACTGACAATCCATAGAAATAGTGCTTCTATACAAGAAAAAGGAAACTCTTTGTTTCAATAAAATAAGAAATCCTCGATGCCATAAGGAAACTAGATTGTCTACATTACAGTTAAAGTGTTAAAGTATTATATTACCTACTATTGGAATTTAACTACTGACTACATTTGAGTATTGTCCAGTGGAGCCGAACCAACATGCTGCCAAGCATTCTTATCTTCAAGATAATCTGTCAGTGTGTAGTAAGCTTGATTACATAATTCGCGCTTAATAGGTATATGTTTTAAATTTACTTTCACTGAGATCTAGTATGCTATTTGGTATTTTATTATAGCATTTAATACCTAACCCCATAAAGGATTTCTGTACTTTGGACAGTCTGAATTACGGTATAGCTAACTTATTTTTGCCTCTAGTATTAAAATTGTGTCTATCGCGTCTTTTTTCAAACAATTGCCTATTTTTCCTTACATACATTATATTTTCATATATATATTGACAGGGCACCGTTAAAATATTTATCGTTTTAAACAATTCTCTCAGCGATTCGCAACGGCGTAAGTTATATATTGCTCGGATAGCCCGCTTTTGTAGAATAAATATTGATTCTATTTCTGCAGCTCGACCCCACAACAAAATGCCGTACGACATAATGCTGTGGAAATAACTAAAATAGACAAGCCTAGCTGTATCTACGTCCGTGAGCTGTCTAATCTGTCTAACTGCAAAAGCAGCTGAGCTCAATCTCCCCGAAAGCGCCTTTATATGCGGACCCCATTGTAGCCTATTGTCTAACGTAATGGCTAAAAATACTGTCTCGTTGACAAATTCCAACTTTTGACCGTTCAAAACAATATCACAATCGTTACTACGCACGTTTGGTAAACTGCATTTAATACATTTTTTTTTTATCATTCAGTGCTAGATTATTAATGGTAAACCAATTATGTACTTGAAGAATGGAGCTGTTTACGTCGTCAAGATTATTTGTACGTCGATCTATTTTAAAAATTAATGGTGTATCATCTGCAAAAAGCACCATTCTTGGTTCATTTTTAAATATAAATGGCAAATCATTTATATAGACTAAAAAGGGAAAGGGACCCAATATTGAACCTTGAGGAACGCCCATATTCATCCCAGAGCCCTGTGAGTTAATACCGTTAACAGGAACCTTTAACTGTATTTCTTCTAAATAAGATTTCATAAGACGGAGCGCAGAGTTTCTTATCCCGTAGTGATCTAATTTCAGCAAAAGTGTTTCGTGGTCAACGCAATCAAATGCTTTTGAGAGGTCACAAAAGACACCAATAGCACCCTGTGCTTCCTCCCAAGCACCAAATATTTCCTTAATCAAAGTGACACCGGCGTCAGTTGTGCAACGACCTTTAGTGAAACCGTATTGTTGTTGGTGAAAGATGGAATGTTTATTAAAATGATGAAGCATCCGAGACAGCATCAACTATTCAAAGACTTTGCTGAGAACCGGCAAAACAGACACTGGCCTATAGTTGCTAGGTTCTTTAGTGTCACCGCTTTTAAATAGTGGGATAACCTTACTATATATCATTAGGTCAGGGAAAACACCGTCATCTATACATTTATTGAAAATCACAGCCAGATATGGCGCTACAGTTTGGATAAGTGACTTGCAAACTATTACCGATAAGCCCCAAAGATCCTCCGTTGATTTGGTCTTGATTTCTTTAAAAACTTTTATAATTTCTAGAGGATTCGTATATCGAAAACTAAAGTCGTATTGACATGATTCTATGTTGTTCTTAAGCAAAGTTACAGAGAGGTTTGCTGATGACTTTAAATGTTCAGTTGTTTTAATAGGAATATTAGTGAAAAAATTTCAAACTCCTGGGCTACATCTACGTTTGATGAAATTTGTCCCCTTTCGGTATTTAAATTAAATTCTGAGTTTCTTAATCTTTTCCTACCAGTCTCGTTGTGTATAACTTTCCAAGTAGTTTTTTATCTTATCATCAGACGATTTTATTTTATTACTAATATAAAGACGTTTCGCGACTCTGCATACTATTCTAAAGGTTTTTGAATAAGATGTTACATACTGGTAAAATTGGGGGTCATTTTTGTACGGTTTCATTCCATAAAGTTCAAAAAGTCTGTCCCTACTCTTACGAATACCTACAGTTGCCCAATCGCTAAATACAAATTTGGTATGAATATCTTTATTTTTTATTGGCAAAATATTGTTAAATTCCTTGTTTAACATCTCAAAGAAATCATTGTAGAATTTATTCAGATTACTACCTCTAGTATCAAATTGACTGCCTCATTGGCCGAGTGGTCGCAAGTGCGACTGCCGGACAAGGGGTCTCGGGTTCGATTCCCGGGTCGGGCAAAGTATTACTGGGTTTTTCACAGTGGTAGCACGGAGTCTGGAACTGTGCCCGGTATATGGCAATAGGCTCACCCCCTATTACATGGGACTCATAACATAAATAGTGAAAAGTGGGTGTTACATTACAGTGGCATTAAGTGCCGTAATGTGCACCTCTGCCTACCCTTTCGGGGATAAAAGGCGTGATGTTATGTATGTTATGTAGTATCAAATACTTTCATACATAATTTAGTAGCTAAAGAATTGTTCAATTTCTCCAGATTTTTAAACGTGATTTGTCTATATCTTATTTGAATTTTTAGGATAGGTAAATATGAGCTATACGCAACCATTAGTCCACAGTGGTCGGATGGCAAGCTATTTATAATATGTTTTTCTTTGTGGTCACAATTACAGAAAACATTATCAATACAAGTGGAGGTAGAGGTTGTTATCCTTGTTGGTTCTAAAAAAACATTTTTCAAATTAAATGATCCAAATAAATTTAACAATTCCATACTACTAGTAATATTTTCTAATAAATTAATATTAAAATCACCACATATAATTACTGATTTGTGACTAGAACAAACCTTTCTTAAAGCATCCTCCATGACAGAATCAAATACTGTAAGATTCTGATAGTTAGGTGACCTATACACACAGACAATAACATGTCTATCCAGCTCAACACAGGACAATTCAATGGTGTGTTCAACTGACAGTGCTACAATGTCTTTCCTTCTTTTTGATTTAATACTATTTTTTACTAATATTAAGGACCCACCATGTAACATGCTTTCTACTGAAATTACTAACTAAGATTTTCTACTGAAATTACTACCTACATTGTAATTATCTAAATTTAAAGATATTAGTTGGTTATTAACTTGATCAGGTCGTCTATCCACCTTGCGGATGGACGTCCTGTGCTGTGCTTGCACGTGGTCTCCACTCGAAAACCTTTCTGCCCCAGCGGCCGTTGCTTGGTTCTCCGCACTATGTGCTCTGCCCACTGCCACTTTGACTTGCTAATCCGCTGGGCTATGTCGGTGACCTTCGTTCGTTTGCGGATTTCCTCGTTTTTTATTCGGTAACGCAAAGAAATACCTATACTTTCGCTGTAATATTCTACTATATCATAAATTTTCCGTTGGTGCAAATTATGAATATTTTTCATTTAGTATAAATTAAAGTGTAAATAAATAAATTACGTACCTATATCTGTTACAATTTTCCTATAAAAATTGGTTTAATAATATGTTATTATTGTTTTATGACATAATTTCAAGCATTTTATTGAAACGGTAGGTAGAGGTGAACATAATAATATTTAAATGTATTCTGTAAATGGTTTTTCCAAAAACCAATCCCTTTTACATTAGAGGTTCGACAAAGTGAACAAAGAACTTTAAGTCGAAATCAAAAATTTAATTATGAAATAGGTAAATTAATACTAATTACTGCTATGGAGATTTATCGTCACTAAAACAGGTATATTCGTTTTCCTCATTACCTGGTTTAGAGAATTAAATTGATTACTGAAAAATATATTTTGTGTTACAATGCCTAAATATATATTTAGTTACTTTTTCATATACATTGACGATACCACATAAATAATGTTGTAATAATTAAATAAACTGTAAATGTAATTAAAGGACTGGCCAAATGGTCGCAAGTGCGACTGTCGGGCAAGGGGTTCGATTCCCGAAAGTATGACTGGGTTTTAAAAAAATTTCAGTAGTAGCACAGAGTCTGGAAATATGCCCGGTATATGGCAATAGGCTCACCCTAACATAAATAGTGAAAAGTGGGTGTTAATTTGTAGTGATATTAAGTGCTGCAAAGTGCACCTACCCCTTGGGGGATAAAAAGATGTTATGTTATTTTCAAACTACGTGACGAGAGACATGGCATATAAAATTATCTAATATTAACGAAGTGTTATTTAATGAGAGGCGCCTAAAATATGGTCTGTTTAATTGTTTACTGACCTCTAAAAGATAATTTAATTTATTAATTAGGTAACACGTATTTAGGCCTCAGGGAAAATTTTCCTTATAATCGCGGATCCTAAGTTCATTTGTTATACAAAAAATATGAATGTCTATTGCTTGAACTGCTTGGAGCAAACTAAAACAGATTGGCATCTACGAGTATAAGGCCAAGAAAAGCATTTATGTGGGTAAATACAATATTAAAATAATGCAATTTATTTAATACTATTATTATATAATTTTATGAATTTAACATCATCATTTTAATAAGTACCTATACCGACCTTAATAAGTAAACTAATATCATACTTCTATAGTACTCTACGAGTACATCTTTTCTCTGTGTGTTCCAACCCTGGCATTATTTCCCCTCGCATAAAAAATGATTGTACCTTCAAATCTATCCCGGGCGGAGGGCCGCTCCCTCGGGTTCCCTCCCACCCTCCTAATGTCCTCTCTACCCAACCTATATGAATGACTTGAACTACACCACCGTAAAATGAATCTTTAGAGTGCTGCTGCCAAGATTTCGTATCGTTGAACAAAGAAAAATGCTTTTTAATAACGATGAAAGGATTTTTGTCTATATTTATGTTTGTTTTTCTCGAAATAGATTGATAGCTTTTGTAGTTTGGATTTTCTATGTAATCTAATTCTACCGAAACCTAATAATATTTTAATAATAATCGATATTATATTACATATCTATACTACGAGTAGGCTGCGCGACATCGCTGCGATCGCGCACACTGCTCACGAGGAAGAACCCCTCTGTGGTTCGAAACTAGTAGAGCTTTACTCAGTATATTCACGTGAGTACCTAACCCGCGAGTTTTATTATATAAATAGTTCATAGTACTTAGGTACTTTCTATGTGTATGACTATTTACTAAAGTTATTATTTATTAACATTCTAACACACATTCAAAACTATCACAACATTTGTTTGTTGTTTACTCGCTTTATCTTTAGTAGAGGTATATTCAATATTAAATTGGTTCATGTTTAGCTTGAGAACGTGAGTTCTTTTTGAGATATATAAGTAATATTAAAATAGTGAAGAATGTTCTAGATTGTGCCACCAATCAGTTGCTTGGAAATAAACAACTAATTGGTAGTGTATAAGTTTATGATATGTTTAATCTTTTTTTAAGCTTGTAAACGAGCAGACGGTACGTCTTATGGTAAGCAATCAGCGCTGCCCATGGACACCCAAAACACCAGAAGTAGTAGCGGCCCTTTGGCGACTAGGCGAATTTGAAGATTGTTGGGGATTGGAGAGTTTGGGCCTACCTATCTTATTCACACGACGAAACACAACTCAAGTGTTGTTTCACGTCTGTTTTCTGTGAGGCCGTGGTATCACTCCGGTCGAGCCGGGCTATTCGTGCCGAAGCATGGCTCTTCTACTAATCCACTCTTGCGTTAAGTAAGCAGCACTTCGAATTTATTATTACAAATCTGAGTTAGTGCTACAGCAAAAAGGCATTAAGCACATCTTATATCTTTTCACAATAAATAAAATGACTATCAGCATAAAATTATATATGCTTCAGTAAAACTAAGTTAAAAGTTAATAACGGCCACGTGTCACCGTCAATATTCGCCGCCTTGCTGCGCATGCGCATGCGACCCGGAAACAAAAAACTAACTAGTAGCAAAAAGCGAAAGTGCCGCAAAACATTTTGTACTAAACTAAAATAAATTATTGCAACCCTACAATGAGGCTGATTGTTTCGGACTCCGGTGAACGGACGTCGGGGTCTTTTGGACCGCGCCATTTTTGCAACTGAACATTGTTCTGTTGTTCACGTTTTATTCGACATAGTATATTTATGTTGCGGCATAAAGCCTTAGGTGAAAGCTTAAAAAGTCGACTTACAGGGATTATGTGAACTTAGGGATTCTGGGATCGGATTACGATAACATTGTGTTAGAACAAAGATGATGAGTAGGTACTTTCCGATTAAAATGGCAAAGACTTCTACCTTGTTAATGTTACTTTTTTGTAAAATAGACCAAAGTATTATGGTAGGTACTAGTTTAAATTATAACAATTTTTACACAACATTCTTCCGTTAAATAGCTAACAAAACTGACCTATGAAAGCGAATGTCGTTTTACTGCAATTTTTTGCTTCCAAGTATGGCGAATGCCACCAGTGGACTCAGCTGCTGCTGGTTATAAATCAGTTGCTTGCCCATTCAGTAGCCCAAATTGCAATGCATTGTGGCATCATTTGCACCTTTTGCAACATTTTAATTGTTTTATTTAGATTTTTTGACTGACCAGTTTCACTTTTTTTATTTTAGGTAACTTACCACTGTGGTGTATTGTAGTAGCGAATTTCATGGGTTTGTTTTCAGTATACCTATATGTTATACGATTAGAGATCATGTCGATCACCTATTAAATATATGGAAAACAGATGCTTGCCGAACAGGCATTTGTTTAAGAACTTACTTTTTCTAAATAACAGCTAATAACAGCTAATATTTTGATAACACATGTTGCAAAACAGAAGTTAAAGTTTTTTTAGTAGGATAGCATATGAATTCTAACGTCTTATTTTAAAAATAAAAAAATAGGTACCAGTAACGTTCGAAAAACAAAAAAATAAAGAAAAAATTGTCGTGCTAGTGGAGCGTGTAAAAACTAGCGCAGGCGCGAGATCTAGTCGGCACGAGACGCAGCTGCCGTGCTTCCTCTTCCGAATTCGAAAAAAAAAACGCAAAAGTATTGGTTCTCGAAAGCTGTCACCAGAAATCAACATAGTTTCAAAGTTTTTGGAATACGATATTTTTGCAGACAGCATTTAAGATTAAAACTATAAAAAGGGAAAGTTTTTTGCAGTACCTACAGACTTTATTTTGCGAACACGTCATGCAGATTACAGTTCGTTTGTTTCTTAGTGCTGGTAGCTAGACGAAAAGATTTTTTTGCGAAACAAAAGTAAAAGCTTTAGTTATTTTTTACTCGTATATTCGCTACAGCCTGAGATAGTATTGTTATACAATATTTTTCTAAAAGAATGATGTCGTAAACCCGGTAGCAGATTTGCCGTGTTCCTGGAAGGTCTTTGCACAAGACAATGCGAAAGTGAATGCTAAATACCTTTTGTCTTTTTAGACGAAACCGAAAGTAACTCTAAAAAACGTTTAAAATTGAATATGCAGTAAGTTTTTAAAAATAAAAGCTACCTACACATACCAACTTTAAAAAACAAATAAACAACTTACTTAATAAAGATCAGGTGTCAAAATTAGCCATTTAACCTTTACACAAAGGGAAAAACTGACACCATACAGTCGAAAGCTTAATAAAAATCACAAAAAATGCGATTAACTCACAAAAAACCACTTTTGACATGAATGAAAAAGCTGAATCACGATCTACACTACGGTGGCTTATGTGATCAGGTGTGTAAAAAAGCGGCGGCAGGTTTTTTACCCTTGAGCGTTTTGTTAGGGTACTTTTTACCCACCTTGGTAAGGTGAGGGTTGGTTTTTGTAAAGATACCGATCTCTCTCACGTTTTTTAAAGTATCGTGTTAATATCTATTTATTAGGGGGATGTTTACGCGTGTCTATTTTTTATTGAGTCGTTTTATTATATTGATGTGTGAATTTTTTTATTTAGTCAGTTTTTTGCCATTTTTGTAAGGGTGGATTTTGTTATAGGTTTTGTACATGGAAGATTAAAAGATTAAAAAATGAGGTTATAAATTACAGATAATCTGGGTCGTAGTTTCATGTTAAAAGTAATGTTATAGGTTCAATACAGTTAACATTTTTTTTAAAGTTCCTCTCTATGTCTTCTAAAGTAATTACTAATTTATAACGTTATTTAGCCATTATTAAAATTAATATTAAAATATTCAACTTTGACTTCCCTATTTATCTCGTTACAACATATGTGTAAACACATAGGTATGTACAAAGTACACAGATACACACTTATTTGACCGTTGGACCATGAACAATTTATTTATATGTGACCTTTTCAGTTCCTTTGTGAAAATTGCAATAATTTATAATTTATGGTATCTCAATAACCATTGTAATTGGAGTTATTATTACGGATCAGTCCCTTTAAGACGTCGGCCACTATTGTCCAAAGACCAGGGGTCAGAATGGTCAGGGGCCAACCAATTTATTGATTTTTTTTTTAATTGTAACACCCTTGATATTGTTGTCAAATTGTAAAATGAGAACATCGGTGATGTGCTCCTTTGTATTTCGTTTTGGGTCAACGATTTATTAATTTGTCCTATTGTATTATTTGGAATTATTAATTAATATTAGTCTATCAATTTCTGCAGTGGGACAGTTTCGGCTGTTCATTGTTTTGACTTTCGTTTAATTTGGTTATGTAATTAATTTTAAATTTATTTTTAGGCCCACGAGATAATTAATTCGATGCATTCTCACATCGACAAAATATATTTTGAATGCAATACCGCGCAACGTGTAGCGGGTTCGATTCCAGCACGGAACAATTCTTTGTGAGATCGAAAAATTGTTGTTTCGGGTCTAGGTGTCATGTACCTCTACCTCTATATGTGAACTTGTATGTTTGTAAACGCACCAACGACACAGGAGACAATCCTAGTGTGGGGGCAACGTTTTTATAAAAAAACATTCACTGATATTCAATGACGTAATTCTACTTATGTATAACTAGGTTGAGTCCATGAAGTTCCTATTCCCTGAACTGAAATATGAATCACGGTATTGGATGGATCGAAAAAAAAACTGCGAATGTCTTCGACCGTTAACCTTAGTGAACTTAAGAAGTGTGCGACCTTGTGACCGTTATACAATTAATATCTCACAATACTATTGACACCATTGACCCATGGCCTAAACACTCTCCCATATCCTAAACGATACTGTTTCACATAATCCTCGATTTACAACATAAATCAAACGATCGAACATAAGGAGTTTGAAAATCGAATATGTGTCAAAATTCGAACACCAACGGTCATCGCACAATAGTTGTACGGTTACATTTATTTTATTTTATTCCATTTCACAAAATGTAACAATGTACAATTGTTATTTAGGTAAAAGGGTAGATTTTAGTAATCTTCTTAATGGCGTGTATGAAAAGATTATAAATTAAGTTTCTGCAACAAATAAAAGTGACCCCTGGCCATTGTTGGGGTGTCAATATGCGTGACCGTGCCATTGTCGGTGACCCTAGCGGGCTTAGCACCAATTTGCGACCGCTCCGATTCACTCGTGATCGACTCTGTCCTACGAGGATTTCGAAAGATTTACAATTCTATGTCATTACAATAATGGAATCCTGCGTTTTTTTCCCAATACCAAAATAAACTAACATTTTGTATTGTCGCAGTCGGTAGCACAATATACATATATATACCTAATCTCGTCTCTTTACATAATACCATTTACATATTATGCATATTGTCAAGTAAAACTGTAATTAAAAATTCATGACTGCATTTTTTGTATTTAATTTATTCAGGTCCTCAAGCCTTGAACGTTGAAAACTTGAAATTACAAAATAGTAGAAATAACAATTACATGATGAAGATTCATACAAAGTAAAAAAGATAGGGCCATGAGGACGTTTGTCTAGAGGACATTTTTTACAAACACAAATAGTTATAACTACATTTCAATATTCAATAGTTAAACTATTAAACTGTCAAACACCAAGCGGTCACCGGTGACCGCAACCTATTGTTCTATAATTGTGTCTACAAAACCGGTACTCGACGAGTTAAACTGTCAAATACCAAGCGGTCACCGGTGACCGCAACCTATTGTTCTATAATTGTGTCTACAAAACCGGTACTCGACGAGTTAATTTGATGTAAATTATTCGACTCTTGAATTATTCATTATGACTACAAACAACAGAAAAAAGTGACCCAAGTAGGTAAATACGTATTTTGATTTTATGTAACACGACCTTATTAAATTTAAAAACATTTTCGAATTTTTCGTAATTGTAATTTCATGAATTGTTAAATTTTTGCCATGAACGTAATACATAGACCTATATTTGTATATAAAATGTGTCCGTAAAATTTAGAAACGGTAATAAAACGCACTCAGGGAACGGAACCCAAACGGCAAGTCATTGTGCTTGACCCCTCGTTCTAAAATAATGGCCAGGGGCAGATAAATTAAAAATGGCTCAAAAATACCCCTTGACGTTTGCGATTTATTACACAATATGTGTAAGTTTCCGACATTTTGTCCATTTCGGGCGGGAAACGTGCGGAACTAAGCATTCTGAGCAACCGTTGCATCGACTGTCCATACACTCAATTTTCTTTTTTGACATTGAAAATTGTAATTGTGGGAATGTTCGAGACATCTTGAATTGTGTATACGTTAATTAAAGCAGTACAGGACAGTGAAGTTCACTGCTCATTTGAATTGTAATGAAAATTGAAATATTTTTTTTATTATCATGTTGACATTTTGAGCATAAGTATCATATACATCTACTTATCCCTGGAAGGATGGGCAAGTTAGTATTCGTGTTTTTTCTCAACTATCTTGAATCTTCAATATCATTGCAATAATAATCAATTTAGTTTATTTCATAGATTAAAAATACTTTAAGTAACGCATCCATTCCTTGGCAAATGGAGTGCCTATTTTTTACAATAAATAAATACTAAAATGACTGCCTCGTTGGCCGAGTGGTCTCAAGTGCGACTGCCGGGCAAGGGGTCTCGGGTTCGATTCCCGGGTCGGGCAAAGGATTACTAGAATTTTTAGCCTATGCTAGCGTTCCGTTTTCAAAACTGCGCGCATGACGTCAAAATTGTTTTTCTTTTTTCAGATCGCCGGCACAGCTCACCAGCCAGTATTCGGTTTTATATACAACGACTTTTGGACGAACTAGGAGTCGGCACGGCAGCAGTTACGGTTGTTTTTGGGGTGTTTCCAGATATTATTAGTTTATTCCAGAGAATTGGCCCTGTATATGGCAATAGGCTCACCCCTATTACATGGGACTCATAACAAATAGTGAAAAGTGGGTGTTACATTGTACTTACATTGGGATAATGTGCACCTCGCCTACCCCTTCGAGGATATAAGGCTGTATGTTATATATGTAAATATTAAACGCGCAAGATTTTAAAGGTAAGTACCCGAAATTCAATAAACTATTTCAAATGTCCACTTTTAACTTATTTAAGAAATTTACTTATTTTTTATTGAAAAGGTAGGTTAAGCTACCTTCGTAATAAAAGCCACCATTACTGACACAAAGCACGTAGAATGATAAGTAAGAAATATTTTACTGCCACCCAATGTAAGATCGATGTGTTTTTTTTTTAAATGCCAACTTTTTAGCAACCAGTGTACTTACTACAACCCCAACGCAACTAACAAACGAAAAAGCAAAGGAAATGAAGCTTTAATGCCTCACAGTAAGAACTATACCAAATTTTTTAAAGACATTTAAAAGTTGTCGATTCACAGAAGCAAACTTTTTACACGACACTCCTTTGTTATTTTTTAAAAAGGACACGGAAGATTAGGAATGTCCATTTTGTATCGTTTTATCGTTTGGCAAAGGAATCGACGGTAAATGCCACATTTGATCGATGGCATAAGTTACCACCTGCAATTTTAAGAATTACTCTGTAATGACGGAAAATTTTTTTTTTTTGGTTTGGTAACGCCGTACCGAACTATTTAGTGTCGATTTTTTGAGCACAGGTACTTGTTACTTCTGGTATGGTATAGAAAAAATAAGATTAGGAGTAAACTAGAATATTGTTAACGTAATTATAAACAAAATATTAGACAAGATTATTTCGTTTTCATCAGGTACTAAGAGATTCTTATGCATTCGTTATAATTATTGTTTTATGAGAAATATAAAACTAATCTAGTCCGCCAGTAAGCAGGCGTTCAAGATTGGACTTCGTAAGTGGATCTCAGGTGGAAAGTTGGTAGAGTCTTCATAACCTATCTCTTTTGTTTTAATATTTGATTGCACATATATATATACATATATTTATATATTATTTATTTATATATATATATAATAATATAATAATAAAATATTAAAAATATATATATTTATATTTACAATAGTCCGTTGTATGTATTCTGTCATTTTAAAAATTATATTAGATACTCGTTGTCAACTTATTGCACCGACCACGCTCTCACTGCATCACCTAAAGGTTGGCTAGTAAGAATGCCCATGGCATTAAGCCCGCCTATGTACTCTTGTTGCATAAAGTTAAATAAATAAATAAATAAATCTAATGATCTTAGGTACTCTTAAATATTCTCTTAATAACGCAAAAATGTTTATATTTTTTCCACTCACTTGCATTACCATATTTTTCAAGTACCTCTATAATAGTTAAGTAAGTGTTGACAATAACGTATTATTATGCAAGAATAATAAATTGATTCACGTCGAGTCCAAATTAGATTACTTTCAAATACCCTAATAGGTAGTCCGGAATACGGGGTGAAATTGCGGACGATATAAATTAAATGATAAATAACAATACGAAATTATGCATTATACTTAATGATTGACATTCAAAAAGAAATGATTAACCTTCAAGCAGTCGAGTGTGGTCTATAAGACCGCAGTGAAGTAATCAAGTCATAATACATAATTATTTGAGTAACCTTAACTGGAACAGTATTTTGACTGCATTATTGGTTGGTTGACTGCAAGAGTGTGAACGCCGAGTAAAGCGTCTGAAGTTCGATTCCCTGGTCTGATCAAATTATTGGGGGATTTTATGATTTTACATAATTCTTCAGTAGGTAATAGCGCAAAGTCTAATATTGTATCCACTGTAGACGAATTATGTAAACTCTTAAACAGGTCTCACAACACAGTTGCTAAAAAATGTGTGTTACTTGATATGAGTGTACATTTCCTTACTAAAATTTACTAAAAAGTAATTTTATATATTTCTTATTATGTGACTACCCTGAATTCAGTAAATCAGTATCCTTTTTTTTAAGCGTGGAATATCATCGAATGGCTGCTCCTGCCTGGGTGAGGCGGGAGGGAGTAGTCAATTAAACTGTCAAAAACCAAGCGGTCACCGGTGACCGCAACCTATTGTTCTATAATGGTGTCTATAATGACGGTACTCGACGAGTTAATATCCTTAAACTTTGAAAATTACAATGTTATTAGTAATTTTAGTAGGAAGTGTATGTTACACGGTGGGTCTTTAATATTAGTTAGAAACAGTATTAAGTCAAAGGATAGGAAATACATTGTAGCATTGTCGTCTAATCAATATTTATGAAGTATCTAGATTTCATCCAACCTAGATGTAGCCCAGGAGTTTGAACATTTTTTTGCCAACATTCCTATCAAAACAACCAAAGATTTAGAGTCATCAGCAACACTCTCTGTAACTTTGCTTAAGAATCATATACAATCGTGTCAGCACGACTTTAGTTTTCGATATACGAATCCTCTTGAAATAATAAAAGTTTTTAAAGAGATCAAGATCAAATTAACTGAAGATCTATGGGGACTATCGGTAAAAGTTTGCAAATCACTTATTCAAACTATAGCGCCATACTTGGCTGTGATTTTCAATAAAAGTATAGATGACGGTGTTTTCCCTGACCTAATGGAATATAGTAAAGTTGTCCCACTATTTAAAACTGGTGACACTAAAGAACCAAACAATTATAGGCCAGTATCTGTTTTGCCGGTTCTCAGCAAAGTATTTGAAAAGTTAATGCTGTCTCGGATGCTTCATCATTTTAATAAACATTCTATCTTTCACCAACAACAATACGGTTTTACTAAAGGTCGTTGTACAACTGACGCCGGTGTCACTTTAATGAAAGAAATATTGGTGTCTTTTGTGACCTCTCAAAAGCGTTCGATTGCGTTGACCACGAGACACTTTTGCTGAAATTAGATCACTACGGGATCAGAAACACCGCACTCTGTCTAATAAAGTCTTATTTAGAAGATAGGCAATTAAAGGTTCATGTTAATGGTATTAACTCGCAGGGCTCTACGATGAATATGGGCGTTCCACAGGGTTCAATATTGGGTCCCTTTCTCTTTTTAGTCTATATAAATGATTTGCCATTTATATTCAAGAATGAACCAAGAATGGTGCTTTTTGCAGATGATACCTCATTAATTTTTAAAATAGATCGACGTGCTAATAATCTTGACGACGTAAACAGCTCCATTCTTCGAGTGCAAAACTGGTTCACCATTAATAATCTAGCGCTTAATGGGAAAAAAACAAAATGTATTAAATTTAGTTTACCAAACGTCCGAAGTAATGATTGTGATGTTGTTTTAAACGGCCAAAAGTTAGAATTTGTCGACGAGACGGTATTTTTAGGCATTACATTAGACAATAGACTACAATGGGGCCCGCATATAAAGGTACTTTCGGGGAGATTAAGCTCAGCTGCTTTTGCAGTTAGACAGATTAGACAGCTCACGGACGTAGATACGGCAAGGCTTGTCTATTTTAGTTACTTTCACAGCATTATGTCGTACGACATTTTGTTGTGGGGTCGAGCTGCAGAAATAGAATCAATTTTTATTCTTCAAAAGCGGGCTATCCGAGCAATATATAACTTACGCCGTTGCGAATCGCTAAGAGAATTGTTTAAAACGATAAACATCTTAACAGTGCCCTGTCAATACATATATGAAAATATAATGTATGTAAGAAAGAATAGGCAATTGTTCGAAAAAAGAAGCGATAGACACAATCTTAATACTAGAGGCAAGAATAAGTTAAATGTACTGCAATTCAGACTGTCCAAGGTGCAGAAATCCTTTATGGGGTTAGGTATTAAATGCTATAATAAAATACCAAATAGCATACTAGATCTAAATGAAAGTAAATTTAAAACATATATTAAGCGCGAATTATGTAAACAAGCGTACTACAGGGTGATTGATTATCTTGAGGATAGGAATGCTTGGCAGCGTGTTGGTTCGGCTCCACTGGACAATACTCAAATGTAGTCAGTACCTAGTTCAGATTACGATAATAGGTAATTTAACACTTTGATTCCGATGAAGGCAATCTATTTTTCTTGTGGCATCGAGCATTTCTTTCTTTATTTAAACAAGAGTATATTTTTTTATTTTTTTCTTGTATAGAAGCACTATTTTATATGGATTGTCAGTATACATATGTGAGGACCATGTCAGACTTAAGATATTTGTTTTCTCTTGGTTTTGTTTTTTTTTTCTATTTTAGTATGTTCTGTTGTTTGTATGTTGCGTCAGGTATGTCTTTACATTATTCTCACATGTGTGTACAATATTGGAATATGTATCAGAGCAATGTAAAACAGACTTTTTTTAAAAAGAGTAACGAATGGAGTTTCTTGCTCGTTCTTCTCCACTCGAATCGACATTTTGGAACGAGCGCCTAGCTTCACTGACGGACAGACTGACAGACTATTATATATCTCATATTTGTTGACGTTTCAAAAGTACCAAATTATGGTTTAATTGAAATAAATGCTTTTGAGTTTGAGTTTGAGTTTGAGTTTGGAGTGTCAGACTCTTACTGACTAAAAGCACCCCGTTCCTTCTCCTGCACGTCGAGTCGGAGCCCTGGTTACCCGTTAGGTTCTCCGCGACAAATCAGTACCCTAGCACTGGACGGTTAAGAAAAAAAAACTACCTACTTTGTTAGGTACTCTATATGAGTATCAAAGTTCAAAGTCAAAATCAATACATTTATTTCAATTACCTATTAATCCTTTGAATAGTTTAAATTATCACTTATATGATTTTGTCTGCTATTGCGAACAAAGTGACTGAAAATTCTTGAAATATTAAATATCCTATCTACATTTGATTATGATTGACACTGTTGTGACTTTAGGAGTCCATTTTAATCTTATACTCTTTTACTATTACCTTATATAAAGCGGAAGAGTTTGTTTTTATTTATTTGTTTGAACGCGCTAATCTCAGTGAGTACAAGTCTGATTTGAATAATTCTTTTTGTGTTGGATAGTGCATTTATCGAGGATGGCTATAGGCTATGAACATCACGCTACAACCAATAGGAACTGAGCAGAGCGTGTGAAACCGCGCGGAAGTAGCTAGTTAGTATCTAGATATTTGGTAAACAAGTACCTATGTATGTATATAATTCTATGTAGCTACTTACTTACATATTGATTTCATTCGGTATAATAAAAGCAATTTCTACAGAATTACATTATGTGAGTACCTAAGAACATATTTCCAAAGCAGACTATAGTGAATACCCATAAATAGCTAAATAACAAAAAGATTTGATTCCAATCTCCGATACAATCCTGATTCGGTTTCAACGTGTCATGAATAAAACATGGCCGTTTGACAGGCGTGGGAGGTGAGGGGAGGGGGGTATGTAACCCTTTCCCTCGATTTATTAAATGTGGTCCATTCTGCCCGATTCCCCCTCAGTTTTTTGTGACACTATCCGCGAAGGGTTAGGGGAGTATCGATTTTTTTCTCTTTGTAACCGGCCAGTTATATTGGGATTGCAACTGTTGTCTATGAAATTTTCGAGAGCATTGTGTGAACACAATAAATTGGTAAATTCTCGAGAAAATTGCTGTTGTGAGATTTTTTTGTACAGTGCAATGTAATAATGGTGTCTATAAGAGCTGTTATCAAGTAGAATATACGTAAATACTGTTTTATTACGCACGCTATTGAGAGAGGAGTTGCCTATTTTCTCAGTAACACCAAATGTGAATGTATGTAACTGTCGCGATGCATAAAATGGGGAAAACCATCGAATGACTGCTCCCGTCTGGGTGACGACGGGAGGGAGTGTCAGACTCTCACTGACTAAAAACCACCCCGTTCCTTCTTCTGCATTTCGAGCCGGAGCCCCAGTAACCCGTTAGGTTCTCCGCGACTCCGAAAACTGAGATAAGTATAAGGTCCGATGTTAATCGATTAGAAAGATAATATTTTTGAATCGTAGGTAATGTTCGACATTGTCAGTCTAGCCTACGTTATGTATTATTCCTAAATTATATATAGTTTTTATTGTCGAGGTGACTTTGTGCATCCTTGTAACAATAAAATATGCACTGTGAATACAATCAAGTGTATTTATTTAACCTAATGACAAATATGGTCAAAATATTATTCATTTATTTATTTATTTTGCATTTGGCTAGCTAATCCTATACCTAGTTTTTTTTTTTTTTTTTTTTTGGGCTAGCTGCCATCGCAGCGGTAAGTCCCCTCTTTGAGGAGTGGCTTGAGAGACGCTACGGCGTCCTCACCTACCGCCTGACGCAGGTCCTCACCGGACATGGAAGTTTCGGGAGGTACCTGTGTCTGATGGGGCGGGAGGAAACGCCCGGGTGTCATCACTGCGAGGACCGCCCTGAGGACACGGTGGAACACACGGTGGGAGAATGCCCTTCGTGGGCTGAGCACCGCCGTGTCCTCAGGGAAGTGATCGGCGATGGCGACCTCTCGCGTCCGGGCCTAGTGCAGGCCATGATGCGGAGCGAGGGGGACTGGGATGCCGTCTCCTCCTTTTGCGAAGCAGTGATGCTAGCTAAGGAGGAGGCGGGACGCGTGAGGCAGCGAAGCGCTGCCTCCTCGCAACCCAGCCATCGCGAAGGACACACCGGGCGTCGGGGATCGCGAGACGATCTCCGGCCACCGTAAGCGCGGGCCTGCGGACGGCGAGCATGGGTGGCTCCCCGTCCGACCAGAAACAGACCCGAGCGTACGGCGCGTCGCGTTCCGCGCGCGCCTCAAAGAGCCATCAGACCACCACAGATGGGGCCCAATACGGCCGATGCCGATTCGGAGTCGCGGAGAACCTAACGGGTAACCGGGGCTCCGGCTCGACGTGCAGGAGAAGGAACGGGGTGGTTTTTAGTCAGTAAGAGTCTGACACTAAAGGCGGGAGAAGTCATTCGATGATTTTCCCCCCTTAAAAAAAAAAAAAAAAAATACCTAGTTTTACTGTATCTATAATTAACGATGCGAGACAACAGACATCAGGAGGCTTAGTTCAAGTGGGACGTTTAACGAGATCCAAACGTTACCGCGTCTGGCGCTATGATTGGTTGATTCAATGGAGCCGGCCAATCAGAGCGCCGAACGCGGTAATGTTTGAAAGAAAGATAGAAAAACAGTTTATTTACACCGTTACATAAAAAAAGGAACAAGAAAAATATGTAGTTAAAAAATAATTATGTACACGGCGCAAAAAGGCCAAGTGCTCAACTAAAATGCCGTGACCCGAGGTCGACAAGTCGAGTCGCGGCTTTTCGATCTCGTTAAACGTCAAACTCGTACTAGGTTAACCTACACCAATGCTTTTTCAAAAAGATTTTGCACTTTACACTTTTACAGTCATGTAAATAAAGTCTAAAAAGTTAACACTTCTTTGGATGTTTGTCTGTCAAACACGCTGAAACTATACCTACTTTTTATACCGATTATTTTTTTTAAATCGTTTCCCCATATTAGTATTTTTTCCTGTGTCGTGGGTGCGTTTACTAACTACAATATCACATAGGTACACATAACACCCAGACCCGAAACAACAATCTGTGGATCACACAAAGGGTTGTTCCGTGCGGGAATCGAAACAGCGACACGTTGCGCGGCAGCCGGTTACCCAGCCACCACGCCAACCGTGCAGTCATGATGTCATGAAATGTCAGTCAGCCAGTCAGTCAGTCAGTCAGTCAGTCAGTCAGTCAGTCAGTCAGTCAGTCAGTCATGGTATGTTCCCATGGGTTAAAATAGGAATCATATACTACGCGGGCGAAGTCTCGGGCATCAACTAGTCTTTTAAAAAGAACAAAAGTTATACCAAACAAATCAATTCTATATACATTTGAGTATATAATTATGTTGGTCGGTATATAACTAACTATATTTATTACACTTCAATCTCTATATACAGGGGGTAGTTTTTTTTTCATTTGCGAAAGTGACATAGCGAAAGGGGTGTCGGACAAAAGAGTTATCATTTGGGATTGCACCCTTTATTAATGGACACGTCACCCCTAAAAGTATCGTGTGAACTCTAATATAATGTTTCTAGTGTAATTTATTGGTGTATATATTATAGCTAACAGTGTATGGATGAAAATAGCCGTCAATCGCGTGGTTAAAGGAAAGAAGAGACCTCCGACCTATAACCTATATGTTTTATCTCCAATTGCAAATATAAAAATCATACTATAAAAATGCTCCAACAAAAACAAAGAAACAAAAGTACACTTGTATTTGTAATATTAAGTAATATAATTAAGTGTAGGTGAGCCATGCTGCGGCTCGACCGGAGTTATACCACGGCCTTACAGAAAACTGACATGCAACAACGCTTGCATTGAGTAAATTTACCCCCTTCCCAGTCTCCCTAATCCCCAAATATCCGAATCCCCAACAATCTTCAAATTTCTAATCCCCTAAAGGCTGGTAACGCACTTACTACAATGCCTCTGGTATTTCGGATGTCCACGCGCGACGCCAATTGCTTACCTACCAGTGATACGTCTGCTTGTTTACCGTCTTATTCTACAAAAAACATAACATAACATCACGCCTTTTATCCCCGAAGGGGTAGGCAGAGGTGCACATCACGGCACTTAATGCCACTGTAGAATGTAACACCCACCTTTCACTATTTATGTTATGAGTCCCATGTAATAGGGTGTGAGCCTATTGCCATATACCGGGCACATTTCCAGACTCAGAGGTTTTTACAAATCCAGTAATAATTTGCCCGACCCGGGAATAAACATAACATAACATCACGCGTTTTATCCCCGAAGGGGTACGCAGAGGTGAACACAGAAGTAACGCCCACTATTCACTATTCCACAAAAAAATATGTTAAATAATATCAATGAGAATGTACAGTAAATATTATGTTTTCCTAAAACACGTGATTAGTGATAATTATGTTTGTCTAATTTTATTCAAAATCACATTCATAATACAATATAATATCTGGTGGAGAATTTCGAAAATCAATAAAGAATAACTTCCCGTTTGTGTTCCTTCGTTAATGGAAAAATAGGTCACTTAAAATAGGCAGGATCTAAATATACAGACTTCGATATCCGTAATGCTTATGTCCCTAACAAAACAATACCCGACTAGTCAGTCTATGGCTAATTAGCATAAATAATCTATATCTATACTATCTATATCTATACAAACTCAATCCCTGGCGCCGTCATACATTAGAAAGTTTACCATAACTTTAATTTCTTAATACTAAAAAATATCAGGTTTTTTATAAAGACAAACGCACACATTTACTTGCTACGCCGTGCCATGGGCCCTTTGTAGCGCGACCTAGCAGCGAACCAACAAAATCATAACATGTCATTAAAGGGCCATTTTCCTCCATCGTTCATCAATTCTTGAGCGAAAGTAAAACTGCTCCAACGACATTTTACCGAAGCTAAATAACGATCGAATACCTTCTACATCAGAAGATTTATGAACCGATTCGCTCCAACATTCCCTTTTCATATAAACGAAACTTTCCTCTACTCTCATAATTTTAGATTCCCTCCGAGAATATTTTTTCCTTCGACATCCGACTGAGATAGAGAACGAGGGAACGAGAGGGGTATAAAATCCATACTTATAATATTTGCAGCCTCCACTCTCAACACTCACACATACGAAACACGATTTAGCACTCCATGGAGAGTTTCGGACAGCGTACAGGCTGTTTCAATAAAAATAAATATAATTTTAAGATATTTCTTAGGTTAGGTCAGTTTAAGTTAGTGCACGTGCTATGTCAATGATAAAATACAACGTTATCATTCATAGTCATCACCATCAATCTATAAAGATTAAATGAAAAGAATAACTAGAAAAAATCAAATGTGCTTAATATTTCAGGTCAAGCGGTTTTGATAGTATTCAAAAAGAAAACTCGTGGCAGCCTCCTTGTATTGAGGTCGTCTAACCAGGTGGTGTTTTCTAAGCCACATACACGGGAAATGAGAAAAAACAAAAGAGTATTAATCTTAGACCAGTCTGTGACAGACAGAGACATCGATGAATAATTTAACGCCACTATTCTATTAACGTGCAAAAAAATAAAATAGTCAAGTGCACATCTTTTTATAGGCATCCGAAATGTCAGTCGCCGACATAATATCATTATAATACGAAATAATTACATGAATTTACATTGATTACGCATTAATGAATGGAATACCTAAATAATTTGATTGACACCTTTGCTTTTTTTGGGGAAGAAAACTGTAAATATTTACACGCGTGTTTCGATAATATGCGTTTTTCGAATGTAAGGTATGCGTAAAAAATCATGCGTCAGGACGCACCTGTGTTGTTGAATAAAACAAAATGTTCGCAGAATACGTTAAGATGATGTTTTGGACATTGAAGAGTTTATTAACTTTTTAAACACTGCCTAGCGACTTAAAGGCCTAGGTATAGTGTCAGATACAGTATGAAATAAAAAATATGAGGCGTCTCAAAGAACAAACAAACGATGTTATGACCTACCCACCTACTTAGTTATGTTACAAAAGGACTCATTTTACATTTTGCCATTAAACATTAGAATAGAACAGTTAATAATATTACATTATATTCAAATTAATTCTTAATTTATAGACATCCGTGCCCAACAAAAAACAAGACAATACTGAGACAAAGGTGTTACAAAAAACGGAGTAAAAACTAAACAATTAAATAAATAATGTCTGATGAAAATTGCCTTGACTTTTGACACACGCTGTATGTTAGCTCACACACACACGGCCGCGCTCGGCGTCGCGGCGCTCACTAGAAAAAATGTACGATGCCATAAAAAATCAGCGTTCATTCGCTCCCGCAATTTTTACCCGTTTTTTCCCCTCGGAGGGTCGCCCGTCGCCATGGCAACGCCGGACCGCCCTCTCCCCGTCTACTGCTAAAAGCTGCATCAATATTTTTATTGGACACGAAAGCTATATTTGCTTTTGAATCTTAGGTTTCGTAGATTTTATTCTCTTTGAACAAATATTGATTGGTTCGCGTTCTGAGTACTGTTGTTGTTAGTGCCAAATTGTAATATCCCATTACGTAGGTACTTATGCGGAAGAGTTTGTACAAAATGTGTCATTATCCTGATTTGTCATCATAAAAAGTATAATTATCATTATTTCCAAAATAGGGAAGGAAAAATACATTTGTGTAATCGATTAACATGATCAATAATGACATATTTGTGTTATGTGTGAAAATCGGTAGTGTTTCGTTGTTTTATTATTTCCGGGACATTATTATGGATGACTAGGAGATAATGGAATTTACAATAATTTACAATAACATACTGATTTATCTCGTTAAGGTTTTTCTACGTATATTGAGGTACGATTTATGGGTCTTTTTCTTCTTTCTAGACGTTTTATTTTGGAGTAGTCAGTTTTGATACGAACATCTATGATAGCAGAATACGAATAGTTTCAAAATCTGAAAATCTTAGGTTCTACATAACATAACATTCACGCCTTTTATCCCCGTAGGGGTAGGCAGAAGTGGGTGAGTCCATTGCCATATACCGGGCACAATTCCAGACTCCGTGCTACTACTGAGATTTTTTTAAAAACCCAGTAATACTTTGCCCGACGCGGGAATCGAACGCGAGACCTCTTGCCCGGCAGTCGCACTTGCGACCACGCGGCCAACGAGGCTGCATCTTAGGTTCAATGTATGACATTATAATCTACCTACAGTAGGTTAAAATATATCTACAATTTGACTATAGAGATTAACCATTAGTTAACTGCCGTCACCATTGGACACTGGCAGTATAGTCGACAAGATCGTTTTGGAGACTCGTTTGCCAATGAAGAGAGAACAAAAAAACCATTAGTTAAACCAAAACGTTTAATAAATCGACCGATTAATAAATCGCACGTATTTTATAGCAATCCAGCTAAGGTAAATTAACATATTATACGCCATTTATGTAAGTTACGTCTTCATGTTACGTAAAATATGTTAATTGTTTCGTCAAGTGTTACCTGTATATAAAAAATACTAGTTGATTTTGTAATATGTACCTCTACAAAACAGTACGGGTCAAAGATTAAATACGTGTTTACTGTTCAAAATCTTAACAATTTAGACAGTTAACAGCGAAAAAAAACTATTTAAATATTTGTGTACCTACTTAATGTAATTTGTATTGAATTCGAAGCTGGGCTAATTTTCGTACTTAGGTAGTACTTATCTCTATCGTCAGGTATCTCTATCTATATAGAGGTAGAGTTAGGTACGAAAAAATTAAGATGTAAGAGATGTCCTTGTTGTAGTAGCCCGGAGGTTTAAGACGACTGCTTTTCATGCACGAGGGTGCAGTGCGAGTTCAAAACCTACCAACGGCAAGTAAGTACCAACGTGACTATTCCCCAGGTATATGTATTTTCTAAGATTATTTAGACACCACTGACAAACGGTGAAAGAAAACATCGTTAGGAAACCTAGACTTCACGTCTTTTATCCCCGAATGGGTAGGCAGAGGTGCACACAGAAGTAACACCCACTTTTCACTATTTATGTTATGAGCCCCATGTAATAGGGGTTGAGCCTATTGCCATATACCGGGTACATTTCCAGACTCCGTGCTACTACTAAGGTTTTTACAAACCCAGTAATACTTTGTCCGACCCGGGAATCGAACCCGAGACCCTTTGCCCGGCAATCACACTTGCGACAACGAGGCAGTCCTAGACTTATAATTTCTAATTATAAGTTTTAAATCGCCAACCCGCTTTGAGCAAGCGTAGTGATTAATGCTCAAACCTTCTTCGTGTGAGAAGAGGTTTTTGGTCAGCAGTGGCTACTTATAGGCTGTTGCTGTGATGTTAACATGTGGTCATTCCCAAAGTGGATAGACGAGCAGACAAAGGTTGCATGGCGCCGCTAGATGCAGGTCGTACCACCTGTATGATGATCAGATCTGAAAGTCATTGGAGAAGGCCTATGTTCAGTAGTGGACGTCTTCTATGAATATTTTGATGGTGAAATGAGTCGATGTTTGGCAAATCAGTCCTTATTTCAAGTCACTACGTTTTTTTTAAGGGGGGAAAATCATCTAATGACTGCGGGAGGAGTGTCATACTCTTACTGACTAAAAACCACCCTGTTCCTACTCCTGCACTTCGAGCCGGAGCCCCGGTAACCCGTTAGGTTCTCCGCGACTCCGTTTCGGCATCAGCCCTACTGGGCGCCAGGACAATATTTTATTTGATAAGCAAATTGTGTCCATAGGTTTGACTTTTAAGTCATAATTCTTTGGCCCTGATCCAGTAACATTTACTTAATTCTTTATTTTCTTTTACCTCTATCAGACATAGCTTTATTTATTTGCATAATCTTTTATACATACGGATTGATATTATAAAATTGACGTGTAAAGCTGCCTTGTTGATTATTTGGAGAAGTAAATTCACTTCTTTCACTTGTTTCACACATGCCATTGCCATTACTGTTTCGAATATTGAATTTTTTAATACGTTAGGTGATATTTATTTTAAAACCTACATGGTTTAATTAATTCATTTTATTACTTCGTTAATATTTATATTTGCTAGGGTTACTGTACTTTGGATACCAACAAGTCCTAAGATAGTACCTTATAAGTAAGTACGTGTGTTTTCCCCTATAAAACAATATGGTCACAACTGTCCGTAATTAATAGGAATGTTTTGTAATAAATAAATCAAATTACACATAAATACCTTTATTTATACTCTGTGAATTACACAGGTAAGTTCATAATATTGATAAACTTGAAATTGCACGGAATATATTGAAACCTGTGCTTGCTATTTGTGATAATGGCAATGAGAACATTGGAAGTAAACAAATAAGTATCTACCTACTTACCTGCTGGGTTAGTTTTAGCGAATAAAAGCTCTGATGTTATGTCCGTCTTATTTACCTTTACCGATAACCTGTTAACATAATTGCTATAACAATAACTGCCTAATTTATCTAGCTAAGTTGCCGAACAACAGAATAAATACACCCATATCTATGGCAAACACAAAAATATATCATTTTCTTTCTACGAAGTAGACGCACAGGCAAGCAAACATACTGCCAGTAACTTAATATTTGGAAATCAATTATCCATAAGAAGTATTTGTTGGCCGGAAAATAACTGGATTAGGTGAATAATATAATGTCGTATATTTCTGATTGTTATGATGTCTTCGCTATATTATATGGAGGCCAGGCCGATTCATTCAGAAATTATAGCTTTTATAATCGTGAGTAGTTTATTTAGCTAACGGCTCTTGATTCGGCTCAGAATGTTTATAAATAAGTAGTTGTTTTACTGTTTCAATACGTTTCCCTGCTTATTGCTACTGTATACAAGACTTATGTAGAACATTATGTGTAGCTGTTTACTAAAAAAACACCCCTATAACACACGCCCTCAACTAAAAAACATCTACACTCACTGTTTATGTATTACCAACATACGAATAAAAAACTCCCCTCACTTTTTTACAAATAAAACCTCTCTGATTGGCTATTCAAAATAAAAAAGTTAAAGACGCGTGCTGCGCGCGCACGCGTTCCACCATTCAAATTCGAATAAGGAACGCACGCGCGCCGTATGTAACATACGGTAGCGGCTGCAACTTATTATTAAAATTCCGTCCATTTTAAACTGATCCCTCGCGCCCCTTGAAAAAGTACAAGTTTAATAAGAAATGTATTTGTATAGGTGTCTAGTTAAAATTGTTGGTTGGCGTAAAAATAGGGAAAAAATATAAAATGAACGGTGGGGAAGTATTTTAAAAATAGAGAGGTCTCCCTTCCGACTTAGGGGAGTGAACTTGATATATTGACGGTGTTACTGGGGATTTTAATAACACCCAGCGTGTGTTGGTTTACTGAGGCCGTAAGATTTGTCAATGCGCCGTTTTGTGGCAGCTATTTTAGGTCGGTCGCGTGTCCTCGCCCTGATGTATCGAGTTTCTAGATATTGTTTACCTGTTGGCTCCAGTTACTCGCTTCCGCTTCTACTTGAACAATATTCTCGAACAATGTTGGTATATATAAGGAAAGCTTTTGTTTATCATTTTCCTCAGTTGAGTATATTGATAGTAAGATAACAACTTGAGTTAATCATCATCAAAGAACTCCTTTTGATTTATCGAATTAAAGCAGTCTATTTAACTGACTGCCTCACAAGTGCGACTGCCGGGCAAGGGGTCTTGGGTTCGATTCCCGGGTCCGGCAGGTTATTACTGGGTTTTAAAAAATCTCATTCATAGAACGGAGTCTGGAAATGTCGCCTGTATATGACAATAGGCTCACCACCTAATACATGGGACTCATAACATAAATAGTGAAAAGTGAGTGTTACATTGTACTTACAGTGGCATTTAGTGCCGTAATGTGGACCTCTGCCTATCCCTTCGGGGATAAAAGGCGTGATGTTATGGCATAGCAGACTATTTAATGCAGTTTTCTGTGGGTATTTCCATAACTAACAAGCCTTTCTTATAAGTTCTTTATTCAAGCAACCAATTTACATTCTCGGTCATAAATGTTGACAACATAATATCGCCGCGTATATTTATTTTATCGGTATCCATTAAAACACGCATAAATAATGAAATTGAGACTGAAACAATATAAAAATAAATACTTATAAATGTATATAAAGAGAGAAAAACAAGGATCAATTTAATTATCATTACTCACACGTTCTAAAGCTGGGTTGAGACCGACAATTTATTATTATGGACCCGTATCCAATTTAAAACAACGCACGGCCGAATGGAGCCATTAGGTACGAGGGGACATTGTTTTGGTACCGTGAACATGGAGGGGAATCCTTGTGGAGTAGAAAAAACAATTTAAAAATAAAATGTAATAATTATAAAAGGGAGGGAGCGCGCGTGTCACTGTTGCCTTATTTATTTCAATCTTCAACTGCTGTTTGAATTTCGAACGACGACGTTACCGCCTTTACTATAGGCATTGGCATGAAGTGACATGTGGTTTTATGAAAAAAAAATCGGGTATAGACAAGGCGTTTTGTTTAATGCACCTGTCCATAGATATTGAATTTTAAAAATAGATCAGTACCTATATATGACATTTTTGCGTAACAAATGTAGCTAACATTGTGCATTGAACTTTGAGAAGCAGGTATTGCAAATAGGTTTATTAAAATAATTACTACTGGCCTTAATCTCCTCATTAAGCGTGATCGGTAGTACCGATGCTATGAGTATTTCTTGTAATGATTGTTATTTTTAGCTGGTTAACAAAGAGAGAGGTAGGAGAAAATCGATGGTAAGTACAAGTCAAGAAAGAGCAACATACGAAGCCGGAACCGGCCAATCGGTACGTAAAGAATATGCCTATTGCAAATTATACTGAATTATAAAGCTCTCATAGTAGATACATAACCACAAAGTCATAATTATTATCTGTTAACTGTCGAGTATTTAACAATATGGATGAGAAATGTTTTTTTCATTAACACAGACATCATGGAGAATATATGCGGGCAAAAATTTAATTAAATTAAGTAACGATGTGAACAGAACCGAGTTTTTATTATGGCGGCGTGATTTAAGCGTTTGATAACAAATTGTTGGGGTACTGTTATTATAGATTTTAATGATAAATCTTCTCTCCCCAATGTGCATTAAATAATAGAGAAAAAGCCGAACTTGTATTACATAGTACCAAATTTCTGGTGTAACTAACAAACAAGTAAATAGAATGTTGAAAGTTCTCGCTAAAACTTTGTGAAATCCAGATAACTTGCGACGTTTGTATTAAACATCTTTTTTACAAAGAAATTCGAAGATGAATTCGTCAACGTTCTTTGTAGAAGTTCTAAAAAGTTTTGTTTTACCTCTATTAATCTCAATCTGTCAAAGTATTTAGCCATTCTTTATCTGTGCAGGCTGCAAATTGTCGTATCTTTGCCCGAATCTTACCACCTACGAGTTACCGCTAAGAAATGTGTTACTTTTGTTTATGGGACACTTTTATTGACCACTGGAATACTGGACCACCCTAATTTACGAAAACAATATTCAATGGCCCTTTTGCCCTGCATACATAATTTACTTATATTGTTGTCTTTTTTGGAACTAAGTTGTTTATTTTTCAGTAAATTATTCACGTTTTTGTGTAATTGTTATGTAAATCAATGTTTGAAAGCAACTAGTGAAGTAACATCGTATTTGCTGATATTTCTCGAAGAATATTATGATGAATAGCTGTGGTGTAAACTTGTCATTACGATGTATAGGTAGGTAATGCCCTATAGATGTGGCGCTTGCCACTAATCGACCAACGAACACCAGGCATAAGCACAATAAATGTCTAAAAAAGATTATGCTACAGAACTAATTCTCCTATCCACTTATTGTTATCAATGGATTACTCAATTTTTACACACCATTAATTTCAGATACATATCACATTTTTCAAGAGTAATCCACACTTTCTTTACGATGTCCAACGTCCAAAATAACAGAAATCGTCTCAGCTGCGCCATTAAACGTTAGGGGGACATTTGAGGGACATCTTTTTACAATGGCCCTCAATATTACCAGAAAAAATCTACTCTTTTTAACCAACAATGGAGTCTGATGCGAGGGTGGACGATCAATGATCGGCTAAACAAAAAATGTGGTCCTAAAATAATTGTAAATTCAGTGGAAAGATTTATGTAGTTAGTAGTCATTGTGGTGAAAAATGGTGGAGCTCTTATCGTTTTGCTGGACGGTGTCCGGTTGCAGATGCGTGTATAGATAAAAAAATCACCCATTGTTCCCGCCATGCCAATTCCAAGCATAGAGTAAAGAGAGAGCGTTGCCGCCTTTTTTAAGACCACCGGCGCTTTTTTGAATTTGGAACGCTTCTATAAAATGGTAATGAAATTATGACGACAATTTTCTCTTGTTATTTTCTGATTTATTGAAGAGTCTGAAAGCTAAATGTTGCATTAGACTTCTGTTCACATTTATTGTGGTTATCGATCTATTGTTAGACAGTTTAATATATTGTTTCATATTTTCTGATGATGTCGAGCTACGGAGTTAGGTATGACCGATTAATTTACTATCGCGGTTGATACTGAGACAATACAAAGAAAAAAAAATATTGGTTTTTTATATGTCCTTAGCAGGTAAGTTATAAGTCTACAAGGTCGAGTAACAAAAAAATAAAAAAATACAGTAATTTAGAAAATATCTGTCTTCAAGGAAGAGTACCAATTCTCTCAGACATTACATTCCTGTCAATTTAATAACACACTAAAACAAAAACAAACAAAAAAGTTTCTCTATGATATCAATTGTTGCATTCCGTACCAAATACTTGAGAAATTCCTTCTTTAGCTTCATTCCTTCGTGAAGTGTGAGTGAGAGATCAGACTTCACCAAGTCCTGACGAGGGTCAGACCACTCTGAATGCTGACAGACCATGTCTGCACTTTCATACCTTCCAACTGACATCACTATATACCTACGTCCAAATGATTTTTAACCGCATGCAAGTGGGAATAAGGTTGAAAGTGCTTTGTGCGCGATTGCTTCCTATATTTAGTTTTAAAATTAGTGTTCGATATTTGAATCACAAGAATTTTTAAAGTGATGTGAGAATTTTTGTGCTACTGTTAACATTAAGATATCACATTAGAATATTACAAAATGTGATAGTTTCTTTGATTGAATCTTTGTTCATCAGCAACGCTGAAAATAATTAACAAATTTCGATGATATTTGGTATACAGTCAGGGTATAGGCTGACTTAGGTGATAGGATACTTTTATCCCAATTAAATGCTTCCATGGGATAAAACAGGAATCATATTCTACGCGGACGAAGGTCGCGGGTGAAAGTTAGTTTTAAATAAAGCTTTCTTTAACTCTTTTAGTTTGAAATCGCCAACCCGCCATGAGCAAGCGTGGCGATTAATGCTCACACTTTCTCCGTGTGTAAAGAGGCTCAGCAGTGGACATTTATATTGATGATGATTTTTTTTACTTTACTTTAAGCTATAGAAACATAAATGCACAATTCGTGAAGATATTGCACAATTCGTGAAGATATTGCATTAATCAAAACACATCGATTAATATCTTTCAATAAAGCTGTAAAGAAAATGAACGGTGTTGAAAATTTGACTATGACTTTAAATTATATCAATAAAATAGGTATGTGCCTATATTGCATATGCTAGGCCTCTAACTATTTACATACTAGCGTCTGCCCGCGACTTCGTACGCACAATCCCATTGTCTCCCATTCCCGTTCGTGATTTTCGGTAAAAGTAAAAAAAAGTATTCGAAAAATGTATTTCAAAAGTATCCAATATCCGTCTCCTGGTTCTAAGCTACCACTCCACAGTCTCCACCAATTCTCATCCCAATCGATTTAGCCTTTCTTGAGTTATAAATAGTGTAATTAACACGATTTTCTTTCATATAATTTTTGTATACCTACATTTATTATTGTATACTATTTTTTTACTATACTATTTTTATTGTATACCTAAATAAAAACTCAAATAAAATTAAAACTAACTATGACTAAATTAAATATAAACAACTTAAGATTAAAATTATTTAAAACAAAAACAAAAACAACTATTTACATAAAGCATCGAAAAATTCGTCCGCATCGACGTCAGTGTCATTTTATATAATTACATATATAGATTAAAAAAACACATCTAAATATCGCTTTGAGAGTGGTCTCAAAGCGCTTTTTTGTTAGCAAACATAAGATATAACTTGTCTAATTGAGTCTAGTTGTTGAACCAATTACCAGAGCGGTCGGAGTAACGTATAACTTTTTAGATCCCGCCTCGAATAGTCATTTAAACGGTAAACTATCTCCGTCACAACCAATGAAGACGAACGACCTGCCTAATGAATCACTTCAGATGGTTCAAAGAGTAGCTAACGTAGACAGGACGAAGGTCATGCTTTGCTTCGGCACGAATAGACCATTTCGACTGCAGGTGTATCCCGGCCTCGGCGCGGATTCATTTTTTTTTTATATTGCCCCACACTAGGGTTTTTTCCTGTGTTATGGGTGCGATTACAAACATACAAGTTCTCATACACAATCACACCCAGACCCAAAACAACAATTTTGATAATCACACAAAGAGTTGTCCCGTGCGGGAATCGAACCTGCGACACGTTGCATGTCATGTATGCAACCGTGCAGTCATACACTGCATTGACATACAGGGAAGGAAACCATCGTGAGGATGCCTAGAATTATAATTTATAGTTATACCTAATTTTGAAATCATCATAAATTCTTCATGTGATGAGATCTATGATCAGCAGTGGGCACTTACCTATAGATTGTGTGTAATTCACAGCCTCACACAAAACCGACGTAGAACCGGAGGCTCAATCCTTCTCCCTTCCCCAAAAAGCCGGCAAAGCACTCTCACTAACTCACTCTCTCAGTAACTCATCTAGAGGTGTCGAAATTCATCATCATCAACAGCCTATAAATGTCCACTGCTGAGCACTCTCAAAGCCTCTTCTCACACGGAGAAGGTTTGAGCATGAATCGCCACGCTTGCTCATGGCGGGTTGGCGTAATTATAAGTTTATAAGAAAACCTGGGCTTTTTATCTCTAGTAATTAGAATCGTTACGATATTTTCTTTCACCGTTTGTCAGTGGTGTCTAAATAATCTTAGAAAGTAGGTGTACATATAACTCAGGAAAAGTCACATTGGTACTTGCCGTTGGTAGGTTTCGATCCTGCACCTTCATGCGTTATATTTTTTTTCCAGAATTAGATTAAGCAAATATTGCTATTTTTGTTATATTTTATATCATTTAAGTAAATATAATAAATGAAAAAGAAACACTGTTTCGAAATCATGCATAATTCAAGCGGCGTAGCACTGCGTAGCATTTCTCGTAGCACTGCTTGTAGCGACTTTGAGACATTCTGCCAATAAAAATAAACATTCGTCGTCAAAATGTCGAAAACAGTTTTAATTAGATATAACCTAGCCTATAGTTAACGAGGTATGTACTCTCGGCTATGTTTACATTACACAGTTGGTATGGTATCGATGATACTTCAACAGATTGTGACATCTGCAAACAACTTACTCTATGTCCCTTCGAATCGTGAAGCCGCACTTGTTCCTCTACCGCATGTAGTCAACTTTTTACAAAACTTTTTATATAATCTGTGTAAAAAGTAATGTAACACGAGCCGAGCGGCATGCGGATGTCGCTCGCATACGATGCGCTTGTTATTGTAAATTAGTTGAGTGGAAGTTGATTACGATTTAATAGAAAAGAATAGAGAAGGTTATGTCAGGTTTGTAAAGGAAAGAGATGTTTATTAAGATGAAATAAAGGACCTTGTTTTGTTAGAAATGGTTGGTTGGGGTTCAGGTTTGTTTTATGGCTGATTGATATTATGTACTTACTCAAAGATGGAATAAATCAAAAATAGTCTAATAAAAACCAGCTACTTTACGGTTTGAGTAGCTTTTATCATATCCTTATCTTTTGTTTTATCTCAACAGTTACTAATATGCGAAGAAAAGCTACTGACAACAAACCTCACAAAAAATAGTCCCGAAAAAGGTAAACGAGGACCTAGAAGGCCAAAAATCTCACAAACAAGCAAAAAGCTTTCGCTAAGAATGTTTGCTGTTATTTTTTCCCGCCGTTCAGCTGAGTAGCAGTGCGTTCTACCAGGAAATGATGCTTTGGAATGAGGATACGTACTCGTTAATTTGCACCATAAATCATCGAAAATGTACTTTTTGGCCGCGCCTCCTTGCCGATGAAACTTTTTTGTGAACTTCGGCAAGTGTCATGTTTCAAATAGTTTTAGAACATGCACGTATTTTTTGAACTGTTTTCTTAGGGACAGCTCTCGTAGCTGTGTTGTCCGTCCGTTTTTTCGTTAGAAAGTTATAGCCAACTCAAAATGTGGTAGCAATTTATTTTATTTTATGATTTTTTGGAAAACGTTTTATGTTTTAGGGAAAGGAGTCACAAAAACATCTTAATGAAGATTTGTGCCACATACATTGAGAACAATACATTACAATTATAGCTAAACTAGTAGCTGTATTGTCTTCAAAACAGGAGACGTATGTATATATGATAATTGTATGTATGTATTGTGAATCTAGATGTAGATAAGTGTAGTGTACACATGAAAAAAATCCAGACGAATATGAGAAATAAGAATATAAAGAATATGTACGATAAGATGAGATTCGGTCGTAACAAACCCAGTCCCATGTAGATAACTCAACCATCTTTGTTAGCATTTATGACAACTAATTCCTGCGGAACTTATGTTTTTCTTATTGCGTATAATATTACGATTGGTTTGGGAATAAGCCAAGTGGCCTAAGATATACTGACTTATTTGACCCCTGGGAGGGTTCCACCAAACTTTAGCTTAGTTCCCATATTAAAAGTTGACGTGATATATAGTTAGGATGTTGGGAAAAAATGTTCAAGTTTTTTGGAACGCAACTTGACACCTTCGGACTTTGCATCCTAGTTCTGCAAGCTTGTGATTCTGTGAAATCTTTGTTCGTGAATCAATTTGTTTTACACTTTATTCCAGAACTAGAATTGACGTTCTTCTGTATCATCAAACAATGAAGACGAATCTAAGTGTGTTGTAGTGCATAGATTATACATAGGTACACGTCGATAATAGAAATCAAGTTAAATAGAAACGGTATGTGGCTTTTTAACCGCACTACTTAACCTTATATTGTAAGAAACTACACTCAACTGCACAAAAAAGTAATCACTTAATATGACATGTTCTTATGTAGAGGTATATTACCTCACTCACTCATGCCAAAAATACATAGCCAAAAAATATATCATTATCCCCGTGTCAATTTAAATTTCGAACCCTCAGAGAAGTATGTAACCTCTTTACAGTGGCCATCTGCCCTCAACCAGATGTAGTTCATTATGGAAGATCACAAACGTACAAATGTCGTGAACCAGCCTAATTAGATGCCCTCAGGAAATGCCTGGCTTGCTCTCGTGGGAGTCAGGAGCACGTGGACACTTGAAAACTTTTTGCTAACACCGTTTCACACTCTTGTAGTTCCGTATAGGATGTTGTTCGCACTTTCGAACGGGACTCCGGAATTGGTTAATGTTCTGTCAGTTGTACATACAATCAATTTATGGTTGTATTTATTTACTAACTGTGCCTGCGACTTTGTCCGCGTAGAATAGTAATTACCTATAGTAATAACACAGTAGGTGATAGCGTGATTATATGTAGTCTATGTGTGGACCTGACCTTACAAGCTGTGTCTGCGAATTCGTCCGTGTAGATAGTGATTAACAGTAGTTGATAGCGTGATAATATGTAACCTATATGTTGACCCGACCTGTTAGTAATACTCTTGCAAAATTTTAAGTAAATCCATGCACCGCTTTTTGAGTTCATCCCGGACACATACACATACAGATAAGCAGACAAAAATTCTAAAAACCATATTTTTGGCTTCGTTATCGATTGTAGACACAGATATAGAGGTATATTGTAGATCATTGACTATATGATTGAAAAATTGACTTACATTTTGTCTATAAAATAGACAAAATTAAGTATATACATAAGTAATGAATTAAAATAAATAAATGACTGCCTCGTTGGCCGAGTGGCCGTAAGTGTGACTGCCGGGCAAGGGGTCTCGGGTTCGATTCCCGGGGCAAAGTATTACTGGGTTTTTTTTAAATATACTCAGTAGTAGCACGGAGCCTGGAATTGTGCCCGGTATATTGCAATAGGCTCACCCCCTATTACATGGGACTCATAACATAACTAGTGAAAAGTGTATAATGTACACCTCTGCCTACCCCTTCGGGGATAAAAGACGTGATGTTATATTGTTAAAATAAAATTTATGGAAGTTAAACCTTAACAAAAAAAATTCAAGATGTGCATAGAAGGTGTTAATAATATTATTACTTATTTAAAATGATTATTTTATTGAAATTGGATGACTACTTCTCGAAACAGGAACCTGAAATAATATTAAGAAGGAAATTATGAATTGTTACAACACTGAAGCTTAAGGTAGAAGCTCCAACAGTCGTATGTAAGTACTCGGAAAAAGTTCTTAAGTTTTTTTTAATGAAATGCATTTGAACACCTTGCGGATGTACTTTTGCATTGATCATCAATACGTCACTATCTTCATAGGCCCCTTTGGTCTAAAACCCCGTTTACATCAATCCTTGCCATCTTTTGGATTTTTTCAAAATATTCCATTGTTGGCCATTATAACACTTGCGCAGGCGATTATTTGACAAAAATCTTTCGCTATTTGTTTACCTGGAAAGTTGTTCTATATTTTTATGTAGGGTAAAAGTAGCTGTTATTGGATATGGGATATTGAAATAGTTTTATATTGTGAATTTATTTGATTTGCTGTAGGAAAAATTTACAGTGTTGAATTTGGATTTGATTTAGGAAAGTTTGAATTTCTTTATCGGATAACGGAAATTGAAATACTTTACCTAGTTGTTTTTTTGTTTAATATTTTATAATTCTACTTCTGAGATTATTATATCTTTCAAAGTACTTTTGTAAGTTATATTAGCATTAATTGAAGTAATTTTGTGTGTATAAAACTACTATGGCCATGGCTGCTATCAGGTACATTTACCTTACAGCCAAAAGGTGCGTTTCACGGACGGGTTGAGTACCTTTCCAAAAGGTATTGTTATTTGCGAATATAAAGTGTTTATTTGCGAACACATCTGCGTCAGAACATATGTACGAATATTTTTGATAAATGACATAGAAATTGTCACAAAAATTAAAATATGAAAGGGTACTTTTGATCCATTGGCGGTTTTTGTGTGTTCATTATGTAGAAAGTAGTATATGGATATAATGGGTTGTATCGTTTTTGGGTTTAATATTGCAACTGTGCAAGTAAGTACTCCGATTTTTTGTACAATATAGGTGAGTAGAATTAGAAATAATGTCTGAATGAGTTTCTTTTAATCTTTGTATTATACTTATCTATAGGTACTATATTTGGTGTATATGTTGGTTCGTTTTAGTGTTTGAAGAGAATTTATATATATTTTTTAAAGTATAACGGTATAGTTTATTGGTCAAAAATGCCTAATCAAGGATTAATTGAAATAAATACTTTGATTATGAAATATCCTACTATTTGTACAAATTAGCGTTACACCTACAACGGCAGACTTGTACTTGACTTTGTATATTCAACAATGAAATGAGATTGAAGTCAAATTAGTTCAAGTTACATTGTAAATCTTACCCAGACTAAACCTGTATGAAAATGGGTTATTAGGCAATAGTGTGTTGTATTTTTTTGCAAACGACAAAAGCACAACATTTAGATGGTAACTACGATTGGCAAAAAAGCATTTAAGACCATTAACACATAACGGTACTTGTACCCTATTGTTTTATACAACAAATAACCAATAACTCTTTACAATTACAAAACAGTTGAATCATTGAATTTCTTTCAACTTTTACTCTATTTTTGGCGAAACAAAATGGCTGTTCTGTAGAAAGTAACTGGGAATAGAAAAGGTTCAGTTTTAACTGTCAATAAATCAGTTCAATAATTGTTTTGCCGCCGAGCCGACTGCGATAACAATGTTATTGTTCAGTTTCGCAATAAAACAAATGAAGAATTGCGTCTACTGAGGAAGTAGATAATGGTTTAAACTCGGCCTTTTTTATACTTTGACTTTTGCCTTCTTTAGAAAAAAGTTAAAAGAAAGTCCCGCTTCTTTGTTTCATCTAGATTTAAGTGATCTATGTTAAGTAGTGTGGCGGCCCAGACAAACGGTTTAGTAGAATATAAATAGACTACGGTATTGCTTTCTAGATTTTAAAACTGAAAAAATATATACAATAAACTTGGAATGTCGGTCAATACACTCAGACTACAAATTCAACATTGAAGCATTAATTATGAAAAAACTTATAAGTAATTTACCTACTGCATCGTTTTCAATCAGCAGCTAGCAATATTCATCAAGAAAAGCTCATGACCTACACAACAGAAACTGAGTTGAAAAAGGCAAACTGCTGTACAATAACATACAACAGTTGTCAAGTAATTGATACATTACTGAATCGAAACAGTAATTATAAACGTGTAATACGAGTGCTGGGTTGGATTTTACGACTAAGCAACATTGGTAAACAAAGGCGCTCACTGAACTCAAAGAATAAATTAGACGAGCGCGCTAACAACCAGGTGTTTAAGTGTTTATCACCAGAAGACATTATGAGAGCAACAGAATTAATCATCAAAAACACGCAAAACAGATACTATGGCAACGAAATTGATTGTTTAAAGAAAAATCGATCAATATCCACAAAAAGCAGTTTACTCAAGTTATCCCCATTCCTTGACAACAGTGGCATACTGCGTGTGAGAGGGCGATTAGGCTATTCAACATTATCGCCCGATGCGAAACATCCGATCATTCTTCCGGCCACGGGTAGATTGACGGAGCTTATTATCAGAGACTCTCATCGCGACACTCTCCACGGAGGCGCCCGGCTCACTTTGGCTCATTTACGTCAGAAGTTTTGGGTCATTGGGGGTAGTAGAACAGTCAAAAGGGAACTGCGACAATGCCTCCGATGTCATCGCTTCAAACCAAATCGAAACATCCAGCTGATGGCAGACCTACCCAAGGAGCGTGTAACACCATCAAGACCGTTCACGAACACGGGGGTGGACTATACGGGTCATGTTGATGTGAAAATCAACAAAGGAAGAGGAATTAAGACTTGTAAGGCTTACATTGCGATTTTTATATGCATGGTAACCAAAGCTGTGCATATAGAGTTAGTATCGGATCTGACAACGCAGACGTTCCTTGCCGCATTTAAAAGGATGTGTGCCCGTAGAGGTACGCCCCGACACGTATTCTCCGACAACGGAACAAATTTTGTGGGCGCAGCCAAATTACTTCAACAGGAATTTGAAAAACACAACACATTTAAGAACTCTGAATTCTTTGATGAGATGAGTCACCTACAAGTTAAGTGGCACTTCAATGCACCATTGTGGCCGACGGCTGGAGGCTTATGGGAGGCTGCCGTCAAGGCCATGAAATATCATCTACATCGAGTACTGGGGGAACAGAAGCTTACCTTCGAACAATTCACAACGTTGCTAAATCAAATCGAGGCCTGCCTTAACTCTCGCCCATTGTGCCCATTAACTGAGGATGTCGAAGATCTGGAATATCTAACTCCCGGTCACTTTCTCATTGGTGGACCACTATTGTCATTACCACAAGAAGAGCAAGAGTTTGCTCAGCATGATTTAAGGAACAGATGGAGGCTTGTTGAACAAATGAACCTTCACATTTGGAAACGCTGGTCAAACGATTATTTACATCAACTACAAATCCGAAGTAAATGGCAGCAACAAAAAGAAAATTTAAAAGAAGGAAGCCTAGTATTAGTAAAGGATGAGCACTTAACCCCTGGCCGCTGGGCTATAGGACGAGTCCAAGAACTGCATCCCGGCGCCGACGGTCAAGTACGAGTTGTCACCTTAAAAACTAAAAACGGGTCACTTAAACGACCAATAACGAAACTTTCACCATTGCCGTTGAAACTGGAAGAATCGAAGAATGAAGAGGAAAGGTCTACTACTTCGAAAAGCAAAGTATGGCGAGGCACAACAAAACAAAACACACGGCTATCACTTGTTCTTCTGTCGATACTGGCAATAACAGGATGTGCACGATCATCGCCGACCAGCAATAATATACAGGTTACACCTATACCAAATAATCATCCGATTTACTTCGATACCGCTGGCCAAATACAACTTATACACGACGAATGGACATTATTGGTTTATTACAACTTAACAGCATACTGGCGAGCAACTGATCAAATCAAGAATTATGTAAACCAAATAGATAAACTATGCAAAAGAATATCACATGAATACACGCCTTGCGAAACGATTGTCGATCACCTACGTCATGAATTGAATCATCTAACCGATTACAACTCAATGCTGCTTACTCAACACACGAGACCCAAGCGTGGTTACTTTGATGGAGTTGGAAAATTAGCAAGAACTCTTTTCGGAGTACTCGACGTCGATTTCGCAGAAAAGTACGAAAAGGACATAGAGAAACTACAATCAAACGACGACTACCTATTACAACTTATGAAAAACCAGACATTGATTGTAGAGGCTGAAAACAATATAATTAAAAGAAACACTGTCTTTATGAATAAACAATTTGTAACATTACACGCCTATATGAACAAAACTTGCAGCGACATCACAAGAATAGAAAACAGAGCACAAATGCTGTTCACGATAAACGACGTAAATTCTGCTGCCGTGACGTCAACTTTAATTTTAAGTGATTTAAATCGGATATCTGAAATGTTGATAAACGCTCTAGCCAATATCTATAGAGGACATTTAGATACTCATCTATTTCCAGCTAACCAATTGATTGAACAGCTAAACATAATATCTGGGAGGCTGCCACAGGGATTGTCGTTACCTGTAAAGGATATTCAAAGCGAATTGACAACTATCTACGATCTTATTCATGTCAGGGCTCGAATTACAAACAATTACATGTTATTCGAAATACACGTCCCCTTGCTGAGCGATGAAGACTATCAGATATATCGAGTCATACCTATACCTTTTCTTCGACAAGGACAGCTAAAAATTATACAACCAAGTGCGAGCTTCATCGCTATCAACTTCATAAAAAACTCGTTTATAACAATGGAACATCAAGACATGCGCCAATGTACTTCATACGGAGAAGATCAATTCATTTGTAATTTACATAGCCCTGTCTACAACATGATCAATAAAGGCGCCCCGTGTGAGGCCCAAATCTTTAACCAACAAGACTCGGTATCATGCATCCTCAATGACGTCACATGTAAAGAAACCTGGACTAAACTTCACAAACCGAACATGTGGTTATTTACATTGTGTAACAAACAGCTGATGCGCGTCATATGTAGCGATCAAGTTACGCCGACGGTCATTAACGGGACTGGAGTAATTTCCTTGAAATCAAAATGCTTACTGCAGAAAAAGGACGCCACAATATTTACACATAATCAGCTGGGAAGTAGTGTAAACATGAAACCGGAGATAGAAGTGCCAACTATAGATTCAGCTATCAATAACATTTTTGACCTTGGTTGGAAGAACACAAACTTGAACATATCGGAACAACAAGCGCCAACTTCAGTAGAAATGCGAAAAATAGACCAGCAATTAGAATTCCAGAAGAGTAGAGAAATATTACCAAGTGCCTCTGACTTATCCAGTCACGACATCTATCACTACTCAGTTACTTCCTTGTTGTTGGGAGGAATCGCTGTGCTTGCCATCTATATTATCTTCAAAAGACGGTATAAAATGAAGAAATTTGTCAAAACACTCCCAGCCAGAACAGGAGACGCTCCTACCGGAAGAGAGAACTTCGGAAGGGAGATCGAGCTACAAGAAATACACTCGACTTCAGCGGGGCCCATTTACAGCGAAGCAGGACCACCGAAGAAAATGTTTCACTTTGAAGACTTAAATTAAGTACTAGGCCTGACGTTAAGATTTTTTGATTAACTATTTATTGTTAACTATTCAACTTTTATTATTTTACTTTATATTCCTTTTTGATTTTAATATTGTTTGTAATGGATGCTCATCCCATTTTTGCCCTCGGGAGTATGTACGGTTCACGTACAAGCAAATTGCTTACGCCGCGACCTACTTTTCTGCACTTACTTTATTCACCTTATAATTATAATAATTCAGTTGACCATTAACTGCCATCGAACTACAACCGCGGATAAGCATCCAATTAAACTTTCGTGTAACCTTACGAATAAACTGATTATTGGGACATCTGTGGTTTTCGTCAACTCATATATCTACAACAAATCAACTACTACTACTACTACTACTTGGCTACACCTGAACCATACAACACCCACTACCCAGTATGAACGACAGTTGGTAAATCACATCCAGAATTACATATTCCGTTCAACAATCAATTTCGGCACGAATGGGCCGGCTCGACCGGAGTGATACCACGGCCTCACATAAAACTGACGTGACACAACACTTGAGTTGTGTATCGTCATGTGAGTGAGGTTACCGGAGGCCCAATTGCTAATCCCCAAAAGGCTGGTAACGCACTTGTATATAACGCGTCTGGTGTTTCGGGTGTCCATGTTCGACGCCGATTGCTTACCATCAGGTGATCTGTCCACTGATTTACCGGCTATTGTCATATAAAAAAAAATATTTACTTTACTGTGACACTGGGTTCGACTCCAATTCAGTATTTTTCGGATCTACTAAGTATGTAACTGTTGTGGCTTGAAAACTTTTATTATTTTATAGAATTGTAGACCCATTAACTTGTATGCTTGTATCAGGTGATTCGCATATGCCATAAAAAAAACAACCGTTCATCCTTGATTGTAGCTTGCTACAAGGTCATATTAATAAGTTACTACCTGTACGATTAGATGAACTTCCCACCTATAATAATTAATAATAATAATAATTTATTTTATTCATAAGCACTTAATACAATATATCAACAATAGTTTTGGCTACAATATTTTTACAGGTATATGATTTTAGCTTCTGTAGTCGAACTAGGCATTGCCTGTATTTCGACTATCAGTGCCCAACCCTCAAACGTACAGATAATTTCAGCCTTTCTAATGTCAGTTATATAATATTATTTTTTAATAGTTTAAAGAAAAATAACAAGAATAAGATAAAAAGTAATAACTTAATAATTAATGCAGAAAATTACTACAGGAAAAATAATAATAATAAAAAAAGGGACTTTCTCAACGCAGATATTAACTATTTTGGCCATTATGTGTATGTGTGTTTGTGTGTGTGTGTGTGTGTGTGTGTGTGTTTGTGGGTGTGCGCGCGCGTCTGTTTATCTCATATTTTATTATACCTATACAAACTGTATTCTGGTAAATTCCTTTACATATTGTATTCCGCGAATTAATCTATTTTAAAACCACATAATTATGATTGGCATAACAACAGAATTGAAATGACAAAACAATGCATTATATTATTTAGCCAATTATTCCCTATTTATAGTCAGTATTTAAAATGAGGATAAATCACGTTAAGTAATTCTCTGTTTATTGTGCCTAAAATATGTTAAAGGTAACGTTGCAAATCCAAGTAGGTTAGTTAGGTAGGTAACTCGTTTTGCGATTTTTTTCTTTTATTTTTTTTTATTTGCTCTATATTCCCACCAACCTCTTTTAAATAGAGAACAGGTAAAAACTTTTTTCAATAAGTAAAACTCGAGCACCCCACAATGGGGTCCCGGTGAAAGTTTTCGTCAAGAATCCGTTCACGGACAAACAAACATAATGCTACTTTTTTATATATACATCAAGGACGTTATTAGCAAAAAAATATTCGGTGTTTGGTTAGTTTTCGCCATGGGACCTTTCTCCGAAACGAATTGTTACCACAAAAGGGTTTTAGATTTCACAAACAGATGTGTGTTTTTTCCGATTTCAAAATTTTGCGTAGATATGACATCTGTCAAACAGTACTTACCTATATATAGGTAAGTATATGGTGTATATTTTACCTGCGTAGAGATATCATAATGTTATTGTCGTATATAGGTAGTCTGGCTACCTAAATAAATCCAACAGAAATAACAAATTATAAATAATTATAACCCGACAGACAGACACCTACTTTCCTCTATAAGTAGTGAGTTTATTGTTACAAAACTACAATTATTTCAAGCTTTCAAACAACTTCTAATTATATTTGATGGGACTACATTTTTTTCTAATTATGCGTTTTCTATCACCGGTGGATACATACTATGGAGAGCGAATTAGCGAATTGTTTGGATAGATCGCTGCAGCATTCCCATTATTGTCTAAAATTGATTTCAGTCATCCATAATAGCAGTGTGCGAAAAGATGTTTCGCGAAACACGACAAAGCTGTGAAATCAAAGTCAAAGTCAAAGCATTTATTTCAATTAAACCATAGTTTGGTACTTTTGAAACGTCAACAAATACAAAATAAATAATTGTCTGTCAGTCAGTCCGTCAGTGAAGCTAGGTGAAGCTAGGTGCTCATTCCGAAATGTAGATTCGAATGGAGAAGAACGAGCAAGAAGAGGAAGGGACAAGGAGGAGGGAGAGGAAGAAGAGCTTTAAGAAGAACTTCTTCCTATGAAAAACAGCTTGGGTAAAAATACAGTTAATCTTCAAGTCCTCATCCCACAATCGTTAACATCCATACAAATAACACCAAACCATAAATCTTTAAAATAACGTAAAGGGCGAAGAATACTATTTATAGCCCCTCTAATAAAAAAATAACACGAATCAAAGAATTGAAAATTAAAAGGCAATTTTACAGAATTGACATGGCGTTGACAAGAAAATTATTGTTGTGCATGTCTACTCGATATTTGATAGACAGTCACCTTTGCATGCCCTTTTATAATCTGTGGAGCACGCGTGACCTTTCGGTAGCTACATAAAATATTTATAATCTATTCTTTCTGTCCGTCAGTTCATAACTGGCCGTAACTGACGTAACATGAAGAAAAAATGACAGTTGTTAGTATTTGTCAATGTTTAAATGCTACATATTGATGTCTTTAGTATGCGTTTTCAATGCATATTGAATTATTTATTAATCTAAATAAAAAAACTGTTATCGTTAGGATGGACGTCACAATTCGTAGATTATTTTGGCCAGTAATTTTATGATTTTGGGTATATTGGTTAACATTTTACACTGTAATAGGAAACAATTAAACAATATTTATTATCCTTTATTAAATCAGTTGTCGTTTTCATTATACATAACAAATGCTAAAACTAACTTAAATGAAATTAATCTTAATTAACAAAAACCTTAAAAACTAGTAAATGCATCATTCGTTTGCGAGTTAATCTCAAAGGAAGAACACCATTACTTAAACAAATGAAATTAAAAAAAAAACATGGACGACAAAAAAATATGCAGATGACAGTTGTTTTTTTTATTTTTACCTTATACATTAATAAGTCATCATCAAAAAGGCGTGGTCTAGCAAGCCTAAGTGACAAGAACCTTAAGTTTGCTACCAAAATAATAATGCTATTAAAAAAATAATAAACAGTCTATTTCTCTATTATAGGCTGCTCAATACAATAATTGAAGTCCAATTATGTTGATGGTTGCTAGCAGATGAAGTTATACTTTTCATTACATTACATTTTCAACTTTATTGTATTGTTATAAAGTAGAAAATTCATTAAATAAAATTGACAGATTGAATTAATTTGATCTGCTGGCAACTGTACATTTGTGGCTATTTATTCATTATGAAATTGAATCAGTATAGGTACCTGTTGAAAATTGTTGAATATCATCCCCTAAATTTCTACATACAAAAGTAGTCTCTAAACATTGGAAATAAGGCCTATAATGTAGTTTGTGGAAAGCGTCCACCAGTGACCGCTTGGAGATATATGGGTTTACGTTATTCATAGCTTCAAGCTTTTTGATTTTTCCTTTTGTTTTTTTTTTATTTTTCTATTAAAACAGTAGCAAACACCCCGATGTTCCCTACGCCAAAGATATTCTATAAAATCTTAAAACTAATCGAATTTATGATTAAAGTAAATATTAAATGCGTCTGATGGCGAATTATTTAGTGAAATGATAAATATTAATAAAAAATGTAGCCTTTTTCTTAATATTATATATATGTATATAAAATAAAGTACGTATTTATTGGCCATACCACCATACTAAACTTACCATACTAAACCATACTTTGAGCATTCTTTTATAAACTTATATTTATAATTAAAATAATATATTTTAATTAAAAGTAGAAAAACATTAATTTATGAGTATTATTGAGCACCAAAATTCTTCATTCTTATTAGTACCTTTAGCTGAATTATTTTCAAATTAATTCTAATTATAAGTATTCGTATACCTCAATCAATTTATTTTAGAGTTCAAAAAAATTGAAATTAAAATTCAAAATTCGTAGAGAGGTATTGAGTATTCGTAGAATAGATTAGTAGCATATTATTATTATTATCTACTATTATAAAGAGTATTATTTTTCGATTTTTATTAGATACAATATGTCACCTATGCCTATAGGCCTTGCATATTTCTAACAAACATGTTGAGTCATTATTTATAAAAAAAAGTTACAAAACTAAAATTTTAAAATGAAACTTAAAAGTTAAACTCTAAAAATTACTTATCATTAAATCTTACACAATTATGACGTCACATAAGAACTAAAGAATGACTGAACTAGATCTACGTACTAAAGGCTCAGTTTAAATGTACAGATCGAAATCGAAGCCGCCACCTCCACTGAGGTAGTCGTACAGGTATACCTCCATTTCCTCTAAAGCTTCGATGCTTGGGTCACGAAGAGGAACGTCGCGGATTGAGCGAGCTGATCGGGAGAGGCTGTGGGGGAACAAGTCATTTATTTGGTTAATTGGTAACAATTTAAGCTTAAGTAAGTTTTTATTATGTTTTGACTGCACGGTTGGTGCAGAGGCTGGGCAACGTGTCGCGGGTTCAATTTCCGCACGGAACAACTCTATGTGTCGTCCACAGATTGTTCCGGGTCTGGGTGTCATGTGTATGTGAACTTGTATGTTTGTAAACGCACCCAGAACTAAGGAGAAAAAAAAAATACGTGCTAACATGGGTTTCAACTTATTTTTAAACTAATTATTATACTTTCGGCTTATTAACGTCACTTTTGACGAGGCAATCAGGAACTCGACTATTTTTTTAAAAACTATTTTTCGGAAGTTGGCTGATCAAACAGTCTTCAGCATTGTTATAAATTATGTTGTAGGTATTGTTAACAGTTAAATGCAATTTCATTAATATTACAACTACAATTAATGCGAAAGGACTCTCGAACAACGATACAGTCAAGAGATATCAGGCATTTCGGAGAGACAATGAACTAAGTCCGGTTGAGCCAAATTATAGCTCTCTTTCATAAAACCTTTTAGATCTAATAGGGATGATGACAGGGTATGAAAATTAAAAAGGTAATTAGTCCGTCAGTTAGGTAATGAAAAAATATTAGACATGTATTTTTTATTTTGATGTATAATAAAGTGATACTTAGATATATCGAATTAAACTGTCAATCACCAAGCGGTCACCGGTGACCGCAACCTATTGTTCTTTGATTGTGTCTATAATAACGGTGCTCGACGAGTTAAAGTTTAGGAGTGGGGGTTAAAACGTCATTTCCACGTATAAAATGTACCTACTGAGAAGTGACGTCAAGCGACATTTCAAATCAATATACCGTCAAAGTATTCGTTACTGTAAAAAAATAAAAAAATACGTGTGTAATGTTTTAAAATAATCTACCAGACAGACATTAAAATAAAAATTAGTCATCTACCCTATTAACGGATAGGCTGGTTGCAACTTACGCAAAATCAGTGTCGGAGTCGAACATGTACTCCTTGTTCAAATGCTCATTGATGTCCTTCATGATGCACGCCTCCAGCTTCTTGTGCTGAAAACACAAACAAAATGATAAATCTAATAGGTACGCTGTTGTTATCATTATTTATGTTATGAGTCCCATGTAATAGGGGGTGAGCCTATTGCCATATATCGGGCACATTTCCAGACTCCGTGCTACTACTGAGATTTTTTTTTAAAAAACCCAGTGGTAGATACTTTGCTCGATCTGGGAATCAAACCCAAAACCCCTTGCCCGGCAGTCGCACTTGCGACCACTCGGCCAACGAAGCAGGCAGCTGTTTTTATCCAATGATAATTTCACGACTCTTCCTTTGACCTTAGAGAAGAAAGCTGCAAGGGTATGTTTGTTACCTTGTAGCAACGGAAGAAGAAGATGGCTCTGATCTGCTCCTGGGGACGTGGGACTATATCACGCTTGTCTTCTGGCACACATTGCTGAAACAAAAGAACGTTTTAGAAGACATTGCGTTGGTAGGTAGTTGGTAGTATCGAAGCTCACGGTCCGCTTGCCTGATGGTAAGTAAGGAGTCACCGCAGCCTTAGTAGTACACCTTCAACAGCAGAAGTATGCATATATACAAATGCGTGACCAACCTTGTAGGAAACAGTTTTTTTTATGGCATAAGTCGGTAAACTAGCAGACGGATCACCTGATGGTAAGCAATCGGCGTCGCCCATTGACACCTCGAACACCAGAGGCGTTACAAGTGCGTTACCAGCCTTTTGGGGATTAAGAGTTTGAGGATCGTTGGGGATTCAGGAATTGGGGAGATTGGGGAAGGGGAGGGTAATTGTGCCTCCGGTGGAGAACCTAACGGGTAACCGGGGCTCCGACTCGACGTGCAGGAGAAGGAACGGGGTGGTTTTTGTTCAGTAAGAGCAGACTCTTACACTCACTGTGTGTGTTCTGACACTCACTCCCGCCTGGGTGAGGCGGGAGCAGTCATTTGATGATTTTCCCCCCTTAAAAAAACCTCACTAACACGACGAAACACAACGCAAGCGTTGCTTCACGTCGGTTTTCTGTGAGGCCGTGATCCGGTCGAGCCGGCCCATTCGTGCCGAAGCATGGTTCTCCCACAGTTTAATTATTATTGTACCATAATTTACCCGGAGGAAGGCTTCCTGAATCTGGCGCAATCAAAAGACGGGTTTGGTAATCTGACGAAGAATAAGCGTGACTTCTCTTTCTAAGTGAGTTCTTAGAAATTAGGAGACTCACCGAAAACTTCTGACAGAACTGCAGACCCTCCTGTATGTCGTTCTTCAGCTCACCGGAGACGGGCAGGTTGCTGATCCTCTGTGTGATCTGTTCGTAGTTGGGCTCCATATTGCTGTCGATGTAGCCCAGTTCTTGCATCACACAGGTTACGTTTTGGCTGGCTTGTGCGCGGGCGCTCATACCGAGACGGGCGCGGAGACCGAGGTGGCGCTGAGGACATTGTGATGAAGAAATATTATTAACGTTAATCTTAGATAGAACGGGACTGATTAAAACAAAAGCAGGCAACAATTAGGTGAGCCAGGCCACAATAGGTTGTTTGGCTTTGTTATTAAAAATGATGTCCAATGAATGATAATATAAGATATGAAATCGTTGTTGAATTTTTAATATTCCAAATTCACTGTAATGGGATCGCCCCTTACATGGTGCTTGAGCTTAAAACACAATGTCGTCATTATTGTGTAGTGTCTTAAATAAAAAAATGGCGGACAAAGAATAGGTACCTACTAGTTATGCCATGGATACAGTATAGATGTAGGTAAATATCTAAGTTTATAAATCCTAAAGACAACGTCACTTACCGACATCCGACTATTCCGAAAGAAGGGTTGTTGTTGTTGAAAGAAGGGTTGCTGGTACTGTTGTTGTGCAAAATAAGGGTTGTAGGGCAAGTTCGGAGGGTAGAACACAGGCGCATTGTACGGCATCTGATAGTAAGGGTTGGCGCTGTACGGACGGAACTGTGTTGGTACAACGTAGGGTGGAATCGCTGACTGAGGTTGCGGGAATGGACCCTGGAAAAAAAAACATTGATTAAAACCTTATCAGTCATCATCTTCATTAACTCAGGCTTTTATTTTCAGAGAAAAAAATATTTACTCTATAATTATTAATTGTTACAATTTGCAAGTAAATAAGGCTACATAGTGTACCTAGGTATACATCGAGCTTTACATAACCAGTATAAACTGAACGTTAAATGTGTGGAAAGATGATGCGACGCGATACCAGGATAAACTGGTTTTGTATAGATTGATATGTGGCCGTGTGTACCTTTATACCTAAGTACATCCAAAGTAAAAAAAAGTAAGAACGTTCCTTATACATAACATAACATCACGCCTTGTATCCCCGAAGGGGTAGGCAGAGGTGCATACAGAAGTAACACCCACTTTTCACTATTTATGTTATGAGTCCCATGTAATAGGGGGTGAGCCTATTGCCATATACCGGGCACATTTCCAGACTCCGTGCTACTACTGTTCCTTATAATAAAATTCAAATCGACTATTTATTTGTTCCGTACAACGGCCTAATGTATGTTATCAGTATGTTTGTTGTCCATGTTTGTTCTTATCAATGCAAGAGACTAGCTTGATAATTATGAAGTACTTTTAAAAAGATATGGCCAAATAAAATGACATTTAATAATAATAAATTTATAAAAAATAAGTAGGTATTCGATTCATGCCGCACAGTACACACGTAAGTTAATATCACTGAACTACGAATTAAATTTAATCATTTATAGTCAAAAGAATTTTTTAAATAATTTCTTTATACAAAGTGACTTCATTGGAGCAAAAGATTGTTTAGACTTTGATGGAAATTAAAAAAACATGTATTGATATAACAACTAGGGTAACGATCGAGTATTTCGCGACCTTCATTATAGCCTCTTTAGCTCAGTGGTAGAGCACTGGTCTCGTAAACCAGGGGTCGTGAGTTCAATCCTCACAGGAGGCATCGCGTTCATTTTTGTTGTTTTCAATTTTGTTTTACTTTTTGATATTTTTCAATTTTTTTTTTCATAATATTTTGTAATATTTACCCCATGTGGTCTGAAAGTCAATACACCGCCCATTGTTTGTTTTTGTGGTGTAGGTCCTTGTTCTTGAATATTTCCTTCGTCATCTTTATTGTGTATAGCGCCATCTAGCGGTTTTGTAATGGTTTGCGAGTTCGGGTCCATGGAGAACCCAGGCGGCAGCTTACTTAAGAACAACGGTGGTATGTGTGAGTTCAAAGGCTCCTTCATAGGTGGCGCTGTTGAACATTTTGCATATGCATCTTTTAGTTCTTTGGTTATTTGTTTTAAAAGCTGAGTGCCGAAGCAGCTTTCATAGATCTGTGAATATAAATTAACTCGAATTAAAACAAAAATTGCACTTTCCTTTGAAAACATTTCAACCAGGTACTTAGGACTATTTTCAATTATTTTCATTAAAATGAATGAATACAGTTTTAAACGGAATATGATACAAGAAATTATATGAAAATCATTACATCATTATTTCAATTACTAAATACATTAAAGTACAATTGTGTACCACTATTTCGATCAAATAAGTATGAGCAGTCGTGGCCGAGCGGTTAAGGCGTCTGACTAGAAATCAGATTCCCTCTGGGAGCGTAGGTTCGAATCCTACCGACTGCGAACTCTTTTTGCACTTTTAAGTATTTATTTTTCCTTTTTTTTACAATTTTTTTACCTTTAGCATAGCATAATCCTTCATGAATTTGTTATCTGCACTATCTAAGGCTTGGGCGGACGCCCAGAATAGGAAACAGAAAAATATTTGAGCCCGCATCTTGTACCTGTGAAAAAAGAAAAAAAAATGTCATTTTGTTGTTAGTGAGCAACTGGGACACTAAACATACACAAATTAGGTAATTTTAAATACATAATTGGATTAGTGTTACCGTTTTGATAGTTTTATGGTATCTAATCTACCTACATTAATTTGTGTTATTCGTAGGAAACACAGTCAGGCTTATGGGGGTCTCATTTTCGGGGACTAAATTCCTAGGTCTGTCATAACTGGGGATTATTCTTGAATCGAATACCGATCGATCGACATTGGTATTGTGAAATTTTATACCCTTGAGTTGCAACACTAGCGCCTATTCCATCCGTATTGCGTGGATATTTAATGAACTAAATGGGATTGAGTTTTGCTTTATATTCCGTACTCTGAATGCTATTTTAACAGCTACGATAGGAGTTGTATAGTTTTGACATTGAATAATTATTGAGATTTTATTGGATTGAAATTGCATTGACATTGAGATTGGTTTCAAAAGTACGTACCCAGAGCCGTGTTATGATTGTAATATCAATGTATATTTTTACTAGCTACTTCCGCGCGGTTTCACACGCTCTGCTCAGCTCCTATTGGTCGTAGCGTGATGTTTTATAGCCTATAGCCATCCTCGATAAATGCGCTATCCAACACAAAAATAATTACTCAAATCAGACTTGCAGTTACGGAGATTAGCGCGTTCAAACAAACAAACAAAAAACGAACTCTTCCGCTTTATATAATAGTATTTTTTTATTTTTTTTTTAAGGGGGGAAAATCATCGAATCACTGCTCCCGCCTGGGTGAGGCGGAAGGGAGTGTCAGACTCTTACTGACTAAAAACCACCCCGTTCCTTCTCCTGCACGTCGAGCCGGAGCCCCGGTTACCCGTTAGGTTCTCCGCGAATCCGAATCGGCATCGGCCCTATTGGGCCCCATCTGTGGTGGTCTGATGGCTCTTTGAGGCGCGCGCGGGACGCGACGCGCCGTACGCTCGGGTATATAATAGTATAAGATGTAAGTATCTGAAGATAGGTAGGAAGCTGCAGTATTAACAGAGGGCTATTTTATCATTTCAACACGCTATTTGTTAATCGACCTTTATAATCTTATACGTCTACTACTTATTAAGTAAAGCGGAAGAGTTTCTTATTTGTTTGAACGCGCTAATCTCCGTAACTACAAGTATGATTTGAATAATTCTTTTTATGTTGGATAGTGAATTTATCGAGGATGTCTATAGGCTATAAAACATCACGTTACGACCAATAGGAACTGAGCAGAGCGTGTGAAACAGCGCGGAAGTGACTAGTTTTTATGACTTTGTTTATTTAGAACATCTAGGTATATTCTATCAATTATTATCATTTAATATTTCAAGGCATAAAACAAATAAGTCGTATAATATCAGTGTTTAACCAACCAACCAGCATAATTATCTAGGCACTTATGCAAATAGTAACATAACTAATTCCAATTACACTAGTCAAGTCTCCCGGCTTCGCTCGGGTGCACTTTTGAGAAGTCCGTTCCTGTTACAAGTTTTCTTTGTTCTGTAATTTTCCGGTAAGTAATTTCTCTTTGCAATTATTGTATAAATTTATTCTGCAAGTAATTTTATGTGAAACTTTTAAATAAGTACATTATATTCATCATCACGTTCGTCCTCGTTGGCCGAGTGGTCGCAAGTGCGACTGCTGGGCAAGGGGTCTCGGGTTTGATTTCCGGGTCGGGCAAAGTATTACTAGGTTTCTAAAAATTCTCAGTAGTAGCACGGAGTCTGGAAATGTGCCCGGTATGCGGCAATAGGCTCACCCCCTATTACATGAGACTCATAAATGAAAAGTGGGTGTTACATTGTACAGTGGCATTAAGTGCCGAAATGTGCACCTCTGCCTACCCCTTCGGGAATAAAAGGCGTGATGTTATGTTATGTATTCATCATCATCACCAATTGGGTACTTTCCTTAATCAAAATTAATTTTTTTCGATTGTTCAATACAATAAAATATTAGAAAGTAATCACACTTTCATTAATTGATTTTATGACCAACTTGATTTTAGTATTTTTCCAGCAATCTTTCAAGAAATAAGTATGCTGTTTGACGCAAAAAAACCATGACGTCACAACACACAATTGGGTACAAAAACTCGGGCAGTACCCAATTGTCCGACACAGTCTACTGTTGGAAGCTAGAAATTGGATCTTTTGTGCATAAGACGAGTTGCCTATAAAAGCTATAGCTACCAACACATGCAGGTATCTATGTTCTTACTACTGATAAATTAAATAAAACCCTCAATTGTTAGTTACATAATATATTGCTACGGAGATACTGGACCTAAATGTTAGATGTGTTACCTATTAAAATGTCTTAATTACGTATATTTGTTGGTATAAAAATAAAAAACTACGTTTTCTTTGCTCAAAATGTACTGATATGTGAGTTACAAAAGCGACTCTGTAACTGAATTGTATAAATAGGTAATTTGTTTATTATTTTAAGTCTGAAATTCAACATTGTCATCTTTTAAAAGTTTACAAAACTTAACCAATGAAGCTACACAAATGCCTCCTGTGAGGATTGAACTCACGACCCCTGGTTTACGAGACCAGTGCTCTACCACTGAGCTAAAGAGGCGATGACAATACTGCCATACTAACGCACCACTATACGTATAGGTAGGGTAGCTAATGTACAGGTGAATCATAAAGACAGTTTGTAAAACATTCCTATTGTGATTTGTGATGGTATTACCCCTTTGAGTACCGTCATTATAAACACAATTAAAGAACAATAGGTTGCGGTCACCGGTGTCCTCGCGGTGTTTGACAGTTTAAACTAAATTGCCTCGTTGACTGAGTGGAGTCTTCCATTCCTGGGTCGGGCAAAGTATTACTAGGTTTTAAAAAAAATCTCAGTAGTAGCACGGAGTCTGGAATTGTGCCCGGTATATGCCAATAGGCTAACCCCCTATTACATGGGACTAATAACATAAATAGTGAAAAGTGGGTGTTACTTCTGTGTGCACCTCTGCCTACCCCTTCGGGGATAAAAGGCGTGATGTTATGTTATGTTTAAACTAATTTGCTAGGTGATATTAATGCTGATTTATCATTATAGGCATGTCACGTAACTTTATAAATTAGTCTAATTTTCCGTCTGTGCATACGTTTCATTTGCATCAGCGCAGTGTAACTTTTAGATATCTCTCAATAAAACTCTTATTTTTTTGCGTAACTTTTAGATATCTCTCTGTAAAACTCTTATTGTTTATAAAAAAGCATATACGGTCAAATTGAGAACTTCTTCCTTTTTTAAGTCAGTTAAAAATATGATCTAGGACGACACTAAAAGGCGTAAAAATGTCCTTCAATAGACTTACAAAGACGCTGTGTTTCACCAGAATTTCCACCGAATATTTAAACTTACACTACTGTTAGTTATTGTTCTGATTGCTTTAGAGAAAACTATCAATAAATCGTTCAAGTTAAATGATAATAACTGCAAACACAAATAACTGGGATCCACTACTTCAACTAGATAGAACTACATCGGCACAGAGGCGTCAATAAAAAGTTTTAATAGCTACGGCCTAAGGCATTAGTACGAGTTTCATTTACGTATAAAGTAATCGTATCGAGTACGCGTTCGACGCTCTGATTGGTTGGTTATTTGGCGCCGGCCAATCAGAGGCCTTAGTACGAGTTTGATTTACGTTTAAAGTATTCGAAACGAGTATGCGTTCGGCACTCTGATTGGCCGGCGCCAATGAAGCAACCAATCACAGCGCCGGACGCGTACTCGTTACGATTACTTTAAACGTAAAACAAACTCGTACTAAGGCCTCTGATAGTGTTGGAATGTCAGTTATTATTTGTGTTAAGTTTATAGCAAGCTTCATATTTACAGTTAGACGTTTAACAAATAACCGTTGTGTGTTTTTGTTCGGTCATCTCATAATGGCGTCGATGTGTTCGTTTCCTCTGCGCTATCTAATGCATTTATATGTTTTTATTGCGTTGTATTTATGGATTATGTCTTTTTATTTGTTGTTGATTGAATCTATGACTGAGAGATTGCCTCGTCGGCCGAGTGGTCGCAAGTGCGACTGCCGGACAAGGGGTCTCGGGTTAGATTCCAGCGTTTGTAGTTGCTCATTCCTAGGTGTAGAGGTAGATTCCTATGGAGAAGAACGAGCAAGAAACTCCATAGGTTACTCTTTTTCAATCAGGTTCACTTTAGTTTTAGATTAGTCCTAATATTGCACATATTTGATATCTAATTGTGCGAACTTGGATAAATCGCTCATTCTTTAGAACACTCATTGAACATGGTTTCGCATTCGCATGTAAGGAGACTTGTTGTTCCCATCATAAAAACTTCTGTATGTGGCTATGGGAATTTTATAGGGTTACTAATTGATAATATTTATCAGGTTAGCTGTGTTTCTTACTGTATTGAGTGTCGTTGATCGAGTGTTATTGAAAGAGCTTATCTGACTTTTAAGTCAGCGAATCAAAAGTCAATATTTTGGTTTTGTTTACAATTTTCAGAGTTTAGAATTCGATGCTATGTTTGACAACGATTAAAGGTTAATTCGGCTAATAAAATAGTTATGATAATAATGTTGTTGATGATAATTTAGTCAAATTCCAAATTCTTTTCGGAAGGTAATTACGAATTTATTAATCACTAGCTACTTCCGCGCGGTTTCACTCGCTTTGCTCGGCGCCTATTAATCGTAGCGTGATATTTTATAGCCTTCCTAGATAAATGGGCTATCCAACACAAAAAAAAAATTCAAATCGGACCAGTAGTTTCGGAGATTAGCGTGTTCAAACAAAAAAACAAACTCTTCTGCTTTATAATATAAATACATGAATGTTAAGTTTCGCTGATGAAAAAAGAGCAGTTAATATAAAAAAATAAAGCTACTAATACCTACCCTTTAAGTAGAGAACGGTTAATAAATCGACAGTTATTTCTATTTACTTCTTGTTAAAGATTACAGTAGGTAACCGTAAAGTACATTACCACATGTTATTGGAGACAGATATGGCGATGGTAGGAGACGTTACTTACTTGTTTACGTTTCAGCTCGATTTCCGGGTTAAGACAAAAGTGTGTTAATGTTAAGTTTTATGAATTATTGGTACATTGTTTAAGAGTTTCACTACCTTTATAATATGTAGTTATTGTGAATTATTATGCTTTGTTTGCGAAAGAAGAGGGATACTTAGAAAGTGGGACTTATTTTCTATTCATAAAATACTTTTTCTATTATAGGTAAGTATGTTAGGAAACATCCTACAATATGAGTAGTGGTGGCCCGGCCCGGTTTATGAGGCTTGCTTTTCATGCATGAGTGTGTATCTATAAGTATAAATGTTACGTTTCCTTATTCTAATTTTTCAAGGGACAAGCCTGGCGCTAACTCCCAAAACCACTGCAACTCCTGTACTTTATAAGATTATTTAGATCCCACTGACAATTGGTGAAGGAAAAACATTGTGAGGAAACCAGGGTTTATAATTTATAATCATAAGTTTGAAATCAGCAACCTGCATTGAGAAAGTGTGGTGGTTTCTCCATGGCAGAAGAGACCTTTGGTCAGTAGTGACCACTACTTATAGGCTGTTGATATATGTATAAATATAGATTTTATGATTTTCTGTTTTCCTTACTACTACTAGTAGTAGTAAGTACTAGTAGCTTTGCCTGGTCTGCACCAGAACTATTTGTGAACCACAGAAAAAGTTGTTTTGTATCGGAATTTGATTTGAATCAAACCCGCTATAGGTTCCGTAGCAGCCAGTTGCTCAGTCAGTGCACCAACCGCACAGAAACGCAGTGAATTTAATCGTTATCATAAAATCAGTTCGAGAACTGACAGTTAGCCTCACCTTGTTGATGTGCTGCTCGTTTATCAAGAGATAATCACCTTATCGATTCGATGCCATCTAGATTTAAATCCTGAGTAAATCAACTGGAGAAACAAGTTAATAAGTCCGGCAGATGTATGTCTGTGTCATCGGACCTTGTAACCAGGTTGTCGGTTTTAAATGCAGTTCTTTTATCTTTCAAACGAGTTATATATTCATCATCATCAGTCCTGTGACAGAATGCTGGTAAACTATCTTCTACATAAGAAGATTTGTCATAATCTCCACAATCTGGTGTTTCGGGTTCCATGGGCGGCGCCAATTGGCTATGTCAATGGTTGTAAGAATTATTTCGGATACTGACGGGAGGAGAATGCAATCGAGCCCACTTTGAAAGTTGGAATTGACAGTTTTTCTATGAGAGAAGCTGGCAAACGAGCAGGCGGATTACCCGATGGTAATCGGCGTCGCCCATGAACACACGGAACACCAGAGGTGTTACAAGTGCGCTATCGGTCTTAAGGGGGTTAGGAATTTGAGGCCTGCATGAGATTCAGGGATTGGGGAGATTCAGAACCTCACTGACACGACGAAACACAACGTAAGCAGTGTTGTTTCAAGTCGGTTTTCTGTGAAACCGTGGTATCACTCCGGTCGAGCCGACCCATTCATGCCGAAGCATGGCTCTCCTCTCCCACACTTAGTACAGTATATTTACAGAAAAAATAATCTAGCTGGTTTATCACCGGGACCAACGTAGTAACCAGTATCATATATTTGTTAATAAGAGGATGTAAGTAAAGGCCAACATAAAATCTTCAGATAATGTTATGATAGACATCCAATTAAATGAACATTGACGTTGTAAGTTCCTGGGTCTTTACAACTCGACATTGCAGTATTGCAATTTCTATGCAACAGGAAAATTAATATTGAATAATGAAACTGGTTTACTGAAGTCGTCTCCAGTTAGTCTGAGAATCTTTCCTTTGATTCTGTTTGTTGTTTATAGAATATGTATCTTATTTACAGAATACATACATACCTATATTTTTATTTTATTTTGGTATAATAATAATATAAACTCAAACATTGAAAGTAAGAAAATGATAGGGATAGAAAAGAAGAAAGAAAGAAAAGCCATTTATTTCTGCGCAAGACACACATAACATAATTATTTAAAAAATAAAAAAGAAAACAAAAATAAAAGCTAAAAAATTAAAAAGAAGTGAGATCCTGTCCATGGTCCACAGACTCATTATTTTACTGAAATTATAGAATATTTAATATCTAATATTATCTGTGGACCATAGACAAGGAAACACTGCCCATGCCATTGCCATAATATTGTGCGTCATGTATGCGTGCGCAAAAACAGGATAATGCTCAGCTATTTCTGCGACTTATACCTCAAGAGGTTAGCGTCGCAGCGCTGATTTTCAGCACATCCTTGGGTGACGTAATGGCGTCCCGCCAGCTTCACTAACCGCCAGCGAACAAGAATGCAAAACAACAAAACAACGAAATGATGTGAGTGCAGACCATGATTCACTTAAAACTTGGTAAATGTAGTGACGTGAATTGTTGCTATAAAGCAGTAGTGTACCGTGCGTGAGTGCAATATGAATTGTGTGTTTTGCATTTACAGCAAGTAGCCGGCATGGCCTGTAAAATACAGATATACCTATATTGACCATAAATGATGGGGGAGGCTGCAGCTACGAACAACAACCTGTTGGATACCTGTGCATCACCATGTTGGAAGGCCGCGACCCTTGAGGTGAGTAGTGAATTGTATGTGTTATGTATGTAGTGTGTGTAATCTATGTACGTTTTTGTGTGTTTAACAGTAAATTCTTCAACTGTTGTAAAAAGTGTTTATACAGACTAGTACTTGTATCAATTAATGATATGCACGACATTTCAAGTATTATATGAGTGGAACATATATTTTGTGCATGATAGATATATTTTAATCTATCACGATAAAACTAATTGAAAAATAGTAAGGACCTATGAAGTCTCCATAGAATAGAATATCTACAAAGTGTAGTTTTACTACAGGATTTACGAACTTACAGATTTTTAAAGATTTATTTGGTGAAGTGTATTTAGAAGTTAATTAATGTAAAAGATCCATTTTACTAAACATATGAAGTGTTTCTTTGTTTATTTCAACGCGCTATTCTCTGGAACTATTGGTTCAGGGCTCGTACACAAAACTGCGATGCGACGTCGCATTGCAAAAATGTGCGAGCTCCCTCTACGCATCGCAAGAACGTGCGAATTGATTCGCACCTCGCATCAAAATCTTGACTTCCCAAAATCTTCTTTTAAGGAAAAAGAAATCCTGTATCTCCAAATCAATACCAAAAGTGCACATTTCTTTTTACGATCTATGTGACGACTCAGTTTTCACTTTAAATTTTATGTATGTTTAGTACGGTTAACGGTCGTCAAAGGAATGGTCAACCTGGGAGACGCCTTGTCGCATGAAATGGGATCGCAACAATTCGCATCATAATTTTTTGCGTTGCGAATTCGCATCGCATTGCAGTTTTGTGTACGACCCCTAAAATAGAATAATTCTTACTATGTTGGATAGTCCATTAATCGAGCAAGGCTATAGAACATATCACTACGATCACTAGGAGCGCGAAGGAGTAGCTAATATAAAATAAAGATAGATAACACAGATAAGTTAATAAGATCCGTTAGTCCAAGCACTTTCAACAACAATTCTTCACCTGAACATGCACATCATGCACTCTAAGGCTTGGGTCATCCATTACTCTATTACTAAGCAATATTATGCAAGTACAGTTACTCGTGTCGCCCGCTCCATCATACTAAAGATAATCATCTCATCTTTGACGTTTATACTGAACGGATGCTTCGACTTCGTGATTAAGAGTTAAGAATGTGGGTTGACAAAAATAACGTAACACCATGAACGTACATGATAAATTGACGCCTTTATCTCATGTTGATAAAATTTCAAAAACCGCTTAACAGAATTTAATGAACTCATTCAGTAGTGAAGATTGAGGAAATAAGGATAAAGCTAAGGCCAGGATCAACTTGCAAATATCTTATGTGCGGGTGCTACCTATTTTTTTCATTTTCATACATACATACATACATAACCTCACCCCTAACTCCTATGGGGTTAGACGGAGACTATGGAACGCCAATTACTATGATTCTTACATACCTCTTTCGCATCATCAACAGTCATCATTCTTTGCATGCTTTAATTAGGACCTACTTCAAAAAAAAAATCAGGTTCAGAAAGTTTGTTAATATCTGACGCAGGAAACAGTACACCTCCATCGAAATCCAACGAAAACGGCAGCAAATCACTCTACAGCAAGTAACCTCATTTCCAACTAATCAACTAGGTGAAATGAATGTCTTGGCTCTTAGAAATGCTCATTACGCAAGTCGCAGGTACAGTGGCAGATGGGCTGCGTATGCGCATACCTGTCGGCAAGGCCACGGGAGCAACGACCTCACAGACCAGCACTATAAGTATGTAATTTTAAAAAAATATGATAGTCAATCATCGATTTTTTATACTTAGGTGTACACTTGTTTTCTGGCAAATGTAATTTAAATTTTTATCTATTATAATTATGTATTTAGTTTTAGCGTCGTGAATTGTAAATTGATTATGATGATAGCGCTGTTTTTTGTCAAAACTAACTGTTTTGTGTTATTGAAAATGATGGCTGAGTTTGATTGATGATTGGTAAATTTTGCATTGATATTTTTAAAAGCACTGCCAATCAAAATCTTTCCCACATATAAGATATATGTAGATATGATACAATTAAAAATGAATTCTATTAACAGCTATTGGAGTTTAAAGTTTCTTTTAATCCTCAAAAGCATTAGACATACAGCAACAACAAAACAACTAACATGAAACTCCTCATAAAGAAATGAACCAATTTGAATCTAATCTCATTTTAATCCATTTAAGATCGAAAATTTCATAAAAAAAATACTCGCAAATACATAAATAACGAGATCACGGATCTCTAACCATGTAATTTACGTCGGCCCCAAGTAAAGTACTGGAGGTACACCATACAATCACTACAATTTTATCTAACCATAATTTCGGAATACCGCAAAAAAGTCAATAAAACAACTTCACAGTTCATTGCTTTGGAATATGGATTGATAATGTAACTTCGTACGTGTATCATGAACGAGGAACGTAGTATAACGTAATATCATGTGTAAAAAAGAATTTCCGGCAAAGTTGTAAGAGAATTTCGATTATGAGGTGAAGAAGTAGAGTTCAGATTTGAATTGTGTTTGCATTTGTTACAATCATAACAACATGTCTTGTAGTTGGAGCCAGGCAGATCAGGTATGTATTATTAGGGTATTTAGGTACAGATCTCCCTAATTCTACTTTATTTCCATTTCTCAGTAAGGGCACGGAATAGTATTATATGCGGTTTACGACAATAGGCTTTTTTTAAGGGGTGAAAATCATCGAATGACTGCTCCAGCCTGGGTGAGGCGGGAGGGAGTGTCAGAATCTTACTGACTAAAAACCACCCCGTTCAATTCACAATATAATTGGTGGTACGACAATAGGCCTGCCACCAATTATATCAAAACTAAATCCCATATTTCGGAATGAACTTATAGGTACACGTCGAAATCGGAGCGATGACATGACATGGTTCGTCAGAACCATATTAAAGACAGAGAGGAACAAAAAATGACTTGGCTAACAAGAGTATAATTTCTTCTTTTAGGCACCCACTAACGACAATTTAATGATTGGCTAGATGTGAATGATAGTAGATCACGAGATCTGTGATGATCCTCATGTGAGGCAAAGTATTATCATTAATTTCAGAGCATGCGATTGTGCCCTATGTTTGACCCTATTCCCTGTTAAGTATAACAGATGGATGAATAAAACCACAAATGTCTTGGACATAAGGCACAAGAGGCTAGCAAATTCTGTAACATTGACTCAACACTAAGAAATTACGACCCTAATATGTGTAGAAGAGGTTAATGGTCCAACAGCAGCTGTCATGAGCTGTTGTATAAGTAAGTGAACTTTATGTACTTTGTACTTGCTTCGGCAGTACATATACTAAAAAAAAAACTTTATGTACTTACTACAATTTTGCTTGGAAATAAGTTGGAAACCATAATATGCTCATATATCCTACGATTACAACATGCAACCAGTTTCAAAATAAGTTTTTGCAGTAATTTATCAATTATGAATGTGCAAACCGGTAATTTATGCAATCTCTCGACATCCATTCGAATCAATCAATTAAATATAAAATAAGCAAGCTTCCGGCGCATACGCATCGCTGATCCCATCAACGTCTATAACCTGATTGGTAAGTTTTTAGGGTACCGTGCTCTAAGGTAAGTCTATGCACTGTCATCTGTTAGTCATAGTTTGAACTAAAAGTGATATACGTGTGATGAATGAAATGAAATCAAGTTAAATTTTCTCTTCCATTGTATGCTTACATAAAACAGATGATGAGACTATTGGTAAAACGGCCTTTGTCTAAGGAAGTAATGGTAATATTTGCACAGACATTGATGTGAATGTGATAGGTATAAGTTACTTAATTTCAAAATGGGAATTCAATACAAATTGAACGCGTACGGAACCAGTACTGAATGCAATTAAAAATAAAAGCTTCATCTACGTATAACATATAATATTAAACGATTAATATTTATCTATAATATTTTTAACGACCATTAAATAATATTATGCGATGTTATTTCAATTCATATAAGAATTATATCATTCTATTAATTTATTGCTAATAATTAATAAAATTATATGATTTTAACGAGTAAAGTTATGGAGGCAATTGAAGTTAATTTCCGTGGAACATGATTTAATTATTCATATAAATAATACCGTTATGATATATTTATTACCTATAATATTTAAGAGGTGTCTGGAGTAGGTACATTGAAAGTGCATTTTATGTGATTTTTATATTCTACGAACGGTACCTTTATTGCTAAGGGTGGGCAATGAATAATATAATACATGAACTATTTTATTAATTGACTGCGTCGTTGGCCGAGTGGTCGCACTTGCGATTCCCAGGTTGGGCAATGAAATACTGGGTTTTAACTCGTCGAGTACCGGTTTTGTAGACACAATTATAGAACAATAGGTTGCGGTCACCGGTGACCGCTTGGTGTTTGACAGTTTAAAAAAAAACTCAGTAGTAGCACGGAGCTCGGAAAACTGCCCGGTGTATGGCAATAAGTTCACCCCCTATTATATTAACATAAATAGTGAAAAGTGGATGTTACATTGAACAGTTGCAATAAGTGTAATGCACACCTCTGTCTACTCCTTCAGTGAAAAAAGGTGTGATGTTATGTTACTATGTAAATTGTGGAACGCAACCTCTTAGTACGGTCTTAGGAAATATCTATTAGGCACTTAAACAGTTCCTATATTACTGGGTCAGCTTCCAGTGTTACGTTTCCAGTTTCTACTTGAACTCCTTTAAGAAATTGGATCTGTTTCGGTAGAAGTCTCTCTCTATTACCATTAGCTTCGTCGGACTATTTTGGACATTGAGGCCGGTGAGTTCAAAGTTTATAAAAATTTTTAGAAAGAGATAAATGTAGACTTTACGTATATCTAATGGGTCAGCTACGTCAGCTTAAGCCTTCGAGGGATAAATGAGATGTTTTGATGTTGTGCTACTTATGTTTATAGAAATTATCTGCAATGACTTTTTCGTTTTACTCTAGAGGCTCTGAAAGAGATGTACAATAAACGCTTTTATCTACATAATATAACATCACGCCTTTTATCCCCGAAGGGGTAGGCAGTAGTGCACATTATGCCACTGTAAAATGTAACACCCGCTTTTAACTATTTATGCTGTAAGTCCCATGTAATAGGGGGTGAGCCTATTGCCATATACCGGGCACATTTCCAGACTTCGTGCTACTACTGAGAATTTTTTAAAAACCCAGTAATACCCTTTGCCCGGCAGTCGCACTTGCGACAACTCGGCCAACGAGGGAGCTTTTATCTAATGCATGTTTATTGTTCCACCATTTTATTTTGTCTATGAGAAATTGATTTAAAAAATAAAACCAAACACGCTACAAAAATTACAGAGTAAGCAATTGCTAATTTAAATGTCTATAAAAATAATAATATGGCTTAAAACAATTAATTACTGTTAAATAATTATGGGTCATGTTTGTATAAGTTTAAGGTGTATTATTATATGTTATTAAGTATGAAATACTGTGGAGAACAGTTATGGGACCACCTCCTTTTGTTTTCGTTGGCGTGGACACAGCTGTGCGAGATTTCTGGCACCAATTTCTCAGTGAGCAGTAAAGATAGGTGAAATTCTCTTAAGAATAAAGTCTAGCTTTTGATCTGCGATTGTCAACCAGTGAAGACTATTGACTTATGACACAGAGATGCCCAGTTCAACAGAGGACAGTCATGGGCTGTTGTTAAGTGGTGAACAGTGCTACTGCTGTGAAAGTGACTTTGATTCTTTGTTATAATTTTTCTCGATAAATAGGTATTGTTGTGGTCATATTGCAACCTTCGTGAGACATACTAAGTTATTTATTATACCTCTATTTCTCGGCTTAATAGAGGAACTCGACTAGTTTCAAGACATTCTAGAAGCTCATATACATGAGCAGCATTCCACGAGCTGCGACGCATCGTCTGTTAAGCCTTGTTCGCGCTGCGCTAGTATTTTAGTCGAGTAGCGAGTTTCTAATAGCTCTCTCTCGCTTCGATTTTGGGACAGAAACGAGTGGAGGCTACTAAATAACCGCTACTCGACTAAAATGCTGGCCCACTACGAACAAGGCTTTAGTAGCAGCGCGATAGTCACGGCGTCACAGGGCTTGAAACTAGTCGAGTTGAAACTAGTTGAGTTCCTCGTCAAAAAAATTACGTGAGTAAACCGAAAAAGAATTGTTGTTTATCTCGAAATTCCGCGGTGTGTGGCGAATAAAACAGGTACCCTGAAGAAATTACCCTTTGGATGAAAGGGTAATTAGAATTTGTTCAACTTACGACCTAAAGCGAAGAAGAAATTATTTACTTACTAGCTTTTACCCGCGGCTTCGCTCGCGTCACAAAAGGATAAAAAGTAGCCTATGTGACATATACACACAGCGCCATCTATACGATAAAATGATTTCGTTTTTCCTCGAGAATATCAAACTTTTCCGGGATAAAAGTACCCTATGATTTATTCCAGACTTCTAATCTAGTAAGGATAATTGTACCTCCCGCTAATAGAAAATGTTATAAACAACTTGATCAGGATCTTAATAGAATCGTGATGAAGGTTCAATACATTATAACTACATTACAACTGTGATCTTTACAACATGATTAACGATATTATAAATCATTAAGTAGGTTTATATGCCAATATGAGTTACGACCCAGCTTATTTAGCACGTTTGAAGAGGCGTTTTTGCGTTTGCCAGATGGCAGCACTAGCGATTACGGCGGCCTGGCCAATTAGTGTCACTGTCAAATGTTTATTGGATGATGGGAATGGTAAAATAGCTTTTGGAATAGAAATCTTATGCTAGTCGCAATACGGGTTAGTTTAAAAGTTTAGGGCCACATTTATTAACTGTTATTTTCTGTTTTTTTATTTAGAATGCATTTTTCAAACCTTAGGTACTAGTATCGTTGTATCAATTTTTAAGAAGATTGGTTTCAAGTTTTTATATCGTAACTAGCGACCCGCCCCGGCTTTGCACGGGTGCAATATGCATGTATTATACATATAAACCTTTCTTAAGAATCACTCTATCTACCTCTATTAAAGAAAACCGCATCATAATCCGTTTCGTACTTATAAAGATCTAAGCATACATAGGGACAGACAGACAGCGGATAGCGACTTTGTTTTATAAAGTAGTGATGACGTAAATAAACAATAAACAATCTTATAGATAATATTCGACACTTACCTATAAGCAACGGTTTGTGAGACTATGTGACGTAACGTTAAATCAATGATGAGTTGCAAGTTGCAAGATAACTGTTACAGTAACGTGTTTTGTCTCTGTGTGTGTGTGTGTGTGTGTGTGTGAGTACCTATACTTTTACTAACAGCCACTCAAGAGATACAGTTGTTCACGCAAGTTTATAGTGTTTACTTAAAGCTTTGTGTTGGTTGAATAGCAGAACTTTTTACGTGAGGTGTACTTCTATTTTTTGTCACTATTTTATTTTTTTGTAAAGTCTTTAATATAGATTTGAGTTATTATGTTTCTCGGCTTACTCACGTTTGACGAGGAACTTGACTAGTTTCAAGCCGTGATAGAGGCTCATATTCATGAGCAGCATTCCGCGACCTGCGATGCGGTGACTGTCGCGCTGTTACTATAGTATGTCTCGCAAAAGTACAGGTAACAATAACATAAATACAGATTTTATTGGTATAGTATTTATAAATCATATCATTATTTCGAATATATGAAATCAAAAATGACTGCCTCTTTGGCCGAGTGGTCGCAAGTGCAACTGCCGGGCAAGGGGTCTCGGGTTCGATCCCCGGGTCGGGCAAAGTATTACGTAAGTAGGGTTTTTAGAAAATCTAAGTTGTAGCTCGGAGTGTGGAAATGTGCCTGGTATATGGCAATAGGCTCACCCCCTATTACATGGGACTCATAACATAAATAGTGAAAATTGGGTGTTACATGGTACAGTGGCATTAAGTGCCGTAATGTGCACCTCTGCCTAACCCTTCGGGGACAAAAGGTGTGATGTTATGTTGAAATGAAAAATTATCTACGCATAGCTTGCTTGTACGCATTATTTCTAAAACAAATCACAAGAAGATAAAAATAAAAGATAACCATTCATAACTTTTATAACAGTAGTTTAGCAATTCTTTAATTAGTCGAATCGGATCGTAGGAATATCAATAAAACTTAACGATTACATACTGTTATGTTCAGATATCTTACAATTATTATAACACTATTCACAACACAGTAGAGTTTTTCAGTTTCAGTATTTTCAAGTGAGTAACCCGTGATTTTTAGAGATTTTTACCAAATCAGAGACATATCTCACGATAGTTATTATAAAAAAAAATATTGACTACCTCGTTGGCCGAGTGGTCGCAAGTGCGACTGTCGGGCAAGAGGTCGGGTTCGATTCCCGGGTCGGGCAAAGTATTACTGGGTTTTAAAAATCTCAATAGTACCTCGAAGTCTGGAATTGTGCCCGGTATATGGCAATAGGCTCACCCCCTTACATGAGACTCATAACTTAAATAGTGAAAAGTGGGTGTTACATTGTACAGTGGCATTAAGTGCCAAGATATGCGCCTCTGCCTACCCCTTCGGGGATAAAAGGTGTGATGTTATGTTATATGTTAAGTAAGAAAAAGACATAGTCTACAGTGATTGGAATAAGACATAGTCTACAGTGATTGGAATAAGACATAGTCTACAGTGATTGGAATAAGACATAGTCTACAGTTCATTTAATGTGTAAACAACTCATAGACTCACAGTACTTAACGATTTGACCCCACTTAAGTAAAGTACTGTATTGTGTTTACTTATTCACACGCGTGAAACGGTAGGCCCAACTCACAGTGAGCAGTTAAATTATAACGTAACTCATTCAAATGAAGGACCCGTTATTTTGCATAATATTCGCGAAAACTATTATTTAGTAAATTAAATTTTATTTTAATTGAAACGTGGTTAAACAAAGTTTATTGACCGTGAATTTTTTGTGTCTTAATTTTGTTTAATGAGTATTTGATTTTAATATTTAGTATTTAAGCATATAAAGCAATAAAGGTTTTATCTAACTGCTATTCTTTCTTCAAACTGCAGAATTTATGTAAGAGCGATTTTAATATATTTTTATAATCACGATTAGGTACTTCCAACAAAATTCAGTTAGAGCGTCTAATCCAAGTCAAAGATTTTGCGTTACATCGCCCGTAAACAGAAACTAGATTACTGTTAAACCTTTTTGTTTATTTTAAGCACTCATTTTCTCGTAAGTATTATTTGGTTTAATCTTGAGTTTAAAGCAACGTTGATGAATAGTTTAAAAAAAAGGTTTTATCCTTTTTATAGATGACCATTTTCTGACAGTTTGAGTATTTGTGCGACCCACGCAAATGTTCTTTAGGTTGGTATTGTTCGTCGAATCAGTCAGCCTCACCTGTTAATTGAGCTGACTGTAAATCGACACATGCGTACTGCCTTCAGAACGGGTCCGCTCAAACTGTTGTGGTTCTTTCCTCAAAAGCCCACTACAGAAAGAACTTGCACGGTTCTCACACATAATCTATTATACATATTGTCTGGACTTTAAAAGAGACAGACCTCTGAGTTTGTTTCGGCATTTCTTCTCAGAGTAGTCAGTTAGGAAATGTCGACCCCATCGTTCGCTTGATAAAATTGACGTGTAAAAGTGCTGCCTTGTAGCCTATTTGCAGAAATAAATTCACTTGTTTCACTTGATGAATATTTAAAAAAGGAGGTTTCAATCAGTAAAGATGTTGACGGAGATTTTGACAACATTATTAATTCAATTTTTACGGGTTGTGTATCTTAACACGTTAAATGCCATGGGAGTTCCTGGTGACCGACATTAGCGGAAAATTTGCCTTCATCAAATTTCTATTGGCAGTCGAAGCTTTAAGTACTTATACTTATTTGCAATTGAAATCACAAACCACGATTGATAGCTTAGCAGCGACCACTAATCTAACAAACCTTTTGAAGCAGAACACATCGAATAAAATCCCCATTCACGACCACTTCAATTACTCATAGACTAAAGTACGTACATACTCTAGTACGATCTTAAAGATGACTTTGAATAGTAGTCATATTATGAAATCGTTATAATTTTATACAACGGCACAACAACCTACTATAAAACTATCAAATACTTTTAACAGATATTCAACTTTGCGATAAAAAAGATAGAGTTGAAATTTGAAAGTCAAGTAAAGGTATACCTTAGTTTGCTGTTAGTAGTTGATTTTTTTTAGCAATTTGTAAGGCAACGGGACTGTGTGAGTTGTTAGTGAGAAACTAAGATAAGCATCGAGATCGACTTAATTGAAGTTGTCGAGTAAAAAATGATGTAATTATCTGTGCTCGCTTCCGGCAGTGTAAATGTACCTTTAGGAATGAACGGATGAATGAATGAACGAAGTTTTTCTAGTCTGTGCTCTCGGGCTTTTTGCGATTACACCTTCTATCAGCTGTCAGTTGGTAAGTAAAGGTATGGTATATTTTAATGTATGGCTGCAAATTATTATTTAATCTATAAATATTATATATTATTTTTGTCAACATTTTTCAACCTGCGGGTTGAAAAGTCTAGTTTGGTCTAAGTCTAGTTCAAGGCTGTTTTCATCTTACTTTAATATTATTAATGCGAAACTTTATGAGGATATGTGTGTGTGAGTGTGTTTGTTTGTTTGTTACTGTTTCACGTCAAAACAGCTGACGGGATCGATAGGAAATTGGGAACAGATTATGGTTTAGAATAACACATAGGCTACTTCTACCCTTTAGGGACCCGAGCGTATGGCGCGTCGCGTTCCGCGCGCGCCTCAAAGAGCCATCAGACCACCATAGATGGGGCCAAATAGGGCCGATGCCGATTCGGAGTCGCGGAGAACCTAACGGGTAACCGGGGCTCCGGCTCGACGTGCAGGAGAAGGAACGGGCTGGTTTTTAGTCAGTAAGAGTCTGACACTCCCTCCCGCCTCTGCCTAACAGTTGTTCGTTGGGATTTTCTATCCATATTAATTCGCGTAAACTTCACCATGTGCGATGTAGGATTTTTGTGCCGTCATCCGTTGATTTGTTTTCATTGATATTTGACGGGTGACATATGTCGCCACAACCCCACGGGAAAGTGACCAAAGCCGATGGCAAAAGCAAGTACTTGATATGATTCTTAGTTTTGATTATGGTTTATTGATTTATGGACATAGGTAGGTTCATAATATCCAGCAACTATTTAACAAAGTTCAATCCCGAAAAGACGCTAACCTATCGAGTATAAAAGAAAACTTTTCAATAAAATCACATTTAACATAGATAATAAAAAAGCAAAATAAAAAAAAACTATTTCAAATTCTAAATCTACTTTTAAATTAAAACTTCACTCAAGTAGAAATCTTATAAATACATTTTTCATACTGGTAAAGTGCTGATGTAGAAAATAAAATAAGGTAGCTATAAGATTTATGAACTGAAGATTTCATGCTAGAAGTAACTGTAAGATAATTTGATATCTGTTTAAATGGGAATGCCAAATGCAAATGAATGCATTCAATTATCTGCTGAAGTAGGTAGAATAAATAATTGGCAACGTCATGGAAAAATAATACGTGGAAACTTCATTCACTTCATGGTTGAGCAAATTGAAATATTAAAGATTGAATTTTAAGTTAAGTAAAATCTTCTAAAATTTTATAAATAACATGGTAATATGTTGTAAAGTATAAATGTATGTAAGTGATGTATATCAAGTTATTGTAACATTCTATTTACGTACTTTTTATTCACCTGTAGATACTATTAATTTCTATAAATTACTTATGGTAAATTATATTATAACAAATAAAATAATATAATAATATTTTGTCACGGGAATTAATACAAACAACAAAACATAACATCACGCCTTTTATCCCCGAAGAGGTAGGCAGAGGTGCACATTACGGCTCTAAATGCCACTGTACAATGTAACACCCACTTCACTATTTATGTTATGAGTCCCATGTAATAGGCGGTGAGCCTATTGCCATATACCGGGCACCTTTCTAGACTCCGTGCTACTAGTGAGATTTTTAAAAACCCAGTAATAGGTACTTTGCCCGACCCGGGAATCGAACCCGAGACCTCTTGACCAGTCGCACTTGCGCCCACTCGGCCAACGAGGCAGTCGATATTCGTCTTCTATATTACTAAACTACCTATAAATTTAAAAGTGTTTTTGCAATCTTACTTCTTACTTCTTACTAATATTATAAATCGGAAAGTGAGTTTGTTTGTTTGTTTGTTTGTTCCGCTTTCACGCCGTAACTACTAAAGCGATTGCTTTGAATTTTTGCAGACGTAAAGTTAGAAGTCCGGATTAAATAATAGGGTACTTTTTATCCCGGAAAAATTTGATATTCCCGAGGGAAAACAAAAGTATTGGTATAGATGGCGCTGTATGTATTGGTATATGTCACATAGGCTACTTTTTATCCTTTTGTGACGTGAGCGAAGCTGCGGGTAAAAGCTAGTAATACTATAAAAGCGAAAGTGGATTTGTTTGTTTGTATGTTACGCTTTCATACATAAACGTGCAACTAATTTCAATTAACTTTGGCAAAAACATATTGGATAATTTAATGACCATGACTAATGGACAATGAAAGAAATATCTAAAAGAACCTTCCTTTTCTTTCACTTTAAGAGAGGGATAAATAAACCTTTCTAAGTACATATACCTATAGGAATGAATGAATGGATGAATAAACGAAGGTTTTTTAGTGTTGTGCTCTCCGGCTTTTTGCGAATAAACCTTCTATCAGCTGTCAGTTTGTAGTAAAGTTGTGGTACATTTTTATGTACGGCTGTAAATATTCATCATCAACAGCCTATAAATGCCCACTGCTGAGCAAAGCCTCTTCTCACACGGAGAAGGTTAGAGCATTAATCACCACGCTTGCTCAATGCGGGTTGGCGATTTCAAACTTATAATTAGAAATTATAAGCCCAGGTTGCGTTTCGTCACGATGTTTTCCTTCACCGTTTGTCAGTGGTGTCTGAATAATCTTAGAAAGTACATATAACTCGGAAAAAGTCACATTGGTACTTGCCGTTGGTAGGTTTCCAACCCGCACTCTCATGCATGAGAAGTGGGCGTCTTAAACCTCCGGGCCACCACGACATTAGGACACTGTAAATATTATTTAACCTAAATTAACTAAAAGGGTGTTACTCACGTGAATATATACTGAGAAAAGCTCTACTAGTTTCGAACCACAGAGGGGTTCTTACTGCTCGTGAAACTAGTAGAGCTTTTCTCAGTATAATCACGTGAGTAACCCGCGATTTTAGTTAATTTAGTAGATCTCACGATAGTTATTATAAAAACATTATTTAATCTAGCTGATTAATCCCCAATCGGTCACCGGTAACTGCTCTCTACTAACTGTATTACAGACCTTATTTCCAATGTTTAGATACTACTTTTGTATGCACAAATTTTGAGAGTTTATTGGGGATCAAGAGACTAGAAATATTCTTTTTATCATCAAGGCTGTTTTCATAACTTATATGATTCTTAATTTTGATTATGATTGATTGACATAAGGACATAGGTAGGATCATAATATCCAACATAACTATTTATCAAAATATCGTGCTATCTGTTATTTTACAAAGAAATAGTAGTGACAGAACTATACTTAAGGGCGACTTATAATAGGCTAGTTTCCTAAATTTGACTGCCTCATTGGCCGAGTGGTCGCAAGTGCGACTGCCGGGCAAGGGGTCTCGGGTTCGATTCCCGGGTCGGGCAAAAGTATTACTGGGTGTTTCAAAAATTCCCAGTAGTAGCACGGAGTCTGGAATTGTGCCCGGTATATGGCAATAGGCTCACCCCCTATTACATGGGACTCATAACATAAATAGTGAAAAGTGGGTGTTACATTGTACAGTGGCATAATGTATACACCTCTGCCTACCCCTTCGGGATAAAAGGCGTGATGTTATGTTATGTTTCCTAAATTTTATTCTAATGTCCGTCTGGTACATTAATTCAAAACTTTATACACGTACATTTTCTTTTCTCACAAAATTAAGTACTTTCGACGATATATTAATTTGAAATATCGTGTGACGTCACAGCGTGGCACATTTTGTAGCGCGTTATGACGTAACGATCTTCCACTCCTAAACTTAGTGCTATTTTATCTAAGTATTGCAACTTAATACGAGAAAATAAAAAAAAAACGTCTCTAATATTTTTCATTATCTAACTGACAGACTAATTAGATTCTTAATACCCTAGAAACTACCTAATTGAGTAGCGTTTGTGTATTTCGATATAAATGGTACATGATGGAACAAGTATTAATGCTGTATGATTGTATGGAGTATACCCTTAGGTAAGAATAAAAAAGTTCGAGTAGACATGCAACCGTATAATGACCTCTAAAGTAGGTACTAGTCAACCAGGTGAATAGTCAATACCATAGGGTAAAATGTATCAACTGTTCAATACAATAAAATATTTAAAAAGTAATTACACTTTCATTCATTGATTTTATGATCAACTTAATTTTGTATAATTATCTAGCATTTCTTTAAGAAATGAGTATGCTGTTCGACGCTAAAAAAAACGTGACGTCACGATACACAATCTCATTCAACATTCATAGATAACTGTCGTTTTTGACAGTTCGAAAAAAAGATTGAATTTGACTAGTTGACAAGTACCTACCCTATTGAGAAGCCAACAAACTTGGACAACTGGAAAAGATTTTATTCTATAAATGAATAGATACATCTAGATATAACTAAACATGAAGATAGATGGCGCCCTAGAATATCACACAGGCTTCTTTTTACCTTGAGAAAAGTACGATTCCCATGGGAACAAGTTTCTATACAAGCTAAATAAGCTGCAGCTAGTCCTAGTCATATTATAAATGCGAAACTTTATGAAGATGTATGGATGAAATAAATAGAAGGATAGCTGTACAAGTTTGTGAATCTTTCACTAAAAAAAAATACTGTCCGGATTATGAAAATTTTGATATAGAGATGGACTAGAATATTGTGTGAAATAATAGAATAGGGTATATGCCTAATTTTCATTTTAATGTCCGTCTGGTAGATTATTTTAAATCATTAGACACGTATTTTATATTTTCTTACAGAAACGAATACTTTCGACGACATATTGATTTGAAATGTCGCGTGACGTCACTTCTAAAAACATTTTATACGTAGAAATGACGTTTTAGCCCCTACTCCTAAACTTTGATTCGTTTTATCTAAGTATTCTTCTATTGTACGACAAAATAAAAAAATATGTGTCTAATATTTTTTTATTGCCTAACTTACGGACTATTTAGATTTTTAAATTTCATACCTTGTCATCATCCCAATTATGGAGATATTTTTACCCTAGGATCGCGGACAAAGCACCTGGCAAAAGTTAGTTATTTATAAACCTTACATTTGAAATTAATATGTATTACAATGATGTACCTACATATAAATCCAACGTCTTTGACTAAAAGTCGTCACTTTTATGTACCTAAGTCAACCCTAATAATTCCATTTAGTGCCGGCACAATAAAATCTAAATAAAGGAGCGATAAACTCCGGCTTAATGTACCTCAGGAGTCGGCTGAAGGGTTTTACTTACTATTAGCTTGTTTTACTACCTACAATGCATGGGTACAAAATGTTCCCGTGCCCGACGAATGGGTTAAGGGCGTGTGTCTTTTGTTTTAGGAGTTTATTTGAGAAGAAGACTGTTTTTATATACGGTAAAAAAAGAATAGGAAAAGCGATAGATATTTCAGAATCAATTTTGTTTTGTTTTATAATACTTATACCTCTAGGTAAACTAAAAGAGTTCTTTCAAAACTTTGTAATTATCTTTACTTACAAAAATAAATGGAGGTCTGAAACGCTAACTTATTTTTTTTATAAACAAAATGAGATATTTATTTGCTAACAAACAATTACTTTTTATGTTGTCTTTGTTTTTCAGGTGGAAATCATTAAATGAGTTTCACACTATCTCTTTGTTTAAGTTAGTGAACTTTTTCTACGATGTTTAGGTATATCGTTAGCTCATAAATAAATCGCATATTTGATACCTCTTGCTAATACAAACTAAGTTCACTAAAGAAATATACTTTAGACATAATTAGTAGCATGAACAAATGAAAATTTACGAAAAAAGCTTTATTTCCAAGAAAGCTCATAAAACACTTCACAAAGCTAACAAAACAATTAAAATCAATTAATCTCGATTTACGAAACTTAAATTATTTATTTAAAAAAACGCCTATAAATAATAATAAAAAAATGATAAGTTGCAGCTTTTCGACTCACCGTTCTCCGTGGTACTCCGTGCACTAATAGCGACGCGGCGCCGGCGCAACTATGCGGTGCGCGCGCAGAGCAATGACTTCGACGCTCGCACTTGACCTTGTGGGGAGCAAGTACGCGAAACATCAACCCGTACTCGTTTTATACTAGCTTTCTGCAGTTACACACGGATGGGTGCTTTGGAAAGCCTTTGAAAGCTTATTTCAATGTACAGTCAACAGCAAAAGTTGATGCAAGATTTTGGCAGCTGTTGGCTGTTATTCCTAAGACCATAAGAACCAACAGCTGCCAAAATTGTGCAGAAACTTTTGCTGTTGACTGTACGAGCTTTTTGGAGAAGAAAGTTGACAGAGAACGCAATGGGAGGCTGGTCGTGGTATCATTCCAGTTTGCTCAGCCCATTTATGCCGAATCTAAGTGCGTGCATCATAAAAAAACATGGTTTTTATGGTACTTCGACATGACCTAAGCATGGTCCTCCTACGGTTTTCCAATCATAGTCACTTCATGTCCCATGGGCACCTGGAACACCAGAGGTGTTACATGTGCGTTACCGGGCTTTTGGGGATTAGGAATTTAAGAATTGATGGAGATTCAGGAATTGTGTAGATTGGGGAAGGGGGCAGGGGGTAATTGGGTAACATTAGTCCATTCAGAGACTACCCTATCCAGTTATGAGTCCTGAACTTATTGTCAACATTACTAACGACTAATGACAAGTAAAATAAATTATCTATTCAAAAGTTTGATGTTTTATATCAACAGAAAACATTACATTCGGACAAAAGTTATCGATAGTCAAAATTTTTGTAACAAAGTTCACAAAATATCAATCAGAACGCTAACTTGCAAACAACACTAAACCCTAAAATGATCAAGATAGGGTCCAAAAACAAAATCAAAATACATAATTTTCACAAATTGCAATCAAATCAGCTGCGCAACTAATCTATCAGTGTGTATAAGACACAACTTAACCACCCCACTGAACTTAGACCTCCATAGCTTACCGAATAGAACTAACAGAGGTGTCTAGATAAACTAGTTACATTTTTATAGTACCAACTATGGGATGAGACGAATGTTATAAATGCTGGATGTTCAGTACATAGGGAGGTCTATACCTTATATGTGCAGATTGCTAATTAAGTATTTTTAATTAACAGCAATTATGTTAATATAGAGAGGAAGTTATAAGTACACCTTTATTAATATGAGCCTTCGTTCTGATTTATTTTTCTATTAGATTGAGTGATGGACAGATCGGTCTTTAGTACCTAAAACTATACGCAGATCTTTACCTTTTTAGGGCTGGTGGTGACAGCAGAGCAATGCATTGGTCATCCCTACTTTCGCAAGAGTCCTAGGAGCGACGCTAACTAAAGTCCGAATACTGAAAGGATCATCATCCTCATCATCATCATCAACAGCCTATAAACGCCCACTGCTGAGCAAAGCCTCTTCTCATACGGAGAAGGTTTGAGCATTAATCACCACGCTTGCTCAATGCGGATTGATGATTACAAACTTATAATTAGAAATTATAAGCCCAGGTTTCCTCACGAAGTTTTCCGTTACCATTTGTCAGCAGTGTCTAAATAATCTTAGAAAGTACATATAATTCGGAAAAAGTCACATTGGTACTTGCCGTTGGTAGGTTTCGAACCTGCACCCTTGCATGCATGAGAAGCGTCTTGTACCTCCAAGCCATCATGACATTCGCCTGAAACCTGAAAGGATACTCAATTTTAAATTGTACTTAAATATTCTGCCATCTCTGTCATTTTACAAAGAATTTAGAATTTGTAGTGACAGAACTATACATAAGCGGGATTTAAAATTGAGTACGTTTGGAGTATGTATTCGGGTCTGAGGGACTTTACGGGTGGCATCATCAGAGAGTTCTTTAACATACCTGTGAATCTTTTAAGAGCTGCGACCTCTTGTAGCCCCATGATGCTATAATCTCCATGACTACAGTTTTGACAAAAGCCAGCTAGCATTATCAGGGAGTTCTCTAAAATACCTGTGAATCTTTTAAAAACTGCGACCTCAAGTACCTCTACATGGGTTGAACGCTGCTATAATCTACACGCTTGGTAGGTGCTAAGGCAATGGCTAACGTTTTTTGGCTCTCTAGATGGCCAAAAAACGATTCCGATTTATCGGAGATAATAAGAAACTCCATTCTGCGCTCCAAAACTCAAACCGCTAGCTTAAAGTGGAACTGGGCTGGTCATGTCTGCCACATGTGAGACGAGCGGTGGGCGAAACTTACTACAGAGTGCACTGAGCCGCTACTGAAAATTTCGAAAACCAGATATTTCCATCAAAACCTTCAAACTGCAGGAAGAACCTCATTCGACCGCCAGACCTTCTTAAGTACAACAATAATTTCCAAATCGAATCGATCCAATTTCACTGCATCATCGCAGACATAGCACGGAGCTTCACGCGCCGGCGCCTGCACAGGCACAAATTACAAGCAAGGGGCATCGCGCACCATGTTCCTGTCTCATAGTATGTCCAAGTTATGCTATTCAAACATATTTATAGTTGCTTAAAACCTTCTTTGGATGACCATTAACGAAGGCAACGTGATTCATTGATAGCTAGCCACTAGGTACATTAGTTTCGAGTTAAATCTTAAAGGGTATAGTGTTAATGTCTAGTATTCTAATGAGTGGTGGAATATAGGTTGCTGGGTAGATAGAAAGTAAAGTACCTATCAGAAACATTTGGCTGTGACTTATTTGATTAAAACAGATTTTAATATAATCAATTATGAATGAAGGACTTATTGAGTTTTTCAGACAAATGTTCATAGTGCTTAACAGCTGGGTGTCTCCCAGTTAAATCCAGGGCAATCCATGCGTTTTATTGCACTGGTACAGGCGTCAAAGTGCTTAAAACCTTTACTTAATCTTCTGAATGCCGTCGCGGAGAACCTAAGGGGTTACCGGTGGGCTCGCTGCCCTCGCAGCGGTAAGTCCCCTCTTTGAGGAGTGGCTTGAGAGACGCTACGGCGTCCTCACCTACCGCCTGACGCAGGTCCTCACCGGACATGGAAGTTTCGGGAGGTACCTGTGTCTGATGGGGCGGGAGGAAACGTCCCGGTGTCATCACTGCGAGGGCCGCCCTCGCAGTGATGACACAGTGGAACACACAGTGGGAGAATGCCCTGCGTGGGCTGAGCACCGCCGTGCCCTCAGGGAAGTGATCGGCGATGGCGACCTCTCGCGTCCGGGCCTAGTGCGGGCCATGATGCGGAGCGAGGGGGATTGGGATGCCGTCTCCTCCTTTTGCGAAGCAGTCATGCTAGCTAAGGAGGAGGCGGGACGCGTGAGGCAGCGAAGCGCTGCCTCCTCGCAACCCAGCCATCGCGAAGGACACACCGGGCGTCGGGGATCGCGGGACGATCTCCGGCCACCGTAAGCGCGGGCCTGCGGACGGCGAGCATGGGTGGCTCCCCGTCCGACCAGAAACAGACCCGAGCGTACGGCGCGTCGCGTTCCGCGCGCGCCTCAAAGAGCCATCAGACCACCACAGATGGGGCCCAATAGGGCCGATGCCGATTCGGAGTCGCGGAGAACCTAACGGGTAACCGGGGCTCCGGCTCGACGTGCAGGAGAAGGAACGGGGTGGTTTTTAGTCAGTAAGAGTCTGACACTCCCTCCCGCCTCACCCAGGCGGGAGCAGTCATTCGATGATTTTCCCCCTTCAAAAAATATTCTGAATGGCAGTTCCAATACAATAAACTACTCGATACAAAGTCATCATAATAGTTATTTACTGAAACATTGTCAGTAGACATTACTTATCCAATTCTCAGTAGTAAGTAGCCAATTGAATGCTGTCGGAATGGTAAATTGCGTGAAATGGTAGACTTGGTCTAAGGCTGGGGGCTATTTCTAATGTGGCCGTACATGGGCTCAATTATAGGCACGCTAAATGTTTTAGCTTAGATCTAGGTAGAGCTAGGTGCTGGCTTAGCAACACTTTTTTATGCTCGGCTAAAGTGCACATAAATGAGGTCGAGTGACGAGCTATGTCCGCAAAGTGGTTCGATGAGAAGGGCTAAATATCAGTCAGACAAACTTCAGTTTACGCCTAGTGCCGTGTTCTTGGAAGTATCTAATATGTCCAGTGTCCATCAGTGGATGGCAACAAGCTGAAGATACTGATAATTTCAAAGCATAAGTCTCATTTCGTCTACGTTTAAATTCTATTCAAAATTTAAAGCCATATCCAAAAACTATGTGGCATATATCATTAATTCTTGCTTGCGTAACGCCCAGTTTCTGTAGATTTGCTTAAGTCAGAATTTTAACTCGTCGAATACCGGTTTTGTAGACACAATTATAGAACAATAGGTTGCGGTCACCGGTGACCACTTGGTGTTTGACAGTTTAATTAGATTCCAGATTTGACAATAGGCTCACCCCCTATTACATGGGACTCATAACATAAATAGTGAAAAGTGGGTGTTACATTGTACAGTGGCATAATGTGCACCTCTGCCTACTCCTTCGGGGATAAAAGGCGTGATGTTATGTTATGTTATTTGACAATAGCTACTGTCATTTTGTGAAATAATGATACCACATATAATAGTGTAGTGATGAACACAAAAATCGATAAACAATCAGTGTGTGTGTTTTATAATAAATGTTACAGAAAGTGACAGGATAGCGATAGCGATGACGGCGACAATTTATAAAATAACTTATTACCATAATACATCTATCTGTTTTATTTGTCATGTTCCTTCATGATTACATTTTTTTATTTATTTCACACATAATTATAAAAGAAAAGTCTCAGATCGTTAATTAATCGTCAAAACTAAATTATCGGTTCAGAAATATTTAATTTCCTGATATACTTAGTTTACGAGAGTAAAATTATAAACGAGAAGAACCGATTCTTACGATCGAACGAACCGAGAAAGGTGTGTGGAATAATTAAAAAAAACACGTTCAGTTTATACTGGTTATTTAAAGCTCGATGTATAGCCGTGTGTACCTAAACCTACACGAAGCCGCGGAGAACCTAACGGGGCTCCGGCTCGAAGTGCATGAGTAGGAACGGGGTGGTTTTTAGTCAGTAAGAGTCTGACACAAGTCATTCGATTATTTTTTTCTTGTATAGAAGCACTATTTTATATGGATTGTCAGTATACCAAATTATGGTTTACTTGAAATAAATGCTTTTGAGTTTGAGTTTGAGTTTGATGATTTTCCCCCTTTAAAAAAAAAGACCTATATGAAGCCGTGGGAGTCAGAATTCTTCTACAGACCATTTCGCAAGATATTACACTTAAATCACAACTTTATCAGTTATCATATCAAAATGCCTACACGTGGTAAATGATCTCAAGTTATCGATATCTTAATGCAATCGTGACGGTAACTTCAATTCAAACATCATCGAAACAACGGAATTCCGACAATTATCAACATTTCGAATTGAATGCATTGTGTAAGAAACTTTTTATTTCCTTTTTCTGCGTATAAAAACTGCGAATTGGTTTAGGTAAAAAGTTTTTACATTCACACTCAGAATAAGTCAACTAGGGTCAAATCAAGATGACAGATAAATGACAAACATGGTTTGAGAATTGCGATATGGAAAGCGATGCGATAGCAATAAGAATAGGGATGATGACAGGGTATGAAAATTAAAAATACAATTAGTCCGTAAGTTAGGTAATATAAAAAACATTAGAAACGTTTTTTTTATTATTTTGTCGTATAATAAAACAATACTTAGATAAAACGAATCAAAGTTTAGGAGTGGAGGCTAAAACGTCATTTCTACGTATAAAATGTACATAGAAGTGTGACGTCACGCGACATTTCAAATCAATATATCGTCGAAAGTATTAGTTTTTGTAAGAAAATAAAAAATGTTTTTAAATAATCTACCAGACGGATATTATAATAGAAATTAGTCGTCTACACTACTAGTGTTCGGTTGTTATCGACGTTTCATCCAATTTTAATAGACCCATGTGACATGACCTGATGTGTGTAAACTATATTCGTGTTACAAACTATATGGGTGTTAATTTTTTTTAATATTTTTTCGACCATCATTCGCTTGATAAAATTGATTGATGAATTGCAAAAGTGCTGCCTTGTAAGGCTACTTATTATTTATTTCTGCAAATGCCTATTTGCAGAAAGACGTTACGTTGTTCTCACATATCCATATATGTATACAATAGGTAAGGATCATATAATGTAGGTACCTATTTGTGAGTTGGTAAAATAATATTGAAAAAAGTAGCAATGGAATTTCTTCCTCGTTTTTCTACAATCGAAACTACACATTGGACCTAGAAGAATTCAATTTGACGTTTTGAAAGTGATGAATTGAAATAAATGGTTTCAATTTGACTTTGGAATGCATCAATGCTATGATTCTTAGATCATGCAGCATGCACACCAGATTTCGTGTTACAACTGAGAATATCGAAACTATACCCGAGGCGAGACCCCTTGTTCACTAACACTTGAAGCAAGTCCCGATGAGATAGTACAATATAATAATAATATCAGTCACCAATAGAAAATTCACATTCTATGTTAAAGCAATAATTTCTTGGTTTTTTGCGCTTCGCTTCGCTGTTACTACAATTTTAAACTAAAAGATCAAGATGCCTTTCTTACATTTAAATGAGTGTGTACATTTTTTCATGAAGGTAAGTGTGAATGTGAACCGAACCAGTTTGGAGAGCAGTGAAGAGTTATCATAATTAAATACTCGTGTTTTTGCAAATACTCTCTATTTGTGGGTTAACATCCATTTATCCCCTATTATGTATGTCCTTGTCTTCTTTTTACTCGACCACTTGAGAAGGAATGGTATGTTAATAACTGGGTATAACCGATGTTGGTTTTTTAATAATAAGAACTAAACGAAATGTGGCACTGACTGCCTCTCTGTTTGAGCGGTCGCAAATGCACTATTGCGAGCGTTTTGGTTCCTGGGTCCAGTACAGCATTATTGGATTTTTCGTATTCGTATAGTATTTTTGGCTTTCGAGAAATTGAGAAATTTGAACGATGGAGCATCTAAGGACCTCACCCACACGACAAAACATAACGCAAACTATACGTAGATACTATAGGGTATGCTGTAGATGAGCTGTTAAACAATTACTGAATAAAGCAAAACTAATAAAAATAATTATAATAGAAGTCGTTTATTTTCCTACACATGTCGCATCGCCCAGGACCGTGGGTATAAAATTAAGATAGTAATTGCTTTTTATACAACCTTTTTATCAAACATAAAATTGTTATAAAAGTTATTAGGAAATACTCAGGACTCGGAAGCAATAATATTTTATTAGTTTTAATACTAGACAATATGTAATTTATTTATGGAGAAGTGACTTGTGGCGTTTTTCTTAAAATTAATTTTAACTTTTTCCATCAAAGACATTAAGTCTTGATGTTAGATAAAACTTAAAGTTTAAGTGTGAGAGAGCCATGCTTCGGCACGAATGGGCCGGTTCGACTGTAGTGATACTACGGCCTCACGGAAAACCGACGTGAAACAACGCTTGCGTTTTATTTCGTCGTGTGAATAAGGTTACCGGAGGCCCTATTACCCCCAGTTCCCTCCCAATCCCTGAATCCTCAACAATCCTTAAATTCCTAATCCTTAAAAGGCCCATAACGCACTTGTAACCTAGTGTTCCGGGTGTCCATGGGAGACGCCGATTGCTTACCATCAGGTGATCCGTCAGCTCGATTACCAGGTTGTTCAATAAAAAAGTTATTCACTTTACCATGACGCCGGGTTTGCATCCATTACAGTTTTTTTGGAATCTACAAATGGTAGATGAGGCTTGACAACTGACTTTTATTATTGTAGATTTTAGAACGACTAACTTGTATGGTCGTAGGCTATTCGTACCAACTAAGTAATTCACCAGCAAGAGTCCCGATCTTGCCTGGAACAGTTCAACAAACCGTTTACAAGATAACAAGATTAAATAAATTCAATTCAAATATACTAAATCTTTCATTAAGATACATTAGTATAAATCACGGTCAAGTACCAGTAATATGTATTCAATCTTCCTGGTTGGCCTGGCTCTTAATATTATACCTCAAACTCTTCGTAATTGGTTCGTATGTATCGAAAAGGGTTTGAAACTTTTGGACTGATTTTAAAAAATCTTTTGCCATTAGAAAGTTTACGAGTAAAATAGACTATTTTTTAAAATAAAAATCAGGCTTGAAACCTTTTCAACCGGCCTTCTATGCGTGGGGACTATGGTGAATCCATTTTATGTACAGAAGATCTATAGTCCAGGATTGTACCTCTATAGTCACGAATTTTTGTTGTTGATGAATCTTCAATGAAATCAATGATGATGATGATTTACGTAGATTCCCTACTAGTTTAAGTCAAATGAAATGAAAAGAGTTTTATTCGGCATACGGCATGAATGCAAGGGACAAAAAGTAGCAATTAAATAAAATAAACATATAAAAGTGTGACACAAGAGAGTGAGAATAAAAGATAAAAGCTAAATTATAAAACTAGAAGATAATAACAATAGGTATAAAATAGGTTCTGCACGAAGTGTGGGAGAGCCATGCTTCGGCACGAATGGGCTCGACCGGAGTGACACCACGACCTCACAGAAAACCGACGTGAAACAATGCTTGCGTTGTGATTCATCAAGTGAGTGAGGTTACCGGAGGCCCAATTACCTACCTCCTCAACATCCTCAATCACTGAATCCCCAACAATCCTCAAATTCTTAATCCCAAAACGGTAACACACTTGTAAGACCTCTGTTGTTTCGGGTGTCCATGGGCGGCGGTAATTGCTTACCATCAGGTGATCCATCTGCTCATTTACTGGCTTATCGCATAAAAATACCTACATTATCGAATAAAATGCGGATGAAACCATGAGTCGAAGCTAGTTTTACATACAGTAGCAATCGCTACCGGTATGCTTGTGGCTCTTACCTACTGTAATCTTTGAAGGCACTTAGAAAGTACTTTATGTTCACGATTATAAGGGAATTTAATTGGTTAAAACATTGTCTTTAAGGCATATTTTTGAATGGCAGTAAGTAGGTATTTGAGGTTAAAATATAGGTAGGTTAATAACTATAACAATGTAAGTTAGTTTTTAATTTCTTATTATAGGTAAGCAGAGGTCATCATATTCAAAGGATGTTGGAGTTCCATTTAATTGGATTCTGTACTATGTAACTGGTAGTTTTGAAGGTCCAAAGCCCTGTAATACTTTGGGGCTCGAACCGAAGCCCCTTTACATCGCAGTTCCAAATGCAGCAGGTCATCTTAATCATGAAATGTCTAGCTGGTCTCAGCATTTTATTGGAAGGACGACATCAAGACGCAGTTGAAAATGTGCGTCCTCGATCTGAGTACTGAGTGCTAGTCATTTGTACACGATACAACGCGTGCGCTCTGATTGGCTGCTTCAAACTAACCGACCAATCAGAGGGCTAAACCCGATAACGTTTCGATTGCGTTAACGTAAAAAATAAAACTAGGGCTAGGCACTCTGCTAGTCATGAATATGTAAGCCAATTACAATCGTTCCTAACTCTATAATTAAATAAACTAACGTTCTACATTGATTGATTTAGTTATTGATTCTTCCATTCATTTGCCAGTAAGTTATAATAAACATGTATCTAGTAGTAAGGGGCGGACCCATAGATCATTATGACATTCTACACTCCATGAATCGCAGAATGTTATGGAGAAATTATAAGAATTAAAAAAGCTAATAGGTAGGTAGGTAGATAACAAATAAACATATAATTTGATAGGTAAGTACTTATCCACCTCCTACACATGTGTGATCTGAACATGTTCGATCCTTAGATCGTATATACATTCGCACAATATCAGGCATGCCTGCTTATGACCACTTATGCTAGACTCACGATGACTATTAACCACAGAAATATTAAAAAAATCTTTAAGCTACCGCTGAAAAAAAAAACAGTCCCTATATTGTACTTCTTAAACACATCCTACGATACGGCGGCGCGTCGCGTTTCGCGCGCGCCTTCATGAGTCATCAGACCACCACGGATGGGGTCCAATAGGGCTGGTGCCGATACGGAGTCGCGGAGGACTTAATGGGTTGCCGAGGCTCCGGCTCGAAGTACAGGAGTAGGAACGGGGTGGTTTTTAATAAGTAAGAGTCTGACACTCCCCCCCGCCTCATCCAGGCTTCGATGACTTTCCCCCCTTAAAAAAAATCATTGTAACTGCTATGACTTTCATATTTATGACACTTTGTAGCTTTCTTTCTTTAATCTTCCATAAATATAAAACTGTCAGATGCAAAAAGAACTTTCAGAGAGAAAAACGCATTAAAAATTATTATAAAAACAAACAGACAAAAAATGTTTTGCAATTTCCTATAAAATACGAGGACGGGACTACAACTCCTGCTCGACTATTCTGCTAATATTGTAAGCCAAGAGTTATATTATATCGACATGCGAAAGTCACATTAATTTCTTATGAACTTATGATACTTTAAATCGAGTATTAATTCAAATAATTAACATAGAAAACTTCATTATATTGATGGCCTCGTCCTTATCAGAGTCCACGCCTGATCCACTGGTTTATTGACTCATGACTGCTGCCTATAGTGTATAATCTATGACTGCTGCCGTCTCTCGTTTCTAAATCAGTCAAAAACATGTTTTTTTTTAATCAGTACGCTATTACTTAATAAGTACTTAATATCACGAAGTTTGGAAACTTAGTTAGTTTCCAAACTTCGTCGTATTGAATACTAAACAATGTTACCAGTGATTACCGGTAAGTACCTTTTTTTTGAGGGGGAAAATCATCCAATGACTTCTCCCGCCCGGGTGAGGCGGGAGGGAGTGTCAGACTTTTGCTGACTAAAAACCACCCCGTTCCTACTCCTGCACTTCGAGCCGGAGCCGTATCGGCATCAGCCCTGTTAGGCCCCATCTGTGGTAGTCTGATGGCTCCTTGAGGCGCGCGCCGTACGCTCGGGTCTGGTTCTGGTCGGGCGGCGAGTCACCCGTGCTCGCCGTCCGCAGGCCCGTGCTTACGGTGGCCGGAGATCGTCTCGCAATCCCCGACGCCCGGAGTGTCTCTCGCGACGGCCGGGTCATGAGGAGGTTCGTTCCCTCACGCGCTCCGCCTCCTCCTTACCTAGCATGACTGCTTCGCAGAAGGAGGAGACGGCATCCCAGACCATAATTTCTTTTTTTAGTTTGTTTGTTACATCCTTCACGTTAAAACGGCTGAAGGGATCGTAGTGAAATTTGGAACAGAAGTAGATAATAAATTATGGTTTGGAATAACACTTAGGCTACTTTTTATACAACGGGAACGCGGGCGAAGTCATTGGCTAGTCATAACATAATTTCGGCAAATCCAAAAGCACCCATGAAAAATTTCTGTTGTACGGTAACTTTTAAATACCCTTTATAAAAATGTATTATCATAAATAACGGTATTAACAGTAGCCATGAAGGTACAAAATAAAAGTTTTCTATGCTAATTGACGACAGTTCCAATAGTATTACTGGACGTTTGAGTGCAATGTCCACATCTGAACTTGTTAGTTAACGCAAGAGGCTAGATTTGCTACACATATGTGGCTGTATTTTATTTACAACTAACTAGATAACTAGTTTCTGATTGCACGTTGACAGTATTGATACTTAAAAAATAGCTTGTTACTGTTGATTTCTTTATAATTTTCGTCATTACTTCAAACCTAACTAGTTGAGAACCATTATGTAGGTAGTTTATTTTGTTCAATGTCGTATAAGAGGTTCTATTATTAATTAAAGTCTTGTTGCGTTTGTTCATTTTTATAGTTTCACGAGCCTGTTAAAGTCGTAAGATTTATGTTCCAGCATTTATGGACTAAGAAATAATTATTTACAATTTGTAAGATACAAACTATTTTATCTTTCTAAACATCAAGATAAAAGGTCATGGTTGCAGGTTGCAGGTGATTTCAGTGTACCTAATTGGATATTATAATTTTTTGTGTTGTGTAATTTTTGTTTTCATTAGAGGATATTTGTTTTAATAGGAATGCTTCGAAAAGCTGGATAGCTACATTATGCAGTCTTTCTTCATTCTATTATTTTACACAACATGGGAACTTAGGTATTGGCATTAAGAATGAAAACTAAAAGCGTATTTTGTTATATTATTCAAAACTTGTAACTCTATCTTGCAACATCGGTATTTGTAACGTCACAAGTGAATTGTCAAAACTGTGTCAACTGTCAACTTTGAAGTTTTGATTGCCGCTCATTTTGAGGTTATTTTATAAACAAACAGCAAAAATATAAATATTTTTAACGGTGAAATTATATTTTCTAGTAAGAATGTCTAGTAAACCTAATTCTAAGCGTACTATTTACGTTGGAGGGCTGGCAGAAGAAGTAGACGAAAAGGTATTAAATGCGGCGTTCGTACCGTTCGGAGATTTAGTAGACGTTCAAATACCTTTAGATTATGAGACTGAAAAGCACAGGGGCTTTGCATTTATCGAATTTGAGAATGCAGAAGATGCTGCCGCGGCTATAGACAATATGGTACGTACCTATAGTTTTTTGTCTTAAATACTTAAACAAGCAAAGGAAAACAATTTACTTACGCTGTAAATTTGTTTGCTTTTTTTATTGTAGCGTAAAAATCACTATTTACTTATTACCAAGTCTTCTAAACTTACTATATTATGATTTTCAACATGGATCAAAAGTACAAAATAGTTCATAACAAGTTTTCTATGAACATAACCTAACTTTTTGTAAAACATTACAGAATGACTCAGAACTCTTTGGTCGAACGATCAGAGTGAACATAGCAGCTCCACAGCGTATCAAAGAAGGTTCTACTCGACCGGTGTGGTCTGAAGACTCATGGTTGCAGAAATATGCTGGTGAAACATTACCAGTGTCCAAAGACAATAATAAAGATAAAGAAAATAAAGAGGAGGGAACTAAAGAGAATACAGAGAATTCTAATGTAAGTTCCATTTTTAAATCTTTTTTTTTTGCATGCATAAGTATAAAATTTAGAAGGAAAGAGGAATCCAATAAAAAGGCTTTGCAAAGTTTAACGACTAAGAGTTTTCTACTAGTCTGTGGTAAAGATTTTTGAATTAATTTTGGTGTAAGGTAACAAATGGTATTAGTAATGGTATTGGTAGATATATTTTATGTAATCTTATACTTACTACTAAATGAAGTTGAAGAGTTTATTTGTTCGAACACAGTAGTCTCTAACTACTGTTTGAAAATGTATAATTATTGTTTGTTGGATAGATAATTTATTGAGGAAAGTTATAAACCATTATAATAAGAGCGGAGCAGAGAAGATAAAACCACATAGGATTAGGTAGTAATACATATAATCTAAAATATTTTTGACACAATCATACTATCCAGTTGGTCTTGGGTAAACTATATTGTCAGTGTCCGACTGACAATATAGTTTACAGTACATACATTTACCTGATATATTTAAAAATATTATAAGCTCATACATTTGATGAAGAAATTCTTTGAAAAATGGCTCATCAAGTTTGTATCCCCAGAACTACACCATCCTATGCAAGTAATTGTGGCTCAGAGGATTCTTATCTATGAACAATTTATCCTATTAAATATATTTTTGTAACTAACGACTTCCGCGCGTTTTCACACGCTCTGCTCAGCTCCTATTGGTCATAGCGTGATGTTTTATAGCCTATAGCCATCCTCGATAAATGCGCTATCCAACACAAAAAGAATTATTCAAATCGGATTTGTAGTTACGGAGATTAGCGTGTTTAAACAAACAAACTCTTCCGCTTTATATAATAGTATAAGATATAAGACATAACATCATAACATCACGCCTTTTATCCCCGAAGGGGTAGGCAGAGGTGCACACAGAAGTAACACCCACATTTCACTATTTATGTTATGAGTCCCATGTAATAGTGAGCCTATTGCCATATACCGGACACATTTCGACTGCACGGTTGGTGCGGTGGCTGGGCAACCGGCTGCCATGCAACGTGTCGCGGGTTCGATTCCCGCACGGAACAACACTTTGTGCGATCCACAAATTGTTGTTTCGGGTCTGGGTGTCATGTGTATGTGAACTTGTATGTTTGTAAACGCACCCACGACACAGGAGATAATCCTAGTGTGGGGCAACGTTTTTTAAAGAGAAAAAAAAAAAAAAAATTCCAGACTCCGTGCTACTACTGAGGATTTTTTAAAAACCCAGTAATACTTTGCCCGACCCGGGAATCGAACCCGAGACCCCTTGCCCGGCAGTCGCACTTGCGACCACTCGGCCAACGAGGCAGTATAACAAATAATTATTGTTTTCTTAATTGCTTTCAGGCACCGTCAAAACCGATGGAGAAGCGTAACCCACAAGTGTACTTTGATATAAATGTGGGTAAGCAATCATTGGGCAGAATCATCATGATGCTCAGAGCAGACATTGTGCCGAAGACTGCGGAGAACTTCCGAGCTCTGTGCACGCATGAGAAAGGGTTTGGGTACCAAGGGAGCAGTTTTCACAGGATTATTCCAGATTTTGTATCCTTTTTGATATGAATTTGTTTTCTTGCACCTTGGAGTTGATTGACGAATTTTTATTGATTTCTGCATAATTTGTGTGATTTACGGGAAAGTGTTAATACAATTATGGAGAATTTTTAAATACAATATAAAATTATGCTGTGACTGCCTCGTTGGCCTCGTTGGCCGAGTGGTCGCAAGTGCGACTGCCGGGCAAGGGGTCTCGGGTTCGATTCCCGGGTCGGGCAAAGTATTACTGGGTTTTTAAAAAATTCTCAGTAGTAGCACGGAGTCTGGAAATGTGCCCGGTATATGGCAATAGGCTCACCCCCTATTACATGGGACTTGTAAGATAAACAGTGAAAAGTGGGTGTTACATTGTACAGTGGCATTAAGTGCCGTAATGTGCACCTCTGCCTACCCCTTCGGGGATAAAAAGGCGTGATGTTATGTTATGTTATAAAATTATGGTTGTAGTGATACACATTATGCTTAGTTTTCCTAGATATTGATTGATGTTAATTGAAGTAAAATAATTGTAAGGTAAAACATAAGTTTATAACAAACTGGTAAATGGTAATAGTCAAATTGTCATAGTATATAAGTAACATAACATCACGCCTTTTACCTCCGAAGGAGTAGGCAGAAGTGTACATTATGCCACTGTACAATGTAACACCCATTTATTCACTATTTATGTTATGAGTCCCATGTAATAGGGGGTGAGCCTATTGACATAAACCGGGTACAATTTCAGACTCCGTGCTACTACTGTGAATTTCGTATATAAATATTAAATTTAGTATATAAATATTCAATATTATCCTTAACTAATAATAACTAGATGTGCCAAGGCGGCGACTTTACGAATCACAATGGGACGGGCGGGAAGTCAATATACGGGAGGAAGTTTGACGATGAAAACTTTACATTACGCCACACAGGACCCGGTATACTGAGTATGGCGAATTCAGGACCTAATAGCAATGGATCACAGTTCTTTTTATGTACAACAAAGTATGTATTTCGTTTTTATTTATTCAATTCTTGTAGATTTTATTTTAATGTGTTTATTGAGAACAACGCCATCGTGTGGTCACAAGTTATAGCAACTTGCAAAAATTACTTCTTACGTTTGTTGCTGAATTGATAGAAATACTATTGTCTTGGCAACTATATTTTTGATAGCATAACTGTTAACATATATAGAATAAAAGATGTTAATCGTTTTTTTTACAAACATTGAAATGACGATGTATCTTTTTGGTGGACAGTGCCATCTATGTGGGTACTTAGGCACTAAACAATAAAAAATAAAGAATGCAAGAAAAGAGATTCTATTATGATTGTTCCAGAACGGACTGGCTGGACGGCAAACACGTGGTTTTTGGTCATGTGATATCTGGATTGGACGTAGTTAAGAAAATGGAGAAATATGGCAATAAGACTGGGGCAGTATCCAGCAAGATCACCATCAGTAACTGTGGAGAATTACAATGATTGATAACTTATGTTATTGTTTTATTATTATTCTACGTGTAACGTAAAATCTCAACAGAATATTATTAAACAAATATTTAGAACTGTCTGTGTGTCCTAGGTTGTTTCGAAAGTCTAGTGGACGCAAGTGACTTTTCGGCTTAAAAATAGTAATTAGTACCTATTATTGCATTAATCGCGGGCCTGCGGACGGCTAGCATGGGTGGCTGCGTCCGACCAGAAACAGACCCGAGCGCACGGCGCGTCGCGTTCCGCGCGCGCCTCAAAGAGCCATCAGACCACCACAGACGGGGCCCAACAGGGCCGATGCCGATTCGGTTGCATTAATGGCTTTTTGAATATGTCATTTATAGTAGGTACAGTGTGAATAATGATTCGGGCTGGTCTACCTGGACCCGGTGCCGGTGCCGGTGCCCGGTGCCCGGTGGTGGTCACCGGGGTGGTTGTAGTGAGGTAAAAAATCCAACACTCGCTAATCTTTTCCTCCAATAAGCTAGGCGCGTTTAAAAAAAGTTACGGTGTGCAATTATACTTGGTACTCCGTACATACCTATATCACAATGGGCTCGCCCCCTTTTACACGGAACTCATGAAAATCATGGTGATACGTTCGAATAGGGTAGATGTGTAATCTGTTTTTTAATGTCCGTCTGGTAGATTATTTTAAATCATTAGACACGTAATTTTTATTTTCTTACAGAAACGAATACTTTGGACGATATATTGATTTGAAATGTCGCGTGACGCCACTTTTATGTAGAGGTACATTTCATTCGTAGAAATGACGTTTTAACCCCCACTCCTAAACTTTGATTCGTTTAATCTAAGTACATATTGTTTTATTATACGACAAAGTAAAAAAAAATACGTGTCTAATATTTGTTCATTACCTAACTTACGGACTAATTATATTTTTAATTTTTTTACCCTGTCAGCATCCCAATTATATCAGAGCGTTTATACTGCTTCGGTCGGGTAGTAAAAAATACATGACATTATTACGTCTGTGTATTATGTTTTAGTATTGTTTTTATGCAGTTGACTGCATGGTTGGCGAGTGGTTGGGCAACCGGCTGCCGCACAATGTGTAGCGGGTTCGATTACCGCACGAAACACTTATTATTTATTTATTTATTTATTTATTTATTTGTTCATGTACACATCACAGACAATACACAGAAAAAAATATATAATATAACAAAACCGAGGTACATAGGTACTGCATATCCCTTATGGGATTTCTTCCTGCAGCCCTGCGAAAGGAGAAATAAATACAATATATGACACAGTGTGTAACAACAAAAAAAAAAAAAACAAACAAGAAGAAGACAATGAAAACTTAAACTGATAATTAAAATTAGACTAACCAAAATAATACAATAAAAACATACAAAATAAATAAATATAAATTATTTGTGTGAACGAAATCCAAACCCGAAACAACCACCAATTGTTGTTTCGGGTTTGGATGTCATGTGTATGTCATTCACTGCCTTCGTCGTTCGACTGCCTTGTTGGCCGAGTGGTCGCAAGTGCGACTGTCGGACAAGGGGTCTCGGGTTCGAATCCCGGGTCGGGCAAAGTATTACTAGGTTTTAAAAAAATTCTCAGTGTTAGTCTGGAATTGTTCCCAGTATATGGCAATAGGCCGCTCATCCCTTATTACATGGGACTTATAACATAAAATAGTGACAAGTGGGTGTTACATTGTACAGTGGCATTAAGTACCGTAGGAAATGTGCACCTCTGCCTACCCCTGCGGGGATAAAAGGCGTGATGTTATGTTATATGTATAATAATTATGAACTTGTTTGTTTGTAAACGCACCCACGACACAGCAGAAAATTCTAGTGTGGGACATTATTTTTAACTGACTTCAAAAAAGGAGGTTAGATATACATACTTATATACGTCATAATATTAACACTTAGAACTAATATCTGTAGGCGTGCCTGCTACATATTAATATAAAATCGATTATCATAAACACTTTCATTTATGAATCAATAAATAAATAAATGTTTACTCAATGTAAACATGGCACGCCCACCCACATGAAATTATTATTGTTGATTGCCGCGTCAAATTAATTCATACATTATTCATAAGTTTGTAAGAATGTATGTATGGACATAGGTTGTTGGAATATTATTATATTCCAATTTATGAAAATGAATTTTTACTCATCGCCTTGTTCGCTGATCTGGGTTATATTTCTGGGCCGTTTTTGAGGCTTCATCATCAATCGTCGAATGGCTTCTGCCGCCCGGATGAGGCGAGGGGTAGTGTCAGACTCTTACTGACTAAAAACCACCCCGTTCCTACTCCTGCACTTCGAGCTCCGGCAATCCGTTAAGTCCTCAGCGGCACCTAAGTCTTCTGCGGCTCCACATTATATATAGGTCTAGAAAAGTATTAGGTACCAATTCGAGTGTTATAAATTTTTAGAAAACTTGTCAGTTAATAAGTTCGGAGTCTGAAGTTGCACACATTCTACTAGCAATAGATTCACCCCGTACTAAATGGATTTTTATGCTAAACTTTATCGCTACCTGTTGAGGTCAGAAGTCGTCATTTTCTATTTACCATCAAAACACTAGCCTAACATACGACCCCGTCAACCGTACTTCTGTTAATCACTCAAACTGGTCAAATACTGACTGTTGACTGCACGGTAGGTGTGGTGGCTGGGCAACTGGCTGCAGTGCAACGTGTCGCGGGTTCGATTCCCGCACGGACAACTTTTTGTGTGATCTACAAATTGTTTCGGATCTGGGGGTGATTTATCATGTGTACCTACGTGAAATTGTTTGTTTGTCAACGTAACAGGAGAAAATCCTAGTGTAGGGCAATGTGAACGAAATCCTTTATAAAAACAAATTAAGCTTGGTTTATAGAGGTAATTCTATATATAGGTCCTTATGTACCTATAACTCGCAAATTCACCTTCGAACCGAAGGCTATGTTTATCCAGCAATATATTTGTCTACAAGTCGCATCGTTTATTTCCATAATGCATCGCCAAAGCTTTATCTTTGAGCTGCAATACTTGTAGAATATTGTATATGATGTCGAAGGTTTTCACCAAGGACTGCATTCTCTAGGAATTGCACAATTTCTATTTAGGGACGTCAAATATTAATCCAAGTTCTAAGTAATTTTGTTTGCATAAGTCTTTGTTGGAGAAGGTTAGTGTAGGTAGCCATTGTTTAGATATTTATAGGTAAGCACATGTAATCTATATTATTATTATTATTTTATTACATAGTATAAAACAGTCGCTATCCGCCGTCTGTCTGTTCCTATGTAGGTACCTATGCTTAGATCTTTAAAACTGAGCAATGGATTTTGATTCGGTTTTTTTAATAGATAAAGTGATTCTTAAGGAAGGTTTTAATGTACCTCTATAATACATATTTATTACATAGTATAAAACAAATAAAACAACGACTGCCTCGTTGGCCGAGTGGTCGCAAGTGCGGCTGCCGAGCAAGGGGTCTCGGGTTCGATTCCCGGGTCGGGCAAAGTATTGCTGGGTTTTTAAAAAAATCTCAGTAGTAGCACGGAGTCTGGAATTGTGCGTGACTGCCCGGTATATGGCAATAGGCTCACCCCCTAATACATGGGACTCGTAACATAAATAGTGAAAAGTGGGTGTTACATTGTACAGTGGCATAATGTGCACCAGCTCTGCCTACCCCTTCGGGATAAAAGGCGTGATGTTATGTTATAAAACAAAGTCGCTATCCGCCGTCTGTCGGTCCCTATGTATGCTTAGATCTTTAAAACTACTCTAAAAGAGGGGTTGATCATATTGTCATTAACGGAGGTCATTTGCAAATTGTGATTTTAGGTAGGTACACATTGAAATTCAAAAGGTAAAAACCTATGATAACTCGGTGAGTAGGTACCTATATGATTTCGATAGACGTAGCTAGATATTTGTGGTAGGTATATAAAGATAAAGATATTTTTTATTTGCTTTAACATGAGTAATATTACAAGAGTACATGCAATGGTGTTAAGTTCGGAGTATGAGCTACATGTTATGCCGTTTTGGCGTACAAATATTTAAAATTATAATTTAATATTAAAGCAGGTAGTGAAAAGAATATATACATGCAAACCTAAATAAGCAAAAAAGACATAGAAGACAATATTAACCGTTACAGGTACAATATATAAAATTATGTTAATTGTATTACAAATCTAATTTATCTTTCAAAAAATCTTCTATATTATAATAACATTTCTTATGTAACAAACGTTTGAGTTTATTTTTAAACATGTTAAAATTGAAGGCTTGTATGGATTTAGGTATTTTATTATAAATTTTAGGACCCAGACATAATATGCTTTTGTGCAACAATGCAGTTCTAGATGGATGAATGCAAATGTTATTACGTCGATTTCTAACATGATATTCGGATAAGCGCGGAAACAAGTGCAAGTTGCTTCTAACAAACAATGCAACTTCAAGTATGTATAAAGACGGAAGTGTTAAAATTTTGTATTCAACAAATAGCGGCCTACAACTGTCCATACTTTTTATTCCGAACATAGCTCTTATGCAACGTTTTTGTTGTTTGAAGATTATATCCTTGTGAGTGGAATTACCCCAAAAGATTATCCCAAACCTCAGTACCGACTCGACAAGGCCGTAATATGCTGTGAGTAAAGTTTCCTTGTTAACGGTAGGTGCCAGTTTATAAAGGGCGTATGCTGACTTACTAACTTTTTTACTTAGTCCGTCAATATGGTTTTCCAACTGAGTTGCCTATCAATAATTAAACCCAAGAATCGAGTTGTGTCTACTTTTTGTATAGTATACTCGTTATAAATTATATTTTCAACTGTGTTCTTTACACAACAAGGGTCTACCAAAATTAATAATCAATGTAGGTACCTAGAAGTTCCTTTTAAATCTTTGCACCTAGTAATAATTAGACTCTACAACATTGCGTCTTCCTGGTCGTGCTTAACAAACCGCCCGCCATTTTATTTGCTCAGCTTTACCTACTGCAGATTACGCCGATGTCAAGCTGTTTAAATTAGGAACAGTTTTAAATTAAGAATAGAAGTGCATTTTGGGTTGCAAGAAATAAAAATACTGAGATATCTGATACTATATCAGACAGCTGAATAAGGAGTCTTGGATTTAAATTCGCTTTTACGTCTGTGCGCGAATTGAACAATAGAAAATAAAACGCTTAAAATTATTTCGTGTATTAAAATATCTACGTTTTAATCAAAGTTCGTAATTAATAAACTCAAAAATTTAGGTGAAGGTTTTTGAAGTGACTAAATAGTTACTTCAAATAGGCTTTAATAAAATTTAATTTAAAAGCCTTTGTATCAAGTTTCTAACAATTAAAATTAAAAACTTACAAACTATTCAATTGGTAACGGTTTACATAAAAAGCTCTCAAAGTTTCTAATTAAAATATTGAGTAAAATCGATTAGGCACAGAAAAATAAAGTCAAGTAAAGTGTTCTTAACAATAATAATTAAAGTTAGAATATTTATTTTTACTATACGCTCATATCGCCGTACACGCCCTGTAATCCGCGATGGGGTTGGTAGAGGTGTACGAATAATATTGTGTAATGTGTCTTGTCTAGTAGAAGTGACTTTATTTCCATTCACCAAGCATAATTTCAGATGCCATGATTAATAAATACCCAGAAATAGGTATTGTTCCCAACCTGGGGAAAACTTGACCAAAGAAACGTTCCGTCAAATATATGAAATAGGTACGTACATAAATGCTTAAACGTTTTATTCTTCATCGAAGCAGACTATGTAATACCTAATAGTATTATTGTCAATCATTCAGTCAAGCCAAAGTTTTCAAGGCGGTCAAACGACGGTCATTTCAACTTTGTAACAACTCCACGCTTAAATTACTTTTAACATGATTATAGTATTTTCCAAATTACATTCCTAAGCAAAACAAACAATTTCACATACCTACTCGTATGAATAGTTTATCGAAATCACTAAAACCACAACAGTGCTTGATATTGTGGCATATTCAATGTTTTTAATGAAAACGATTTTCCCGCGCGCGGGCTGTCACTGTGACAATGCATTCCGCCATGTTTGTTTACGTTAGCGTTTAAATATTCAAACTGTGGAGTTTGGTGTCGGTAAACATTTTACGCTTGGGTGGCAGTCTTTTACGTTTGTTGACGAAAGTGGTAATTTTTATGTAACCGAAGTTTGAGTAAGTAGATTAGTTTTTATAGTTTTTTTTTGCTGTGATTTTGTGTCAGTTGTTGTATTTCACTACAAACTTTTCTCTAAATAAGTGTGTAACTAAATTATAAAGATTTCAAAATGTTTTATTTTTGTGAATAAGACTACAATTTTCCTTTTTACAAACTTTCATATTGTGATTTTCGATCCTTATCTAAATATTGATTACTTATAAGTTAAACCTTCCTATTAATTAATTTAACGACAAATCATAAACACAATATACCGTAATTACAGTCCTAATTATTCCAAAATTTTATTTTAGATAAAAATGGCTTCAAAACTGTTCCTAAAGACCCTGAACATGGAGAATAGACGGTTTAACAAACGAGAGACGTGTGGGTTTCACGGGACCGTCCGTGGGACGTTGCTCTGCAGTCGAGTGATGGGACTATTACCACTCGGTGGGCTTACTTGTCCCACTAGTCACAAATTGAGGTAAGGATATAATTTATAACTTTTTAGGGAGTTAGCACTATAGGGGTTCACCTATACGGCGGAAAGTAAATAATATTTAAAATATAAAATAATCGGTTTTATTAAAATATAATCTATCGTGAAGACATTTTTACAATGGAAAAATTATGACAGAAGAAAACAAAAGTATTGACAGATTCTATTGGAAGAAGAAAATACTAAAGAAAAGAGGTGAACTAAATAATAGTAAAAAGTATGAATTTGAGGAAGGTATAGAATAATGAAATGATAAATAATGAAACGTAGGTGAGTAGTCTACAACTTAAATATGTAGGTAATACGGTGTTATTTAATACCGGACTTCTCTGATGAGCATATTAAGTTACAAAGGTTGTTTAACACTTTTAGCTTAGCCAACGAAAGGTGTCAAAGGTGGCAAAGCAGAATCTAAAGTAAAAGTTAATTTATTTCAGTACAAAATATTTGTCAACCAGTTTTGACAATGACTCACATTGTTTTAGTGTATTAGATATCGAACGAACCTTTTACCTAACGATAGACAGAAGTCCAAACACCATGTTGGAGATTTTGAAAATGTCATATTTATATAAATAAGATAAAATCTTGTAAGCTAGTGTTTAACATGTGTTCGAGCCATGCTTCGGCATGAATGGGCCGGCACTACCAGAGTGATACTTCGGCCAAGCAGAAAACCGACGTGAAATAACGTTTGTGTTGTTTCATCGTGCGAGAGGTTGCCGGAGCCGCCAGGAGCTTGCCCTTCCCAAGCTCCTCAACCCCTCCAACAATCACCAAAAGGCCGGTAACGCACTTGTAACGCCACTGGTATTCCGGGTGTCCATGGACGACGACCACGACGCCAATTCACCATCAGGTGATCCGTAAGCTCGTTTACCGGCTTATCCCATAAAAAAATGTATTAGTGACTGCTTTATTAACACAATATGTAATTATATTCCACAAATTAATCATTCTTTATAATATTCAAGTTTCGCTCAAAACTCCCAACTCACTAATTTACTTTTATCATCCCAACCAAAATATACAGTTTCACACACACTTAGACATAACGATAACGCAGTCAACCACAGTCGAAGACGTACGACTTTAATAACCCTAGCTACGTGTCGCCATCTAGCGGATTTACTATAAGTTGTCATGTGGGGCTTGAGTACCTGTGAGCCGTCTAATTAAGTCTCATGAGTGACTAGTTCTGTAAACTGCTACTGACTAGTTGTGTAAAAAAAAAAAAAATCCTAGATGCGTTCACATATAATAGAAATACCTGCGACTTCATAATATGTCCACATTTGTAAACTTCAATAATGATAAAGAATAAGATGAAGTTCCCTCGTTTTGAAACAATATTTAAAAACAGACCAAACCACGTCTAATCCTTAGTTTCATCCTATACCAGCTAGGATTAAATAAATTAAAAATGAATGAGGTTGGTAGGAGGTACCAGCACATGGTAATCTAGTTTGTTTGATGTAATCAGATTTGGATAGCTCTTAGATCCTTTAGTGAGGTAGGTACTCAGCAGTAAAATGTAGGTGGAAATCTTTGTGGTCACCTCGGCTTAGGAATACGAAGGGATTTTAAACTCTATGTATAAAATTCAATGTATACTAATACCTGTCTAGTAGTATGTGCTAGGTGTTTAAAAGTGGTTTTGATAGTATTACTTATTTGATTAAAGGGGTTTTATTTAGTAAAATTCTGTAGATTTCTATATACTTTTCTTCAGTTTATCTGCCTTTAGGTTCAGTTTCTTAAATTAAATTTTCTTTAGCCTGACTTAAGTATTTTTATATTAAAAATCATCAAACTTCGTTCTAGTTTACGTGAAAAAGTAGCAAAAGGAACAGACATTCAGAAATTGAAACAGTCTAGAAAATGAACGTCTACTATACTCCAACACATAGGTCCTTTTTTTTGAGGGGGAAAATCATCCGATGATTTCTTCCGCCCTGGCTGAGGCGAGTGGGAGTATCAGATTCTTACTGAGTAAAAACCACCCCGTTAGGACTTTCGCGGCTCCGTATCGGGCATCAGCCCTATTGGGTCCCATGTGTCGTGGTCTGATGGCTAACACATAGGTCCCTGGGCTACAGGCTAAAACAAAATTACTATTAGTTGTTACACTGCCTGAATTACTATTAGTTGTTACACTGACTGCCTCGTTGGCCGAGTAGTCGCAAGTGCGACTGCCGGGCAAGGGGTCTCGGGTTCGATTCCCGGGTCGGGCAAAGTATTACTGGGTTTTTTTAAAAAATTCTCAGTAGTAGTACGGAGTCTGGAAATGTGCCCGGTATATGGCAATAGGCTCACCCCCTATTACATGGGACTTATAACAACTAGTGAAAAGTGGGTGTTACATTGTACTGTGGTAGAATGTGCACCTCTGCCTACCCCTTCGGGGATAAAAGGCGTGATGTTATGTTATGTATTAGTTGTTACAATATGAATTCAAAACAAAACTAAATAAAATACATACAGTGTACAATAACCAATTCCCATCCAGACACACAGAAATATCTAAGACATACTTTCAAGCAAAATTGGTGTTTTCGATATAAGTAATGTGTGTCGTTAAGGTTGCTATTACTGTAACAGGTTCACGCTCCGTTCTCCGTACACGATGTTCTACGCGATCAGTCTCTTTGGGCAGGTATTGATGTTCATCATGACTTTCTGTTGGGTTGTGCTGAACGGTATCTCCTTGGCGAATATGAGTAAGTTGGTGACATATTTCTTTTAAAAATAGTAATTTTGTTATGAATGATTAGTATTGTGTAATAGGGATATCAGAATATGAGAATGAGGTAATGTTAGGGTGCGTCCACATCTGGCGAATGCTCCGCGAATACGCAGCTTGCGAGCCGCTCACGAGCTGCGTGCATGCATTTGCCAATTGTTTGGTGCTCGACTCATACAAGGTTCGTTTATATAATTTTTTTTTGCGGCGGCTCCCGAGTTGCGCATTCATGACGCTTTCATCAGTTGTTGACGCACACTTAAAATGTATTAGTAAAATGTTTGTTTTAATACCTGTGAAGGAGTAAAGAGAGTAGCTTTTGTTATATACTTACATTATACATAACACTCAGTTCTTCACCAGTTATGAATTCCAGAATATAATATATTACATACAACATTATACTATCTCAGACTCCTAAAAATTATCAAAACCGCGAAAAATTCAGTTAGTACTTTATCCGAAGAGATCGCACTTAAGACCTCTTGCTCCGTAGTTACACTTCCAACCATATGACCAAAGAAACAGTCAAATAATACAACAATTTTTCCATTACAGCGAATTCAATATTCAACACGTCTAGTCTAGTATCAGTTTTGATACTGATGCACATCGGTCGGTGCTGGCCTGAACTAGTAGCGAAGGTGGAGTCTATCGAGTGCAAACTACCTCCGTTCACGAGGAACGTCGGGGTTATGAGCAATATTACTACGATATTTATATTCACTGCTGCTGTAGGTATGTATGTATGTACGTATGTGTAATAATATCTTCTAGCCACGAAATTGTACACGTTTGCGCAGGCATTTGCTTGTAAAAAAGTGGTGATTGCTAAATTTAAAGAAGATTAGTTGACTAGAGAATGCGTTAAGAGGTAACAGAAAAGCAAAGGAGAAGTGAGAACATAGGCTTTCTTTCACGAGAAATTCAGACGAGCAAAGTCACAGATAATAGCTAGGTTTATATAAAAACATCTGTTATTTTATTAAACCAATAATAGAATGTGGTCTTAGAAACACAACAACAATAAAATGATTCACAGATTTACTTTAAACCATAACCTATTAAACGCACATATGTAAACGTAAATATAACAATATACAAGATATGATTAAACTGAACCAAATGTAATTAATACTGGAATGTACACAGAGCGTACTCGTTGATTCTCACATGTCTCATCCGTCTAATTAGACCTATGTGGAGGCAACACCTGTGCCTACCACCACACAGTTTGTGGAGAACATTGTAATGAGTTTTCATTACTCTTGTATTAAGATTTTGAGAGAATAATTATTTAGTAGATGAAGATTTGTGAAATGTTTGGCCTATAGGCTAATAGACTGGCTACAATACACAAACTAGATTTAAAAAAGTATTCAGACAAAATTAACCAACCATATAAGAATGTAAGGAATAGAGGAGCTGCTGACAATCGTAATAGTTGCTGGGGCTCCGGCTTGACCCAGGAGTTGGAACGAAGTAGTTTTAGCCAGTTAAAGTCTCTCTCGCCTCAACCTGAGTGAGACGAGACATTTGATGACCTCAAAAAGAAGAGTGTGAGGAATGAAAAACACCAATTTTTACTTTCCAATCTGTTGCGTTGAGCCTTTTTCAGTACCACTAAATCATAATTTTCCATCTACCTAAACAGGTCACAAAAATATAGTACCTAATAGCCCTGAGCATATTTCAACGCTACGCGTATTACTACGCCGTAGCAAACTGCTACGGTGCTACGAAATTGCGTAGCGTTTTCATTTCGCTTTTGTAGGCTTATATAAAGCTGTTTGAATGCTTTATTTCGTTGGTGTTACTATATGACTTATCTTTATAGCCTTAAGGTACATTTTTATAAAATATTTTGTTGTAGTGGAACATCTTTTGTCAGTATACTATGGATTAAAAGTGGCGTGTGCCTGCGACATTAATAATGTTGGTGAGACTTATTTTCGGTTCAGCACGCCGTGGATTTTTGATTATACACCTTACGCTGCGTGGAAAGGAGCTCTTATTGAGGTAAAACTATTTAGTTTAAATAAGATAAGATGATGAATAACAGTGTGTATAGATATAGATTATAAGATTATAGATTTGTCTAAAATAATGTTGTATCTTATACTATTATATAAAGCGGAGGAGTTTGTTTTTTGTCTTTGTTTGTTTGTTTGAACGCGCTAATCTCCGTAACTACAAGTCTGATTTGAATAATTCTTTTTGTGTTGGATAGTGCATATATTTACAATAGGAGCTGAGCAGAGCGTGTGAAACCGCGCGGCAGTAGCTAGTGCTTTAGATATAGAATAAAGAAGTTTTCAATATTTGTAAATACAACTCAAACTGAAATACAACAGCTCACATCGAACCAATTTTTAAATTACGACTGTAATACCGGATTCATAATAAAAATATCAAATTTTTACGGAAGGCATACGAGGTTTATTGTTCAACGGTGTCGTGTCATTTTGATATCGGTATTCGAGTGAGGTCAGAAAAATAGGACGCGGTCCGATTGCAATGGTGCCGCGATATATATGACCGTGTTTGAGCCACTGCTACCGGATAAAAATGAAGTTTATTAAGACATGTACTCAACATTTATTTATTTTTTATTTAAACACCGGTTATTGATATAGTACAAGATTATTGACTGCATTATGAATTACTTATTGTAGTGCAGTCATATCTCGTTGGCCGAGTGGTCGCAAGTGCGACTACTGGGCAAAGGGTCTCGGGTTCGATTCCCGGGTCGGGCAAAGTATTACTAGGTTTTTGTAAAAAAAAATATCAGTAGTAGCACGGAGTCTGGAAATGTGCACGGTATATGGCAATAGGCTCACCCCCTATTACATGGGACTCATAACATTAATAGTGAAAAGTGGGTGTTACATTGTACACCCTTCGGGGATACAAGGCGTGATGTTATGTTGCAGTCATATAATGATACATAAGGGTGATAAATATGTAAATATTTTTTTTAAAAACGCCCCTCTTTAAGTATTTTCTCCTGTGTCGTGGGTGTGTTTACAAACATACAAGTTAACATATACATGACACCCAGACTTAGAACAAAAATGTGTGGATCACACAAAGAATATTGCTACCTGCGGGAATCGAACCCGCAACATGTTACGCGGCAGCCGATTGCCCAACTACCGCATCAACCGTGCTGTCAATTCATGTTGTTATTAAGGGATTATACATTTGACTGAGATCGGGAAGCAGCGTTTATGATAAACTTAAAAATTTCGATTACCACCTCAAGCGAGGCAAGCGTGGGGATTTTGATCAAAGACCTCTTCTCAAATAGAGAACGTTCAAGCATTAATCACCACGCTTGCTCAATGCGGGTTGCCGATTTCAAACTTACTAGAATATTATAAGCCCAGCTTTCCTAACCATATTTTCCTTCACCAATCCATCAGTGGTGTCTAAATAATCTTGAAAGTACATGTAACTCGTAAATAGTTACATTGGTATTGAATTATAAAACTACCTATTCATGAAAATGTCGCGGGCTACCTAACGGGTTACCGGGGCTCCGCCTCGAAGCGCAGTAGTAGGAACGGGGTGGTTTTTAGTCAGTAAGAGCCTGACACTCCCTCCCGCCTCACCCAGGTGGGACAAGCCATTCGATAAATTTACCCCCTTAAAAAATCATGAAAAATATTGAATTTTTTCGAATCCATGCAACTAATATTCAGTTTACTTGCAGATTTTCAACATACAGTCGACATTCGTATGGAGTTATAATGACCTGCTGATTATGATCATAAGCATATACTTGACGGAACATTTATTGGTACATAACGAGCTCCTGAAGAAAGCTGTGGAGCAGGTAAAGTATAGATTAGCAATGCTAATATTATAAGAAACTTTTTAGTGACATTTTCGAGTTGTAAAGTTGTTTAAGCGAGCAGTGCGTCTTTGGTTACGTATCTAGATTGGACGAAGTATTATTTAATTTTATATCTACTTGGAACTTTTTTGATTTTGTGTTAAGAATGATTATTTTATGGGATCATCCTGTAAACGAGCGGACGGATCACCCGATGGTAAGCAATCGGCGCCGCCCATGGATACTTGAAATATCGAGGCGATACAAGTGCTACCGGCTTTTTGGGAATTGGGAATTTGAGGACTGTGGAGGATTCGGGAATTGGGGAAACATGGGAGAAATTGTAATTGGGCCTCCGGTAACCGCACTCAAACGACGAAATACAACGCAAGCGTTGTTTCACGTCGGTTTTCTGTGAGGCCGTGGTATCACTCTGGTCGAGCCGACCCATTCGTGCCGAAGCATGGCTCTCCCACACTTGATGAATGAAGTGAAATGAAGAAAATTTGTCATTATTTAAGAAAATGTTACTTTATTTAATACAATTTCGTTTATCGCAAAACTAATAATCAAGACACAACTTTGAAGATGGCGTGACGGACACGCCGCGCTGCGCACGGCTGCGCTTCCTATGTCTTGCAATGAGCAAAATATTTGATATTTATGTAATGCGACTACAATAACATTTTGTGAATGAAAAAGTATAAATAGCAGGAGTATATTGCCTTTTTAAAAACATATAGGTCATATATATCCCACGAATTAAAATGAAGACTTTGTGTGTTTGTGTGTGAAAGAGAGAGAAAGAGAAAAAGAAAGAGAGTGACATATGCACATACCCAGTCCAAACTACATGCTACTAACAGCTTTTTGTAATATAATATGAAAAAAAATCAGTCACTAAAGTAATGAAAATCACTATTATTATAAGTATCGCATTTATTTTCACGATATCATCAGCCAGCGATTTGAGGAAACAATTAAAATTAGCAATAACAGTGAAATTAATAAAATGAAGTGATTCTCGCTACGTCTTAGGGACTGAAATAATTTCAGTGAAAATGAACAACTGAAACGAATTAGCTGAGTCAGTGACGCAAAGTAATTGTTATTCTTTAAATGCGTAGTTATTTCCATTTTAAAACGATTTTGTAACAGGTTTGCTGGTGACGACTACTAACGTCTATGACCTAGGTTTAGAAAGCATTTCTGGAACGTTTTATTTGTTCACCATATTGTTACGTTTCTAACTATCGGTACCGTTTTATAAAAATCAGGTGCGAGCGATCTAGAAGTGAATGCAATGACGCTACGTCCTGCGTGGCGATCTAGAAGCGAACGCGATTGAGGCGGTGAGCCGCGAATTCAATGCCATGCGATGCGACATGGCGGTTATATCCTAAGGGAATGCAAATCGTTTCGCTTTGCATTTGTTTCCGTTAGTATAACCAAACAGTATCTAACATGACAGCACCGTATCCAAATATGACAGTTTTTTTGTTTTTGCACCGCACTGCGCAGCTTTGCATTCGCTTGTAGATCACCCACGCAGTACGTAGCGTCATTGCATTCGCTTCTAGATCACCCACGTAGGACGTAGCGTTATGACGCATTGCAACCAAATATGACACTTCAATACGTTTCGACAGCTTGCTATTTTCGCGCGGCGCACCGCTCCGCGTTTGCTTCTAGATTGCTCACGCAGGACATAGCTTAATATAATAGAATTTAATAACTGATTAATCTGTGCAGAATCTAAGAAAGTTATACATGTCCCAAATAAGATGCATGGAGTTGCATTGCTTCACTTTTTAGATTGTTATCATGTCAAGTCTTAGCTTAAGATTGGTGCGTTGATTAAGAACATAATATAAAAAGATGAATACAAAAGAATACCCTATTCACATTGATATAGAGCTTAACTTATTATACTATATATTTTTTCTTCTAGGAACATTTTCCCTGCCAAGTATTTCGCTCTCAATACTTGAAGATCGTTCATCTGGTGAGGTTAATTAATGGTCAGTTTGGTATTTATATACTGACCTCGTTTGGGAGCAATCTGTATTGGATCTGTACGCAACTGTTCTATAGTCTCAGGTGAGTCGTGGTAATAAAATGATTAAGAAAAGAATTAAAAATCTTCTCCTTTTTACAAGTCGGTTAGCTATGAGCAATTGTTGTTAGAGAAACACTCTGATTGCCTCGCTGGCCGAAGGGTTGCAAGTGCGACTGCGGGGCAAGGGGTCTCGAGTTCGATTCCCGGGTCAAGCAAAGTTTATCAGACAAAGTATAACTGGTTTTTTTTTAATTCTCAGTAGTAGCTCGGAGTCTAGAAATATGCCCGGTATTTGGCAATAGGCTCACCCCCTATTACATGGGACTCATAACATAAATAGTGAAAACTTTGTGTCACATTTTATAGTGGCAGTAAGTGCTGTAATTTACACCTTGGCCTATCCTTTCGGGGATAAAGGGCGTGATGTTTAGTGTGTAATGAAACCTTTCTCAAATGCGTTTTGTAATTACGATGGAATATTTTTTTGTAAAAAGAGCTTTATTCTGTATCCATAAGTTACCAATCTATCACAATGCATCAGAAAAGTATTTGCTCATTAGTCGATTGGTTTAAAACGAAATACGAGTTGGACAACGTATTTTTGTGTTTTTTAAATATCCATGTGCGCTTCAGCGTTCAGAGTCAAGTCAAAAGTTATTTATTTAAATTAGACCACGAAAGCACACACACACAGGCACAAAAAAGAATTTCAGTCTGTCGGTCAGTCGTCTAGTGAAGCTATTTGCTCGTTCCAAGGTGTTGATTCCTATGGAGAAGAACGAGCAAGAAACTCCATAGGTTACTCTATGTATGTTCTACGTTGCGTGTTCTATGTCTATAGCAAATTCATTGTCACCTCGCTAACTAAAATTGTAGAATACATTTAAAACGTTCACTTTACTTAACGCTTAGTAACACAATTTGTAGACGAATGTTGACGCCACAATTAATTAACATTGATTCCCTTTCACAGAATCCACAACCTGTTCACACACTGTTCGTGGTTAACATAGCTGGATTTTCTCACCGTTTTACAATCTTTGAAGGTTGTAGCTAAAAGGGTTGACCCATGTTAAGTCTTTAGTTCGCTAGGGTTGTGCTAATGTGAATATTGTGTTTGCAGTCGAACACAGACGGGGCATTTTATCGCTTGCTCGTTCAAAGAGCCGGAAGGCGTTAAGTAAGTGTGGAGTAATCATTCTTATTGTATTGGTTGTGTGCTTTGTGTCGAAACTTGGTGTCACCAAGTGACTATTGTATTGGTTACGTAATTATTTCTTTAGATAATTTATTTATTTATTGCACACACACATATTACAATAGGGTAGTCACCTAAATTTTATTTTAATGTCCGTATGGTTCATTATTTTAAAACTTTAGACACGTATTTTTTATTTTCTCACTTAATTAAATAATTTCGACGATATATTAATTTGAAATATCGTGTGACGTCACACATTTTGTAGCACGTTATGACGTAACGACCTCCCACTCCTAAACTTAGCGCCATGTTATCTAAATATTGCAACTTATTTTTTCATTATCTAACAGACGGACTAATTAGATGTTTCATTTTGATACCCTGGAAACTACCCAATTGTCATTATAGACGAAGTGATAGTACAAATTGTTTTAAGTGGTAGCTATTTTCAGTCTAAAAGACATTGAATTAAAATTTAATTTTGTAATTTCAGTGCAGTTCACATGTTTGAGAATCATCCGATATGTTCCTGGATGTTGGATGACCGACGGTATGTTACAATAGCAATTATTGAAAACTTCTTTGCCGGGTAAAATGCATACATCTATCTATATTAATAATTTCGTCAAGGGGTACGGTAGACTCGATCGAAACATTACCTGAATAACATAACATAAAGAATATCGATTTCGAGTCGACAACATATACCTATCCGCAAAATTCGGATTACGGAGATTATTTCGTTTTATTAATTCATTTTAATGACACTGACAGACAAACCGCAGTCGCCATCTTGAGTAGACAATAAACTCTCAAATATGCCTCACCAATCAACACGTCGCGTTAAAATAATATAAATGAACAAGAAATATGAATAATTTCACGCGAACGAAGTCGCAAGTAAAAGCTAGTATACATATATTATAAGTTATTTTAGTCAAAGTTAAGATAATAATATTTCTGTTACAGGGCACTAAACGGTCTAGAACATTCGATATACTTCACCTACTCCTTTTCATTTCTGTTGGTTCGAACTCTGATGGTGCTGATGTTGGCTGCGAGGATCCATTCTAACTCCATAGCACCACTGTATGTGCTGTATGGGATTCCCAGCTCTAGATTTCATGTTGAGGTCAGTAAATCCTACTAATATTAGTTAGTAGAGCGTTTGTTAGTATTTAACGCAAAATCTTTAGAACAGATTTGAATAAAACCTATAGAGGTAGGTTATAGCCAGGAATCCTTACTTAATAATATTATAAATCTGAAAGTGAGTTTCTTTGTTTGTTTGTTCCGCTTTCACGCCGTAACTACTAAACCGATTGCTTTGAATTTTTGTAGACGTAAAGTTGGAAGTCTGGATTAAATAATAGGGTACTTTTTGTCCCCGAAAAATTTGATATTCTCGAGGAAAAACGAAATCATAGATATAGTATAGATGGCGCTGTGTGTATATGTCATATAGGCTACTTTTTGTCCTTTTGTGACGCGAGCGAAGCCGCGGGTAAAAGCTAGTAACAAATAAACTACATTTTAAATTCTCATTAGTAGCACGGAGCGTGGAATTGTGCCCAGTATATGGCAATAGGCTCACTCTCTATTACATAGGACTCATAACATAAATAGTGAAAAGTAGGTGTTAGATTGTACAGTGGCATTAAGTACCGTAATGTGCACCTTTGCCTACCCCTTTGGAGACAAAAGGTGTTATTTTATATAGTACATTTTATTCGGTGTAAATCAGCGGTTATATACATATATAGTAGGTATTAGACTAATAAAACGATATAAATAAGAGCGATACTTAAGACTACACAAAATACTATAGGTATTAATTTAATTTATATTTCGTTATTTGAGTATAGCATTAGGGTGGCCTTTGCCCTGCAGTGGGACGATCATGGCTGTAAATCACTACATAGTATAAAACAAAGGCACTATCCGCCGTCTGTCTGTCCCTATGTATGCTTAGATCTTTAAAGCTACGCAACGGATATTTATGCGGTTTTTTTAAATAAATAAAGTAATTCTTAAGGAAGGTTTATATGTATAATACATGGATATTGCACCCGTGTGAAGCCGGGTGGGCTCATTAGTAAAAAATAAATAAAAATATTAGAGCATAAGATTCGTAATAGTTATATTATCATAACTAACTGGCGCGCTAAACTTCGTACTGCCTAAAAATGTATTCTCAACTTTGAAACCTCCCCTGGAATTCGACGATCATAATTTGCCAAATTGATTCAGCTGTTCTCGAGTTATAGCGAGACTAACGAACAGAAATTCATTTTATTTATACATATAGATATATAGATTGATTTCTAAGGTAATTATGATTACAGGTGGAGCGATTTATAGCACAAATAAATAATCTGAAAGTGGCTATGAGTGGACTGGACTTCTTTTACGTGACGAGGACTATGATTCTAACTGTGAGTTATTTTTATAATAGGTACCTACTATTGATAGCAACAAAACGACTGATGTTAGGCGGACATCGCACCTTAAGTATATTTGTAGCACATGATAAATTACAATTGCGATACAGACCATGTAAGAAATAATCTTAAGCCGAGTTAGATAACGGCGATCAGGAATTTAATTAAAAAAAGACTTATTTATTGCAAGGTGTTTACTTAACGAATTATCCTACAAGACTAACATATAATTAAATTATATTAATAAAATAACATAATGCTGAATATGCACTTTCACTTCTATTCGTCATATGTATGCAATTTGATCGGCTTCATCAGCAATCGGTTTAGTTGTGGTACGGGCTGATCGATTGCTTATTGCCGCCATCTTTTTTAGAGAGCCTCCTCTTAAGAAAGAGTTGTATAATCATTTTTATTTTACCTATAATTTACTTTATAAAAATTGATTAGACGTATTGTAATAAAAAAAAAATGATGACAAGGGCACGGATCAAGAGTCCGTGGAGAATCAATATGTAACAATATATAAAAAATGTATTTTTATTTAATTAAACTGTTCATGATAATAATAATTGTGTGATTTTCTAGCTTCTTGGAACAATCGTGACGTATGAGTTGGTTTTGCTGCAGTTCAACAGGTAAAATAAAAAAGACTGGGATAGAGGATTAACCTTAGTTTAAAATTAGTCCGAAAAGGTTTGATAGAGGATTCCAATGGAATTCTTAGAAACGAGCGATTGGTTTCCGAACTTATTGACACATAATTTTAAATGAAAGCTGACAGAAGAAGGATAGCAAGAAAGAAGAATTAAACATGTTGTAAATATGATTATTCATGTAATTATTGTGTACCTAGTAATTAGCCTAGCACTTTAAATGTCATATTCACTGAATATATTTATATGCATATCACTTATGTATGTATTTCATCTGCTGTCTCTGGTCTTGCTACTAAAGCAGTTACAAAATAAAATCACTTCAAAAGTCTATACTCTTTGTTTTACCTTTAGACGTCGCAGTAGGTTCAGAAAGAGATGGCAGGATGAACTGGACGCCTATGAAAAGGATTGGACAAAGAAAGATATAAAAAGAGACAAGTGGAATGGTACCTAGTGAGGCCTTTGCTCTGCATTGGGACAACCATGGCTAAAAATCATACGGAGTTGCCGGGACCTCGGTTCGAAGTGGAGGAGTAGGAACGGGGTGATATTTAGACAATAAGACTCTGACACTCCCTTATATTAATATTTTGGATATTTGGATATTTTTCCTCTCACAGAAAAGGCTAAAAATAAAAATATGATAAATAAAATAGACGAAAAAAACAACAAAAAATACGAGAAGAAATTATTACAAATGCATATCTACTACTACTATACTACAAAACTTGAAAGACACGAAAAAAGAAAATTTAAAATAATAATAATAAAAAACAAAACACACACGATATTCCCACTTCACCTGAAAACCTTAACCCCTCGTCCGCTGTACTTACATCATTAAAGTAACGAGTGTTGCAGTTTTTCACTCACCGGGTACTTTTGACCCGGCAGTGCACTCACTGATATTATTTACTACAGCACAACTAACGAACCGAGTACCTGTTCTTTTGTACTTTAATGAGCCAACAAATTCGAGAGAAAAGAAGGAAAATAGTTTTTAGATTTTAATATTAAAAATATTGACTGCCCTGTTGGATGAGTGCGCCTACTGAGCAAGGGGTCTCGAGTTCCTTCTCCTGCCCTTCGAGCCGGAGTCCCGGTAATCCGTTATGTCCTCCGCGCCTCTGTATCGGCATCAGCCCTATTAGCCCCATCTGTGGTGGTCTGATGGCTCCTTGAGGCGCGCGTGGAACGCGACGCGCCATACGCTCGCGTCTGGTCGGGTGGCGAATCACCTGTGCTCGCCGTCCGCAGGCCCGTCCTTATGGTGGCCGGAGATCGGAATCGCTGGTGTGTGGAAATAGGCTCACTTATTACGTATGAATAGTAACATAACTGATAAAAAAATTGTATTACATCTGCGCATGGTGCATTTCATTCTACGTCTTCGGAGATCAAAGGCGAGATGGCTTATACTAAAAAATGCACCATTATATTTCTATCTACAAATAGGAAAACAACATTACCAGGAAAAATAACACCACTCTATCCAATCCCCAAAGGGGTAGGCAGAATCATAAATATTATAGTACACACTTTTACCCTGGAAAATATACGTGGAAAAATAAATAAAATTAATAGCAGCATTATGGAGAGTTTGACGATGTCTTAAAATTGAGCGTCTTTTAAGTATTACGAGCTATTTCATAAAGTAGATATAAATAATAATGGTCCCTTATGCTCCTACATGTAGCTATTGCCTTTATGTGCGGATTTTGTTTATACTTAAAAATATCGAATTCATATTACTTCTGCAATAGACCCATTTTTTTTTTTTTTTAAGGGGGGAAAATCTACGAATGACTTCTCCCGCCTGGGTGAGGCGGGAGGGAGTGTCAGACTCTTACTGACTAAAAACCACCCCGTTCCTTCTCCTGCACGTCGAGCCGGAGCCCCGGTTACCCGTTAGGTTCTCCGCGACTCCGAATCGGCATCGGCCGTATTGGGCCCCATCTGTGGTGGTCTGATGGCTCTTTGAGGCGCGCGCGGAACGCGACGCGCCGTACGCTCGGGTCTGTTTCTGGTCGGATGGGGAGCCACCCATGCTCGCCGTCCGCAGGCCCGCGCTTACGCAATAGACCCATATCTTATACTTATACATACTTACTTATTTATACTTCTTATATAAAGGTGATCGCCTGAACTACGAGTCCGATTTGAAAAATTGGTTTTGTGTTGGATCGTCCCTTTATAGAGGATAGCCTATAGGCTATAAAACATCACGCTATGATCTATAGGAGCCAGCAGATGGGGTGAAACAGCGCAAAAGTTGCTAATCAATAATAGGGGTATTATGGAACATAATTATATATTATTGGTTGAAAGTCGTGAAAGACGTGAAGTAACGATATGTTGATTGAAAACAACTTTAATAATTTAACTAAAATCGCGGGTAACTCACGTGAATATACTGAGAAAAGCTCTATTAGTTTTGAACCACAGAGGGGTTCTTCCTCACGAGCCTTTCCTCATGAACCCATTTCCTTATGAGTAAAGCTTTTCTCAGTATATTCACTTGAGAAACCAGCGATTTTTAGGTCATTTAGTATGTCTCACGTTAGTTATTATAAAAACAACTTTAATAACAATTGCTTTAACTTGTGTTCAAAAGTTAATCTTATTCTAACAAGATAGGCAACGTAAAAAAACCCATTGAAAAATTGGTATATACGTATATATGCCAACATCTTGATATGCCGAAAAGTCTTCAGAAAGAGCATAATTCCATATTCGCTTTCCATGATCTTGAAACTCAATCTAAAATTGTATTTACGTATCTAATTTATTTTCACATTCCGACATCTATTATATTATCAACTTTCCGAGAATGTGGCACTTTGAATTGAAAAAGAATTGGACTGCATACGCCTTCTTAGGGCCCCGTAAAGGCCCACTTAAACCTCTTGTGTCTTAACCGTCTGCAGCTGACGTGTAGTCCCACAGACACCGCGAAATACAAAATCACGTGTTATACCGTCATTTTTCAAATACGAGCATCACTGCTGCGAGTACCTTACTGTATAGTGCTCGCTATACTTTAATTCTACAAAAATATTTGCTGTTGAAATGGTGTCTGGTATAATATACACCTCAGTTGAATTGTAACAATTTAACCACGTCAGTTGCAGAGGGTTAAGATTGTCAGTAGATTAAACATAATATATGTATGTATATCGTGATCTTTTTTTATGAAACAGACGGATCACCTGATCGTAAGCAATCGGTGTCGCCCATGGACACCTGGAAAACCAGAGGCGTTACAAGTGCGTTACTTTTGGTGATTATAAATTTGAGGATTGTTGGGATTCAGGGATTAGGGAGATTGGGAAGGGGAGGGGCTTATTGGGACTCCGAAAAACTCACTCACATGCCAAAACACAAGGCAATTGTCGTTTCCTGTCAGTTTTCTGTGAGGACGTGGTATCACTCCGTCTTTTTATAAATTCGAACAAATATTTTAATTCAATAATTAATTACTGGTAAAATAGGTCATGCAAATCATTACCTAATCACTGAATTCACTGAACAGATTTTGGGTATTTAAAATACTTTTTTTTGAAAACTACATTATTTGTTTGTTTGTCTGATTGGCTGAACAACATGTGTATTTTACTACCAATAGGAACTTTAAGCTACTACCAACGAGCATACGGCGCGTCGCGTTCCGCGCGCGCCTCAAACAGCCATCATACCACCACAGATGGGGCCCAACAGGGCCGATGACGATTCGGAGTCGCGGAGACCCTGACGGGTAACCGGGGCTCCGGCTCGACGTGCAAGAGAAGGAATGGGGTGGTTTTTAGTCAGTAAGAGCCTGACACTCCCTCCCACCTCACCCAGGCGGGAGCAGTCATTCGATGATTTTTCCCGCTTAAAAAAAGCTACTACCAAAAAACGAAATTTAATTCATAAACCTTTCTTTGCGTGCATTCGGTATGACACATAATAATAGGTATATACATAGTAGTCGCTCTTAATCTTATACAAAACTCAAGAAAAAAGAAAATCTACAGAATACCGAAACAGAATCCCGACTCAAATCTAACAAAATTGTCACAAACCGTCTTGTTAACAATTTTCATAATAAAAATGTAAATAAAGGAATGATGTTCAGAATGTTTCGTTCTAAATCGGCTTATCGTACAAGACAGATATTTTTCGGCGTAAATTAAAAATTTATTTTTTTCCCGAACATTCCCAGCGTCTCGTTATTTTGTATGACAAGTGTCGGGATTAAGTATTGTGGCATAAGAATATTATTCGAGTTTATACGTCCCTTCTAAGTAGCTATTTCGTAAAATTTTATGCGTTTATTACGCTTATATTTTTGTTGGAATGTGCCTTTTATTCTCGTGTTATGAAGTTATTGGGGAAATATTGCGTTGATGAAGATGTATTTAATTTTATAGACTTTTATATAAGACGCATCTTTTTTCTATTCATAACATAACATAACATCACGCCTTTTATCCCCGAAGGGGTAGTAGTAGGGCAGAGGTGCACATTATACCACTGTACAATATAACACCCACTTTTCACTATTTATGTTATGAGTCCCATGTAATGGGGGGTAGTCTTTTTTATATTCTTGTCTATTTACTCATATCAAAATCAAAACTATTACCTCGAGATTGATTTATAAATAGAATACTACACGTATAAAACAAATGCATGTACAATTAAATCTGAAGCATGTACAATCTGGATTAAATGGTCTAAAATAGTATATTTTTTGTTTTTAGTTGGAAAAAAATTACGTGATTTTTTCCGAAATCCCCCTCTCTCCAACGTAAGATTAGATGAAATTTGAGTATACCCCCTCCCCTCCTTAAACATCTCACGTAATTTATGGACGTCCCCATAGGTATCTAGGTAATGTTAGTAGTGATGATTCACCGGTTCTGGCTCACGCGTTTGACAGGTCAAATCCGGGAGAATCAGTCGCACCAATCCTAAAAAAAAAAAAAAAAAAAAAAAAAAAAAAAGGTTTTGGCATGCTCTGATCACGTTTCTGCAGTCCTTTTTTGCGTAGGATGCGTGGTTCTGGAGTTATGCAAATCAATTGCAAATCCATTTATTGTTATCTCATTCATTTCCGGTGCTCCTGACCCTCATCAACGCTCCATTGTTCTTATCTATACTTCGAACACCCTTTTGGCGTTCTTATCTATTACTCACTGGTAACCCTCATTATCTTTCATTTCCTATGTCATCAATAAAACACAATCATTCATTTTAATTTTCTAATTAATTTATTACTTTTTTCTACAAAATATGAGTGGAACATCTCATCCACAAAAATATCATTGTACAGTGTGTTCCCTGTAAATATGTTCGTAAAACTATGCATTGAACATCCCTGAAACTTAAATAGCAAATACATTAAGCAATATTCACCACAAACTGAAGTCCAATCATTCTGAATCCTATCAACATTCCAGTCCCATCTCTTACAATTCCTTTTCAAAAACTGAAGATGATATCGCTCAGGTGTTCGTCCATATGAATCAAAATATTGACCGATGCCATTCGCATCGATATGTACAGCTATCCAGTGTGACCCTGGTTTATCATCCGCATCCAAATTGCATATTATATACGTTGGTACATGTGTATACATAGGTAGTCTATTAGCAGCATAAACATTATTTTCTAGACTGACATGAATCTTTTTCATATGCTTTTGTAATTCTAGTGTGTCCATGATATTACTGTTATTAACAAATTATTACAGTACTAATCTATTCAATGGTTGTCATACGAATGTTCAATTATAGTGATTTGTAAATATTAAATATCACATTCTTTTGGGAATCACAAAACAAGTTCATGCCTGTTGCGATGTGCGATAAATTTGTTGACTCATAGAGTTCAGATAAGAATGGTGCTATATAAGATCGAACAGTTGCAGTCATGCAGTCAGTCTATGGTCGTTTGACCACAGTGGATTGTGTACGTCTACCAATACTACGTTTGTGTTACTTACTTCAACGCATCAATGGTCATGGAGGTAAGTGTTTATTCTATTGACAAACTTACTTGTATTTCTGTTGTTGTTTCCTAACGTGTGTGTGTCAGATTAAGTGTAAACAAATTGATATTAACGTGATAACTCTGTTGTTGCAGAGATCATTCAACTTCGCAGACGATAATGAAAATACCTATAAACAGTATTACTACTCGCCACTCTCTCCCCAACACGAAGAAGAGAGTGATGACATCGTCGTTATTAACACAGACGATGGAGGAAAAAGGAAATCGCAACCGATTGATCAATTTTTTGAAGTGACACCAAAAATAAAAAGGAAGAAGCTGCTATCGTCGACTGTGGCACGAGCTGCTAGAGATGGCGTATCATACATCTCTACAAATTCTGACGACGGAGACCAAGCGACGCATCTCATAAAAATTGAAATGTATGATATGAAGAAACTATCCAAGATTCCAATTAGTGATCACTGGAAGCACGCTACCACGAGGATTAAATATTACGTAAAGAATAATAAGGATAGCATCTACGACAACACAAACGGTCTCGTATACAATATTACAAAGACAATAGCAGAAAGTGAAAAAGTTAAAAAATACTTTTTTAACAATGACACTCATTAGTGGATTAGTGAATGTGATTCTGTTTACTTAAAGTACTTCTGTATACTCATTAGATCCAAGGAGCTGTCGCCTTGTGATGCTGAGAGAAAAACAATAGCAGAAGGAAGAGATGAGTGCGGTATACGTGTACAGAACACTTCATGGAAAAACAAAACTACAAAATTGATTGGAGAAGAAAAAGTGAAGAATATGCAGTACCTAAGAGCTGAATATCCATTTTTCAGTTCAAAATCTAGACGATTGATGAGTTTCGAAAACTGGCCTCTCGTTATGCAGCAGAAGCCTGAAGATCTTGCAGAAGCCGGTTTCTTTTATACTGGCTATGGAGACAGGACCAAGTGTTTCCATTGTGGTGGTGGTTTAAAAGATTGGGAAGATGACGATGATCCTTGGCAGCAGCATGCTCAGTGGTTTAGTCAATGTGCTTATGTAAAGTTTAAACTCGAACAGTGTTTTGTTTAAGATTAAATAGGGGAGGTATATAAAGAAATAAAAAATAATATATTGCATATAATTTGTTTTATTAATTTTATAATGTTACATTTAGTTACACACACACAAAAATGCATTACACATATATCTAAAACACAACACACATTATAATCCTAACTACTATAGTCTACAGTAACATTTCGATTTTTATCTATTTCAATAATATTGTCAAACTCAGCATAAACAATACAGTTAATTGTTTGTATTAGTGAGGATTCAAATCGTACTTCTAATCTTACACTACCATGCTTTATGAGATTCCAATGGGCTGATGAGTTAGCTGATAAATCAGGAGTTAAATCAAATGCTAAAAGACAGTAACCTTTGGCATACTGTTCACGAGAGATTGCATTTCCTTCATTAAGAAAGTGAATACCAGTCCCCGAGAATAGAGTATGATATGCTGATGTAAACATATTATTATTAAAAGATGGTTGCAAAGCTTTGGAAGGTATTTGTTGACCATCAATATATAAGCTGAAAGAGTTAATACCATAGTTTTCAAAGTTAAATGGATTTTTAGTAAGTGAACCAGCGTAAATAAGTAAGTAGTAAATGCGGAATTATTCACAAAACCAATAATACATCTTTTGGGTACCTGTCCTAAGAATATATTATCAAGAGTTTTCCCTTGAACACCCGATGGAATAGTTAAAACTTTAACTTCAGCACGAGTTATAGGATATTTAGCAGTGGTAGAAGCTAAAACTTTCTGATGTGCGAGTAATACACTTGGATTAATTCGTGCTCTTCGAACAATAAGAGTTGCATCCGTAATGCAAACTTTAAACTTTACATCATTTGATCCAGCAATTAAATTAAAACTCTCTCTTGACCGAACTAATTTTACACTCATTTCAACGCCATTAATTAAAAATTTATCTTGATTGAAAATATCACCATGAAGATGACCAATCATTTCTACTTCCCTGCTTTCATTAACTAACTCCTGTCTTTTAACAAATCCAATGTTTTTACCATCTGTGGAATCCATTTTTCCTGCTGTATCATCATACCAAAGACTACAAGTAAGATGAGATTGTTTAGCAGCAGGTGCATAGTTTAAAAGGGTTTCCATGTATGCTCGATAAGCATAGGTATTATTAGGTGGTGACACAAGTTTTTGGTTTAAATAGATATCGAGTTGACTAAAAAGTGAATGCAACCAATTATTTACAGGTGCTACTGCTGTAGCTGATATCAAGTTTGTTGAATCTTGATTTAATACTTTTGCCTTTATGTGGAGTAATGTATGAGACAAATCTATGTAGTCATCGCCTGTTCCAGGAACTTGAAACTCGATAGGTCCATCATCAGCAAGAGATGAAATTGGTTTATAATGAATCCACAATCCATTTTCAATGCTTGTTTGTGTAGACGGTAATGCAAACAAATCTAATTCTGACTTAACGCACTCACAAGAATGATTATGAAGGAAAGACATACTTAATTTGAAAATATATCTTTGATGTTTTTTGGTTTTCGACCAAGTTTTTTCGTAGCTTTCACTTTCGCTGTTAGTGGTGGAATGAACGAGGCCAATCGTTTTCTTTTAGTTATATACCCAGATCCTGTCATGTTAAATCGATCAATTTTGTCATCAGCCTTTCGTTTTAAGTTCGTACTAACTTGCTTTAGACGATTTTTTATTGAGGCTTCCATAGGACGGGCTTGAACCATATCTGATAAAAGTCCTACTCCAGCATTTAATGCCTCCTTACCAACCACTCGAACACCACTTGAAAGTAAAGGTAAAACTGATCTAAATAACCCTCCTAAGAAGCTCCCAATACCATGACCACGTTGGTATGGTGAACCCTTATAAATTACTCCAACTCCTGATCCAGCTTGATGAGAATAATAATTTACGTATGGACATTTATGATGATCCTGATGAGAATACATTATTATAATTTGTGGAAATGTAGTTTAATACACACGGTTCCAAACTGGAATGGGATTTTTTGTCCTGTGCTCGATCTTATATCTATTTCTAACGTATCGAACTCTCTTCGCATAACAGGTAAGTAGTGAGGTGGAGAGAAAATGTGCATTTTATTCGCACCATAAATGTATTTTGAAGGATCTAATGAAATGACTCTTAATAGTGGAGTCATAACATCACCCACAATCTGAGGATCGATAATATCGCAATATAGAAATAGTTGTGATGGTAACCCTAAGTGTAAATTAGCAGGACACTTCCCAAAATTTCTGTCTAGGAGATTTGTATTTGGTTCATAACCTAGTTGTAAACTTAATTTGGGTGATAATGTTATGGAAGTTATATTTTTATCCAAAACAGAAACAGACACAAATTTTGTTATTTCATCATAACGAAATTTCAAGTTCTCTCTGATACTATTTAACGTTTTTAAAATATGTTCAACGTTATCGTAGTTGGTAGCGGGAATATGTTTTTTGTAGTACACTGTTGATGGTTTATCTTCATTAGGCATTATCATGGTTTTTGTGATGTATACAACATTTTCATGATCTTGAACAGTAAACATGGTGCATGGATATTGAAACTCGACAACTCCAACCGACCATTCACCTTCTAATTTCATAGCTTTTGGTAATTTTGTTGAAAAATTTGTGGTCTTGTTATCAGGAAAGTATTCCATTGAACTATTGCTGAGCAAAGTTAAATAAAAACTTTCTTTATTCATATTTCTTGTAAACTAGAAGCTAAAATCCAACTGTTAAATTTATCTGGATAACCTCTCCACTTCACTAATACTTCTTTTCTGTTACCCGAATAACGAGTGCCAATTATTTTATCTATTTTATATTGTGAGGTGGGGTTGTAAGTGACCTTCTGTAATTCTCTTTCATAAAAAGTACCAACTATTGGTTCATTTTGTAAATCAGTTATTGTATAAACAATCCATGGAGATCTATCAATTATTGAAGATATAATAAATATTTCATCACTCCAATTGGATTCATATCCTTTTTGAAAAACATGTTTATATTTAGTTATTCGAACATAATCACCCACGTTGAAATTTGGTTTAGAATTTTCTAAAGAAAGTTTGTTTGATCCTCTATCATAAAGATTAGTCCAAACTGTCATAATATTGTTGGAACTTACATCACATGGGCACATCTTAATACTCGAGTGAATGCTGTGATTATAAGAGTATATTAAATCTTGTAAAACATCGACATATCTATAAGTATTATTATGAGTGAAATAACGCCACATTTTCATTTTTAGAGTTCTTTGAAATCGTTCAACAATACTAGCCTTAATATCAGGATTGTTAGTGGTATAGTAATTTATCTTTTTGGATTTAAAGTATTTTTGTACATCTTTTGAAATAAATTCTGTACCTTTATCAGATTGTATGTGAGTAGGTGTTGAATTACTTTCAGTAAATATACTTTCAAAACATTCTTTAGTTGTTTCTGAGTTTTTCTTTTTCATTGGTCTTGCAAAAGCATATTTACTAAATACATCAATAACACAAAGTATGTAGTTGAAACCATCATTATATTGAGCATAAGTTCGCATATCACTTAAATCAGCTTGCCACAACTCATTAATGTTTGATAGAATGTACCTATTACGCGGGAATTTTTTCCGAATGGGTTTATGTAGTGTATATGTTTCTTGTGATTGTAACCATTCCTTTACTTGCTTTTTATCCATTTTCTCCTTCATAGCTTTTGATAATTTATCAATACTACCAAAACCAGCGGGGTTAGATGGATCATAATAAATCCTGTTAATTTCTTCTAGTACGGGGTCCATTTTTCCCAATCGATCTTTTTACGTATTTTAGTTATAGATCTTTTATCTCCACTGCTCGGTGTAGAAAACTCTTGAACTTCAATCTCAGAGGTTTTGTTCAGATCTTTTGCTTGAAGTTGGTTAATAAACTCACATCTCTTTGGATTTCCAATATAAGTAAGTGGTACTTTAATATCTTTTAATGCTTTAGCAAATCTATCCCACCCTATCGGATCACTTTTTTTAAGGGTCTAAGTGAATCATTTATTAAATCAACAATATTACTTCCTGGAATTTTTTCATTATCAATTATGACTGTGCCTTCATTGTCCCAACGTATTTTACTTTTACTTATTCCAATTAAGTTTAATAATGACTCACCTTTTTTATTATAAGTTTTTGGAATTAAACTGAGTATTTGTGTTGGTGAATACAGTGGATTTGCTTCACTTTCTATACTTTTAATAGTTCCTTTCTCCTCTAACAAAGATTCAGCATCAACTGAACTTTTTAGATCTCTATCTTTATTTTTAAAACCAATTTTAGATCCATTTGAATCTTCATTAGATGTATCAGAATAAATTGGTAATCTGAGTGGTTGACGATCCTCTTCGGTAAAGTGAAGGTATCTTTGTAGTGTTTGTAAATATAACATCCACTTCTTTCGGTCTTCCGTCTTACTATTCATAATATTTTGCATTTCAATATCTAGTCGAGACAAATTACTAGTAACCTTATTTTCTTGTTTTAATTTTTCAATCAATCCAGGTTCAATAAGTATCATTTTCTTAGCATTTTCCATGTTAACTGGCTAGTCCACTTACTAATCCACTCAATATTGCACCTAATATTATTGGTAAGAAAGCCCCTCCTTTTTGTATAATAATATTTTTTCTTAGTTTATGTGTACACTTATGCACCAGTTTACGGAGTATATTTTTGTGTTTATTCAATTTTTGTTTATCTTGATCTTTGAGAGGTATCTTTCCTTGTAAAACGTTATGAATACATTCACAAATACAATTTATTTCTTCTTCATCACACGTTTTAAGTAACGCTCTTTGATATTTTGGTTTAAGCGTATGCAAAGCGTTTAGCAAATGTTTATGCGTGGTGAGTCGACGATGCATCATTTAGAAATGATTTGAATTGTTTGATTCTTGGTGTATTTAAACTCTTTCGTGGGGACATAGACTGTGCAGTAACCATTAAATGGGAATACATTTGTCTTGATACGACAAAAATCATTTGTATTCTGTTTTAAATCTATCATTAAATATCCATGCGCTTCGAAAGTTGCATCCCTGTAGGCGTCTTCAATGAATTTTGGGTTATCTGGTGACACTTGACGTGCTAAATATCTTATTTGAGTTTTATCTCGAGGGTTTTTAAAATAAATTATATAACTTGAGTTTAAAGAAATGTCTCTTTGACCTTTACCTTGATGAAATAAATTTTGTGTTAAATAAAATACACTAAGATTCCTGTGATGACTACCTTTTGTAAATATATCCACAATTCTTCCATCAGACTCTCTCATTAGATCATCAATAATAATAAGGTGTGGGTTTTCACCATCAAACATATTAAGATTTGGAATTCCTTGATGATAGTTAACATTTGGTAAATTATATAAAGGCTGCATTTCATCAAAGCACCATGTGATCTGATTAAAATCACAATTACATATTTCTTTAACTGATTTTATGAAATTTGTTACAAAATTTGACTTCCCACATCCACTTGGTCCTGCCACAATAGCAGTAAACGGATGGATAAAGTGATACATTTCACACGTCTAGAGTTTTAAAGGGATGAAATAAAAATGAAAATGTCGGTGTAAAATTACTATATATTGACAAAATTATATACCTAAAACATATAATTTGCGAAAAACAGAATGTTTTGTATACTATTTCTAATACATTTAGTACTTATCAGAAATAAAAACTACAATTATTTTTTGCACTATTTACAATCAAACAATAAATTTTAAATGAACTATTATATAATATTATAGTAATATCATAATTTTGCAATCAAAACAAATTTTGTATATACACACAGAAATAAAAGTATTACACTTAACGTAATTTATAATGTCCCCAAGCCAATGTATCAATGTTGTTGTCCATAATACATCGTTTGGTATCATTATATGACAAAGATGTTTTATTTATTTTTTGTGTAAAAATAGTGTGTTTGATTGACTTAAATCGAAGCATACTACAATATAATACATTTTTATTAAACAAACACGATTTGTAATTTTCCATATTCATTTTTTTGGTAACACTTTTGTTAACTCCTTTTGCTTTTGCTATAAATTTATCTTCTATTTCTAAGGCATACATTTTTGATCGCAACCCTACAAATTCCTTCAATACTTTACCATTATTCTCATCTTTAAAAAAACCTAACTTTTTTTTATTTATTTTTGGATATCCGTAAATATTATTTTCCGGGTAATCTGATGTATCGAAATAGTGAAGTAGATCTGGTTTTATATCCTCATAAAAATTATCTGTAAAAATTTGATATATCAAACTATCGGTATCGGTGTACAATAACTTAATTTTATTATGAAACTTTTTAATCATGTAGTTATAATGAAATTCATACATAAGGGTCTTAGATATATCTAAAATACAAAATCCTAAATAAATCGGTTTATCATAAATTAACTTTGTTTTCCGTAATTGTATTGCGACTAAATGTTCTGAAAATATTGATAAACTATGGAATTCTGGTTTTGCAATCCAATCCTGAGCACCTAAAACTTTACCACGATTATCCCAGTGAGTTAGTAGTTTAACGTTTACTCTTTTTTCAATATTTTCCATAGTCTTACCGAAGACAGAATTATTCATTAATTTAAAAAAGTCTTTTTCAAAGTTTGATGTAGCTAACGTTCTCAAACTAGTATTTAAGTCTATGTATTTCTTTAACCAAGAACTCTGTTTAAATTTTAAAATTCTATGTACTTTCATTAATTTAATCCCCATTTCAACGCATTGTTTTAAATTCCTGTAATGAATGATGTATTTATTTTTATTATTTAAATTAGGAACTAATTTAGATTCTTTAGTATTACCCACACATATGTTTTCAGGACATAACGGAAAGTCAGAATGCAAATCATGAAGTTCATCAGGATATTCCAAATCAACTTCTAAAACATAACCGAAATCAGAGTTATCCGAAACATTATAATCTGTATTAGAATCTACCCATTCAAAACCACCAACAGGAAGAGATTGAGACATTGCCCAACCATATAAATTATTCGCATCAAAATATGTGAGATATGAATTAGGTTTTTCGCTATCATAATCTTCCATGAATTTATTATTTGCTCTAGCAAAACGATTGCTACACTGAGATATACCCCCTCTAATACCAGCTTTAAAAAAAGCAACTTTGTCATAGTCTGTTAATAATTCTAATTCTATTTTTGTAAATTTTAACATTGCATCCCAACTTAAACCTGGGGCAGTATAGTAATGAGCAGGATCTAGTCCATAAGTTTTTATACAAAGCTTTCTAAAGTTTTCGAATACATCAGTCAAAAGTAAAACATCAGTTTTTAAATATAAATTGGAATAATCAGACATACTACTACACTTAAAATGTTGCCAAATATCTTTTGCGTGATTATAATCATCATTTGAAATATTTGAATCTGTGAGTGAACTATAAAATTGGTGTTGATCAGGAAGTGATGGATGTTTCAAGCAATCACTATTACACATAAATTCATAAGGATAAATACCTTTCCGTCTTAAACGTGAAAAATCTTCATTATTAGGATAGTTCCTTTTTAATTCTGTAAACTGATCATCATTAAGATTTTTAGCTAGTTGATCTAAACTACACGATAAAAATTTCAGTGAATCTACGAATCTTAAACTTACTGGTTGATTATTTATTGTTAACTGTTTTGAAAATGATATGTATCGTTCTTTGTTTTGTGGAATAACTTCAACTTTGTTATCATCGAGGTTTAATGCATGGACAATGAAATGAGCATCGTAGTGACTGAGGTTATGTAAAAATATTGGGATATGACGAGGGGTTCTGTACTTAGAACTACACACTTGATGTGCAACACCCCTAAAACTACCAGTGTGCCAATCAAAATCGTAAAAAAGATCTTCATTTAACTCAGTTTCACAAATATGACATATGTTTGAATTTGAAATTTTAATTTTCTCTTCATCTGATAATGGAACGGGACATTTTTGGAAACTATTTTTTTTAACTATTGCTTTCACATCTTCACAAAGGCGATTCATAAACACTTGTGCACAGTTTGACCCACTATATGTCTCATATTTTGATAATCTGTTATCATATGAACATTTAATGTAATATCCAAAACTATACACTTCATGTTTTTGAATATTAATTGTACTAGGCTTGGATGGATCGTTACTACATGATTCTATCGGATTCAAAAATGCCTCAAAGTCTGCATAAATCACAAACGGCATTTCCAACTTTTTCGCGAATTTATCAAATTTTAATTTATTATTTGAGGTTGCTTTACCAAACCAATCCTTTTTGGAATCCACACCGTTTGGTAATTCTGTACAAATGTGCGCGCAATCATATTGTTGATGGTTATTAAGTCTTTCCTTTGATGGGAAATGAAGTAAACATGAATCACATATACAAACTGCATGATGTTGTCTTGATATTTGTGAACTTACTAATCGCGATAAGTTTTTAATATAACAGTAATGATTGTTAGTACCATTCGATATATATAGTAGGTTAATATGATTAGGTGTACGACATTTTGATAAATATAAAGGACCTACAACAGAATTACACTTTTTTTCTTTATTATACTCTAAACCAAAAACATTAATACTAATATTGTTTAATTTCTCTACTTTTGATATATCTGCAATTTTAACCGGAAAAGAAATACCAGTAAATTTTAATTTATTTCCATGAATTGCGTAAGATGCTACCCGATCTACATTTTTACATACAGGATATAAACCGGAGAGTAATGCCCATTTGAAACACATATTATCATTATTTTTAACATTGATTACAGCTTTTTTTGATTTAATATCTTGAGGAAGGTTGATGTATGAACTACCACGTAGGGGGTTGAATTTGTTAACATTCATATCTATGTATTTAATTTGATTAAGACTCCAACCACTATCTTTTTTTTCAAATTGACAAATTTTACCGACTACTGTGTCTATTAATGATGAATAAAAAATATTTAAGTCATCTCCTTGACATATTATGTAATTAAACGTTTGAAAATCAAACGTATTTTTAATATCTTTAGTTTGTTGTATGAAATCAGCATGCAATATGAAGTTTATTTTACAAATTGTGTGTTGTTGAATACATTCATTTATCAAAAATAAGATATCGATTTTTAATGAATTTAAAAACGATTCCGGTGTTTCAAAATATTGCCCTGATTGATGTGTTTTACTATTAATTCTATATGTTAAAATTCGATTGCCAAAAGCGGTTTCAACAACTGTAACATTCGTTAATGAATTATGTGATTTTAAAAGATTATTTTTATGTGTATTGCTTTTTAAATGGTTGTTTAAATACCTTTTATTAATATAAACATGACATTTATCACATTCCACCTTATTGTTGTCAACATCATTGGTTTCAATTGATGATGTAGAAGCTCCTTCGTCAAATTTTGCTTTCTTGGTAACCTTATTTTCATCGGCAGTGATACCTTGTTTGATACCTCTTCCAACTTGTTGTTGGCTGTAACAAAAAAGAAAATTGTTAGACAAATCTTAAAATAAAACATTAATACAATAATATTTCTTATTGAGTTTGTACTTCTAATACTTACATCAACGTTGTTTCAACCATCAAACATTGATTATACAACTCATCATCATACGATGAATTGAACAGTTCACGCTTCTCCATTTCATCACAAACTTTAGACAGCTCCTGATTGAATTCACTGTTGGATTGTTCTATATTCTCCTCAATGGGTGCGGAAAAGAAAGAACTGATGCATATTTCACTGAAGTTTTCCATTTTTATAATAAAGAAAAAAGTATGTAGCACAGTAAGTAACAGTTAAGTGTTTTGCTAGGAAAGTCATCTAAAAATCTAATGAGTACACAGAAGTACTTTAAGTAAACAGAATCACATTCACTAATCCACTAATGAGTGTCATTGTTAAAAAAGTATTTTTTAACTTTTTCACTTTCTGCTATTGTCTTTGTAATATTGTATACGAGACCGTTTGTGTTGTCGTAGATGCTATCCTTATTATTCTTTACGTAATATTTAATCCTCGTGGTAGCGTGCTTCCAGTGATCACTAATTGGAATCTTGGATAGTTTCTTCATATCATACATTTCAATTTTTATGAGATGCGTCGCTTGGTCTCCGTCGTCAGAATTTGTAGAGATGTATGATACGCCATCTCTAGCAGCTCGTGCCACAGTCGACGATAGCAGCTTCTTCCTTTTTATTTTTGGTGTCACTTCAAAAAATTGATCAATCGGTTGCGATTTCCTTTTTCCTCCATCGTCTGTGTTAATAACGACGATGTCATCACTCTCTTCTTCGTGTTGGGGAGAGAGTGGCGAGTAGTAATACTGTTTATAGGTATTTTCATTATCGTCTGCGAAGTTGAATGATCTCTGCAACAACAGAGTTATCACGTTAATATCAATTTGTTTACACTTAATCTGACACACACACGTTAGGAAACAACAACAGAAATACAAGTAAGTTTGTCAATAGAATAAACACTTACCTCCATGACCATTGATGCGTTGAAGTAAGTAACACAAACGTAGTATTGGTAGACGTACACAATCCACTGTGGTCAAACGACCATAGACTGACTGCATGACTGCAACTGTTCGATCTTATATAGCACCATTCTTATCTGAACTGTATGAGTCAACAAATTTATCGCACATCGCAACAGGCATGAACTTGTTTTGTGATTCCCAAAAGAATGCGATATTTAATATTTACAAATCACTATAATTGAACATTCGTATGACAACCATTGAATAGATTAGTACTGTAATAATTTGTTAATAACAGTAATATCATGGACACACTAGAATTACAAAAGCATATGAAAAAGATTCATGTCAGTCTAGAAAATAATGTTTATGCTGCTAATAGACTACCTATGTATACACATGTACCAACGTATATAATATGCAATTTGGATGCGGATGATAAACCAGGGTCACACTGGATAGCTGTACATATCGATGCGAATGGCATCGGTCAATATTTTGATTCATATGGACGAACACCTGAGCGATATCATCTTCAGTTTTTGAAAAGGAATTGTAAGAGATGGGACTGGAATGTTGATAGGATTCAGAATGATTGGACTTCAGTTTGTGGTGAATATTGCTTAATGTATTTGCTATTTAAGTTTCAGGGATGTTCAATGCATAGTTTTACGAACATATTTACAGGGAACACACTGTACAATGATATTTTTGTGGATGAGATGTTTCACTCATATTTTGTAGAAAAAAGTAATAAATTAATTAGAAAATTAAAATGAATGATTGTGTTTTATTGATGACATAGGAAATGAAAGATAATGAGGGTTACCAGTGAGTAATAGATAAGAACGCCAAAAGGGTGTTCGAAGTATAGATAAGAACAATGGAGCGTTGATGAGGGTCAGGAGCACCGGAAATGAATGAGATAACAATAAATGGATTTGCAATTGATTTGCATAACTCCAGAACCACGCATCCTACGCAAAAAAGGACTGCAGAAACGTGATCAGAGCATGGCAAAACCTTTTTTTTTTTTTTTTTTTTTTTTTTTTTTTTTTTTAGGATTGGTGCCACTGATTCTCCCGGATTTGACCTGTCAAACGCGTGAGCCAGAACCGGTGAATCATCACTACTAATGTTACTTAGCTTACGTTTTTAAACGACTTCAAATAAAGTACGTATGTTTGTTTGTGGGCGATAATCTCGTGATTGACTGAATCATTGTCCGAGTGGTCGCAAGTGCGACTGCCAGGCAAGGGGTCTCGGGTTCGATTCCCGGGTCGGGCAAAGTATTACTGGGTTTTTCAAAAATTCCCAGTAGTAGCACGGAGTCTGGAATTGACCCCGGTATATGGAAATAGGCTCACACCCTATTACATGGGACTCATAACATAAATAGTGAAAAGTGGGTGTTACATTGTACAGTGGCATAATGTACACCTCTGCCTACCCCTTCGGGGATAAAAGGCGTGATGATGATATTATGTTAATCTCGTGATTGGCTGAACCGATTTTGAGGCAGTTTTCAGAAAAGTGTTTGTTATACTTAAGAGAAGGCTTTAGTATATTAACCTCTTATCGGCATATGAGACTCAATAGGAAACACATTGTGGCTCGCGGTTATTTACGCTCCCGGCATACCACGGGTTAATAAATAAATAAAATAAAATAAAATAAAATACTCTTTATTTCGGACCAGAAGCATCCATAGGTTATTAGTAGAAATAACTTATATCTATGTTAGTACACTTTAGTAATTAATTAGTAAAAAAGTTTGCTGAACAGACTTTTTTATGGAATTAGCCGGTAAACGATCAGACGGATCACCTGATGGTAAGCAATTGGCGTCGCCTATGAACACCTGGAACACTAGAAGCGTTACAAGTGCATTACCGGCATTTTGGGGATTAGGTGTTTGAGGATCGTTAGGGATTCAGGAATTGGGGAGATCGGGGAAGGGTAGGGTAATATGGCTCTCCGGTAACCTCACTCACACAACGAAACACAACGCAAGCGACGAGTTCCCGACGTTGCTTCACGTCGGGTTTCTGTGAGGCCGTGGTATCACTCCGGTCGAGCCGGCCCATTCGTGTCGTGCAGCATGGGACTTCATAAAAAGAGGGCGTTGAAATCCGTGTTTTTGAATGTAGTATATAAAATATATTTTTTACGTAAAAATTAACATTCTGTCCTCATTTACTGTAGATTAGATTTTCAACTTTAGTCCGTAATATTATGTGCTTAAGCTAGTAAAAATCTAAGCTTAGCTATTGTGCGCCTCGACGATGCAAGGTAGCGAGTTTTAAAATCATTTCAGATTCTCATCTAGCGACACTTTCTTAACATGTTGGTGGGTGCGATATTGAAACGTTTTGATGAAGATAGTAACTTTAAATTGAGTTGCAAAACTAACGTAACCACTTTTTATAATTCATTTAATCAATCTATAGGTTTCACTTTTATAATTAATTTAATAGTATATAGGAAACAATACAACTAAGTTGTAAGCTTGCTGTACGACATACGTTTTAACCCGTTGAAATCCATTCCCTAAATTTGTTCATACAAAAGTAATCTCTAAACATTAGAAATAAGTCAAATCAAATTTCAAATCAAATCACTTTTATTTGTTAACATAGGTGCATACAGATATAGGTCTTATATATGGTAATAAAAAGAGCGCTATGCTATACCCGGAGGCGTACAAATTGTGGTATTTAAAAATGTCACTTAGGTCAAAATAGGTCAATCAATTAAAATGTCTAAATGTATTAAATGTCAATATCAAAAATTAATTTTGAATAAAATTATTTAAGGTCTATAATGTAATGTAATATTAGTGGAAAGCGGTCACCGGTGACCGCTTGGGGATTTATGGGTTTAAAGTTCATGACAATGATATTGCTGGGTTGGAGTCGTGCTGGAACCTAGCACGTTAGGTGTGCGATGACCTATCAACGTCGTGGTAACTAGGCGATTAATTCTTAGTTTTGATTTCTAGAACATGAAAAAATATTATTATTGATTAGTCCTAAATAATAGATATAACCATTGTACGTACCTAATCGCTTCTTCTTCTTTGATAAATCTTGACAATGTTTTAAAAATAAAATCAAATATGAAATAGGGCCCATCCACGTCTAGGCACTTACGATAAACAAATATAATCTAAAAAAATCTAGAACAATTACTTTATACATTGCTAGGTCACGCAAAAGCAGCATCATAGTCTATTTTATGTGTGTTACCAGCCTTAATGTTTACGATAAAGTATAATGATAGTAATGTTGCCAACAAACAAAATTCATGTTCTCTCTTCTATAGAGGGCAGATAAAAAATAAAGTGGGTTCCGTACTAAGTACCATAATTTAGATATTTCTTTCACACGGTTCTGGTATTTTGTTCTTTATTGCCTCGATCAACGTTCTATGTTCAGGAATAAGAGTTTACACACTTCCCTCCATGTACATTCCTTACTTGTGCATGTTATATTGTAGAGTGTTATCCTTTACTACTGAGTTCATCAACCTACTGATAAAGGTGTCTCGGATTTTGTTACCCAAATTAATTGAAGCTGTTTTGTGATCTTATGGTTTTTCAGAAAATTTCTTAAAAATTGCACAGAAGCTGTGCCTGGTACATGACAACAGTTTCACTTCATATGGGACTCGAAACGTAACTAGTGAAAAGCGAGTGTTCTATTATGTATCTATACAGATAAATAAAAGTGGAGTATCTGTTTGTAGTAGTATAACAACCGCCTTAATTAATTTTTTTTTTTGAATAACTACATGCTACGAATATACATGTCAAATATTTTTTTTACAATTGTTGTCTGTCTATCTGTTTGTACTGGCTGATCTAGAAAGAAAGAAAAAACATTTATTCGACAGTAGGCACGCACACAGATACAATAATAACACAAAATTAAAAAAGAAAAGAAGACATAAATACAGATACTTATATAGGCAGGTAATACAGAACAATAATGAAAACCAAAAAAACAAAGAAACGACAGAGCATATCAAAAGAGTGACAATAATTAAAAATTAATAAAACAATCTCTGGAATGGCTGGACCGATTTTGCTAGACTTTTATTGGCAGGTAGCTGGTGTTCTAAAGAGTAACACAGGTTACTTTTATTTTGGAAAATTAAAACAAAAAAAAAAAGTGGAGAGCCATGGTTCAGCACAAATGGGCCGGCTCGACCGGAGTGATACCACGGCCTCACAGAAAACCGACGTGAAGTAACGCTTGCGTTGTGTTTCGACGTGTGAGTGCGGTTACCGGAGGCCCAATTACCCTCTCCGTCCCCAATCTCCCCAATCCCTGAATCCCCAACGATCCTCAAACTCCTAATCCCCAAAAAGCCGGTAACGCACTTGTAACGCCTCTGGTGTTCCAAGTGTCCATGGGCGACGCCGATTGCTTACCATCAGGTGATCCGTCTGCTCGTTTACTGGCTTATGCTATAAAAAAAAGTTATGTTCTAAAACTCATATTCTACATGGAAGAAGTCGCGGGCAACAGCTGGTGTATGCATATCTACCTCTATATACATACATTTCTACCAATTCATTCGAGGATTAAACGACAGGACTTTATTTCATGTGTTAAAGTACAATTAAATACCCACAATAAGGAAAATTCAGGCAAAATAGCAAAATTATTCATTTTCTTAACGTACCCTAACAAAAATAATTCTAATGGTTTGTAGGAAGTGGACAGGATGTTGACGAAGTTAGAATACTTTGTAAAGCCTTTCGGACGCTCGTTTTACGGTTGAACCTCTTTAGGGGTCAAAGTCACTTGTGTTCGGAAGTGAGGAGAATACTTCGTACCCAAGGTCACTCTGGTGTGAGTAACCGGACAAGTTTTTTGTTGTATACGGGAAAAAGGGCGTGTTGTTGTGTTGTTCATTGTTGTAGATATACGTATATATTATAATTGTTCCTTGCAACTTATTTAGAATTGTCTTAATGCGAAAACTCAAACACATACATATTATGTCCAACTGCCTCGTTGGTCGAACGGTCGCAAGGGGTCTCTGGTTTGATTCCCGGGTCAGGCATAGTTATACTGGGTTTTTATTTAAAAAATCAGAAGTAGCACGGTGTCTGGAAATGTGCCCGGTATATGGCAATAGGCTCACTCCCTATTACATGGGATTCCTAACATAAATAGTAAAAAGTGGTTGTTACATTGTGCAGTGTAAAAGGCATGATGTTATGTTATGTTACATTATGTCTAAATCGGGTATTAAATTAGATTTTTCGTTTTTTTAGTGTTGTTTTGAGCACGTGTGGAATAAGAGGTGTTTTTATCAACCCTTTTTTTAGGTGGTTCGAAAACATATAAAAGACAAAGAAAGACAAAGTGTTTATAGAGATATGGCGTCAAGGATTTTGGAACAGCTCCTTGAGCACTGGATTCCTGCATAGATAATACCACCTGGATTTGAAACACAGGATGCATAAACCTAGTTCAAGCAAATTGTGACAAATATTAGATCTAGTCCTCTTATTTTTCTGTCTATAGTTTTAAGCATAACGATATATTATTATCTAGTCAAAAGTCTATCATAATTTAACTTTAACATTGTAATTAAAAAAACAAATTATTAGTGGAGTATAATCACTACATAGTATAAAACAAAGTCACTATCCGCCGTCTGTATGTCCCTATGTATGTTTAGATCTTTAAAACTACGCAACGGATTTTGATGCGGTTTTTTTAATAGATAGAGTGATTCTTAAGGAAGGTTTATATGTATAATACATGTATATTGCACCCGTGTGAAGCCAAAGAGGATCCCTAGTATACAAATAAATTATTCTTTATTCTTATTCTTACCTAGAACTTTGATAGTTTCTAAATAGTATTATGGAACATTATGTATGGCAACAGGCTCACCTGATATCTCGTGGGACTCATGATGTAACTGGGTTTCAGAACGTTTTTTTCTCATTTCTCTGAATAAGTACAATTTGAACCTTCAATTACACTTGATCCGTTTAGCAGAAAGTTAAATGAGGTGCGAAATATTCAAGTAAACTTCATGTAATTGGATGTTAAGGTGACTAGAAAATTCTAAAAAGTTCTGTATCATATTTTCAAATACAAATATTGTAGGTATTCTTGAAACTGATTCAAGAAAAGATTTTTATCAACAAAGGAGTTTTTAGACATAGCATCATAATATCACGTTATTTATCCCCGAAGGGGTAGGCAGAGGTGCACCTTACGGCACTTAATGTCACTGTCTCCCACTTTTCACTTTTCATGTTATGAGTCCCATGTAATAGGGGCGTGAGCCTATTGCCATATATCGGACACAATTCCAGAGTCCGTTCTACTACTGAGATTTTTATTTAAAAACCCAGTAATACTTTACCCGGCCTAGATATCGAACCTTGCCATATATACTCACAATTCTAGACATCGTGCTATTATTTAGATTTTTTTTTAAATCCAGTAATACTTTGCTCGACCTGGGAATCGCACCCGAAACGCACCCCCTTGCTCGGTAGCAGCACTTGCGACCACTCGACTAACGAGCCCAACAAGGAGTTTTTAGACGACTTACATAATTATATTTATCACTAACAATTCAGCGCTGGACTATGCGTCTCCTCTCTCTCGACAAGAAGGTTTAACAAAGTGGGTTAAAGAGCACTGTTACCCTATCAAAAGTTTTGTCCCTTATTCGGCTCATAACACATCTGCGGAAAGAGTAGGTACGTGTGCTGAGGGTTGCTGTCACTGCACAGTACCTTACATACGCTATGGTATTCATTTGTTATTTTTGTTGAAAGAGAAGGAACAAAATTAATCAAAATGAATGCATGGCAATTTATTATATGAAATCCGTTTGGTAGACGTTCTTTGAGGTCCCAGGTAAATGCTTATAACAGAAATCGGAAACCATATGGGTCAGAAACGTGGATGGAACTGTAGTATTGAGATTATATTACGAATGGGCTGGTTCGACCGGAGCGATACTACGGCTTCACAGAAAACCGACTTGAAACAACGCTTGCGTTGTGTTTTGTCGTGTGAGTGAGATTACCGGAGGCCCTATTCCCCCCTCCCCTATCTCCCTAATCCCTCAGAATACTCAAATTCCCAATTTACAAAAGGCCGGTAACGCACTTGTAACGCCTCTGGTGTTCCAGGTGTCCATGGGAGGCGCCGATTGCTTACCATCAGGTAATTCGTCTGTAGACAAGTGTCACAACATCAGAAGAATTATAAGTGCATTGTCGACTTTATTACACGCCACTATTGTTTGTTATCGGTTTTCTATGGTTCGTACATGGAATATAGATGTGTGAATGAAGATCATAGTTATCCAGATTTTAGCACGCATTAGTAAGACTAACGTAGCGTTGCACACCCCATCTCTAGCTCGAACCTCGGCACAAGTCCGCGCTCGCGCCGCAGCTTTAGTCAGTGACGCGAAATCTATTAAACTGAGTGCACGCGCGGTTGACCCGCGCGCCGACTAATTCAAATTTGATCAGTAACGGTTTTATCTTTATTATATTCATATAAGTTCAATGTCTTATTCCGTTTATTTTGTGCTCCGTGTGTAATTTTAATATAAGTTGAGTTTTCTCAAAGTGTTTGTCGTTATTTCACTCACTCAACCTATAAGTTCAAGTTAGTTCGGTAACTAAACAATTTCCTACCAAAATTTGGAGTTAATATAATGTGAAGAAAATAAAAAATGTTCCTTATTAACGTCTCTCTTGCGGTTGCTCACAACATTTGCTCCCGTATATTTTCCAATAAATCATTTGCATAATGTTACGATTGCAAATTTCTGGATCTGCCAACGGAATAATATCAACGTTTCCATTTCAATATTCAGGATTTCAGTTCGCTTATCGTATTTAAGGACAATGATTCCAGTGAGTCGCATGAATCTTATTAAAATTTATTAGGAGACTGTGTTCGGTAGGTAAATTAATTTAAGAAATGGAGGTTTTTCCGTTTTTTTTTGTAGAAAGTGTGTTGTGTGTTGTGTGTTATTTTATGTATTTTCTGCAATATTTATGTTTCAATGACTTGAAGCATAAATGTATAGACAAGCGTTTGTCCTGACACAGTACCTCGAAAGTCTTATTTCTATTGAAATCTCGGTAACAATAAGCACTTTTAAAGTTATAAGCTAAATGTTTTAAGGCACAGATATATGAAATATCACATAAGACGTGTCCAAGAGAAGCAGTCATGGCGCATCGGGCAGCGAAGCGCTGCGCTGCCTCCTCACAATCCAGCCGTCGCGAAGGACACTCCGGGCGTCGGGGATCGCGGGACGATCTCGGGCCACCGGGCACGGGCCTGCGGACGGCGAGCATGGGTGGCTCGCCGCGCGACTAGAACTAGACCCGAGCTTACGGCGCATCGCGTTTGACGCGCTCCTCAAAGAGCCATCAGACCACCACGGATGGGGCCCAATAGGGCTGATGCCGATACGGAGCCGCGGAGAACTTAACGGGTTACCGGGGCTCCGGCTCGAAGTGCAGGAGCAGGAACAGGGTGGTTTTTAGTCAGTAAGAGTCTGACACTCTCTCCCGCCTCACCCAGGTGGGAGAAGTCATACGATGAATTTCTCTCCGTAGAGAAAAAAATAAAGAGAGACGTGTCCAAGAAAAATTAATAATTCTCGGACTGATTCGTAAAAGAAGGCACGGGTATCGTTTAGTGATGGTGCTGAGACTACGCCTTGTCTGTTAAGACAGCCTGAGCAGAATCACTTATCGCTGACAACAAAGAAAAAATAAAATCAGAAATTACAATAAACGCTGGCATCCATATTTACATTGAGAACCCTTCAAAAGCTTTTCCACGTTAGGCATAATTTTAATAAAACAAAACGGTATTATTTTGTCGCACGCGCAGCCTTTAAAGCTTGGTATACACTAGGCAACATTATCGCACCACATGACGCTCAACACATTCAGTGTTGTTGCACAATATCGCGCAACGTTGTCAGTTGGCGCGCAACACGATTCACGTTTAGTAGTTTCGGTACAAAATTGAAATATTAAAATGTTAAATTAAGTAAAAACGCGGGTTAATCACGTGAATATACTGAGAAAAGCTCTACTAGTTTCGAACCACAGAGGGGTTCTTCCTCAAGAGCAGCTTGCGCGGTTACGGCTACGTTGCGAACGCTATTATCACAATAGTTATTATAAAAACATATTAAAATGTTCTCGAAAACTGATATATGTATGCACACAAATGACAGTAGGTACTGTGTAGTACTTGAGTATCATTAAAACGAACATATTTTAATATTTTCTCTGGCGATATGTTAATGTTATCGACGGTTGTTGATAGTGAAATTGCAACGTTCTTCACTTAACAACAGCTCCACGCTGCTCGAAACGTTGAGCCACATGTTGTGCAACATGTCGCGCACCAAATGTTGCCTAGTGAATACAAGGCAAGGTAAAAGTATTCGAGCATTACACAGGAATGCCATAAAACAAAGAACGCCTTTGCCTAAATTTGAAGACGGTTACAATGAAAATAAAAATTCTTTGTCTTTGAGAGGTAACTTTTTATATCTTATACTGCACAACTTTAGGTTGAGTTTGCTGTAGCTGAGTTTGAGATCTTAGGGTGTTGTTTTAGTTACAAGTGGTAGAGGGTGCTATATTTTTTAAGATTCTGCGTGCCTACAGAAATGGGCGTATATAAAGTTAGTGCTTTAATTAAAGCCTAATTATATGGAAATGACATTACATTACATCAAGGTTTTTCATGGCATACATTTTTCTTCAGTAATGTAATTAGCTCTCGGTAGGACGGAAGAGATGTGAGCCAATGTTTCTTTTGATTTTTCCTTGCTAATTCAAACATCGAGACGTTAAGGAAAAACATCATGAGGAAACCTGGGCTTATAATTTCTAATTATAAGTTTTAAATCGCCAACCCGAATTGAGCAAGCGTAGTGGTTAATGCTCAAACTTTCTCCGTGTGAGAAGAGGCTTTGCTCAGCAATGGTCACTATAGGCTGTTGATGTGATGTGATGTAAAGTCAAAAAGTCCCTAATTCAATACGAACTGTGAGAAAACGAATTTAAAATTATCTTTTAAACGAAACTGAAATCCTGATAAAATCTTCAGCAAAGAAGCACTTTACACACTAAACACTTTCCTTTCAAGTGCGGCGAGCACGCCATTTTAATTGAACAAATAAAGTCGGTTAGCCCGGTGAAACCTCTTTCTAGATCCGGGAGACCGGGACTAAAGCATTCTTTACTCTTAAACTGTACTTGGGTTGTAAGAGGTAAAATAGAATACCTGTTATTCCAGTTACTGTATCACAAAAATCACAGTTGCTAATAAATAACAGGTATTGAGAACAGATACCATTCTACTCTTCGGTATATGTTGCATACGATAACAGACAATGACGTAGTAGGTTGTAATTTGCGCAGTGATACTGTGATTGTGATGTAGAGGTATATACGGGATCAACATTTTACTGTACGATATTTAACTGTTTTTATATCCGCGAGAGCAACTATGTATTACTCTAATGGCGTATAGAGTTTGATTTCCACGAACTTGTACCCGTGCTTTTATCATACTGTTTATACATATTCATACATAATTGGTATCTGTTATTCTTCTAATAGGTACCTGTTATAGCCAAGTATGTACTACTGGAATTTTAAAAAATTCACGGGGCTTGGAATTGGACATGGGACTCATAACATAAATAGTGAAAAGTGGGTGTTACATTGTACAGTGGCATTAAGTGCTGTAATGCCTACTCCTTGGGGTTAAAGGCTTGGTGTTATGTTATGTACCTGTTATTGATACCTGTGATAATAATTACACCTCACAACTATTTTAAACTGGTTCGGATCCCGAGCACCAAGCAATTAGTACATAGTAGCCGTCCGCAGCTTCACTCGGAAAATGAATTGTTAGTACATACTTTCAGTGCAGTTTTGTTCCTAAATATGAAACGGTAAGGTTTGATATCGTGAGAACTGTTATTGAGTTATTTGATATTAGTGATTGTGTAGACCTGAGTAATTTGGGTTTGGTATAATAATAATTACCAATATTACAATGTCGCGGTAGGCAGGAGGTTTATGACGCCCGCTTCTCACGCATGAGCGTACGGATTCGAGGCCTACCAACGGCAAGTAGCAATGTGAATTTTTCCGATTTGTACTTTTCGGTCCGTCGGTTGGATAACGGCATTTTAGTTATACCAAGGCCCACGGCAGTGCTACTCTCTGTCAAAAGTATAGACTCTTGGTTGGTGAACTCTTATGTACCTACAAAATCTGTAGGCTTATACCTGAATACAAAATAAATAACATGAAAAAATACCTACCTTCTTAAGTTCTATATAAATATTTGTACACAAAAACCACAAAATATCATCTCATTCATTCTTCAGAAACCCAGTAATAAAGACTATTACATAATACTGCTAGAACTTTACGACCGAAAAAAGTTACAATAATCTAAGTTTCATAAAGAAAGCCAGGCATTTTAGATCGTAATGGTGGCCTATAAATAATTTGAAGATAACTCCCTCGCTTTATGAATACCTGGTACTTGTGAAGTTATGACTGGGGAATAAATCTCCTGGATGAGGCCACCTGTTGTTACAGACTGTATAGTTTCAATTTGTATTGCGGTATGAATATTATATTAGAACACTTTATGTTCGGCGTTTTCTAGAAAAACTGCTGACTGTACCTCTACAATAGGGTAGATGACTAATTTTTATTTTAATGTCCATCTGGTAGATTATTTAAAAACATTATACACGTATTTTTTAATTTCTTACGGAAACGAATAGTTTCGAAAACGTATTGATTTGAAATATCGCATGACGTCACTTTTGAGTTCGATTTATACTCTAAATTGACGTAACTACCTCCCATTCCTAAACTTTGATTCGTTTTATTTAAGTATTGATTTCTTGTACGACAAAATAATAAAATACGTGTCTAATATTTTTTCGTTAATGACGGACTAATTAGATTTTTAATTTTCATGTCCTGTCATCATCCCTATTGTATGTTTTGAATAAAATTATTTAGGCTTTCCTTTTAGAGTTGACTGGTGATGGTACCTAAACGATAAAAGTACCTTTTTAAAACTGCAAGCAAGAAGTTTGGATTGATTTCGAATTTGATTCGGTTGGATGTAATTTTTTTAAATATTTTTTTTATGGCATAATATGTAAACGAGCAGACGGATCACCTGATGGTAAGCGATCGGCGTCGCCCATGGACACCTGGAACACCAAAGGCGTTACAAGTGCGTTATCGGCCTTTTGGAGATTAGGAGTTTGAGGATCTTTGGGAATTCAGGAATTGGGGAGATTTGGGAAGGGGAGGGTAACTGGGCCACCGGTATCCTCACTCACACGACGAAACACAACGCAAGCATTGTTTCACGTCGGTTTTCTATGAGGCCTTGGTATCACTCCGGTCGAGCCGGCCCATTCGTGCCGAAGCATGGCTCTCCCACACTTCTATTATATATTTGATGAGGCGACGTTTGACCATTATCTCGCCTGGTGGTAAGCGATGGTGCGGTCTACGATGGAGCACGTCGTCCTATAAGCAACCTATTCACTCGGGCCTTGAAGACTTCCAGGTATTCCAGGAATTCCACTGCGTACTGACGCACAAGGAAGCTTGATGCGAAGCGCTTCGTGAGTGTTGGTGGGATATCTAACATGAATTGGTGACACTTCGCCGATTGTCTTGTGGTACGATGATGTAAAGGACTAGGAGGAATCAAGTTGTGCAATTCCCGTTCCCCCGCACACACTCACGTTTAAGCACTTTTCGGTTTTTCACGAATTTCTCAGTAATATCATAGTCTTGAATTGTTCCAGGTGTTCCAGATATGTATGTATGTATCTAATTATGTACTTTTGCACACTTGTCTTCACCTTCGGTTCGGTGACAATGGAAGGTATAATAAATAAAAGACAATTTTCAAGAAAAGAGTGTAGTAAGAGAAGATGAAGAAGGAGTTAGAACAGTAGGAGCAGTGATATTCAGCGTAGGAGTCGAAGAGTTGAACTGGAACATTACTAGTTCGTACGTCACTATTGTCCCGGCCACCTGTGGACAAAACAAAATAATTATTGTCAATTTCAGATTGCAATTGTGTTTTTAATTTATCCAACAACTTTTTAGTTTCTGTCTACTCTTCTAGTCAAAGTAAAAGCATTTACTTCTATTAATATTTAATTATAATAGACACTTTCGAATTGTCAGTGACGCAAGGTCCTCGTTCCAAAGTGTAGTTTCAAATGGAGAAGAACGAGGAAGAATTTGCATCGCTAAACTTTAAAAAAAAATAGTTTGAATTAAACCACATCGGACCAGGAACAATGATTTGTGGATCACACAAAGTATTGTTTCGTACGAGAAGTACACTCGTAACTGTGATAAGTCTGTGATTGTAATCCTTACTAATATTATAAATCGAAAAGTGAGTTTGTTTGTTTCGCTTTCACGCAGTAACTACTAAACCGATTGCTTTCAATTTTTGCAGTCGTAAAGCCAAAGTCAAAGCATTTATTTCAATTAAACCATAGCTTGGTACTTTTGAAACGTCAACAAATACAAAATAAATAATAGTCTGTCAGTCAGTCCGTCAGTGAAATTAGGTGAAGCTAGCAAAAATCTTAAAAAAAATATCTTACAGTTAAAAGTAATCCTTTGGTTACAGAGAAGAACTGCAGACCACTCAGTGCTACTTTATCACCGTTGACCTGATCCAAGAACCTTTGTACCTAGAAAACAAATGAGGTTTTATTATAGAACTGTGTTGCGGCTGTATAAGAGTGGTCCTGATTGCTTATCATCATGGTAAAAGAAAATATTGAGTGAATATTTATTCTTGTTATCTATTTTATCGTCACCATCAGCTAAAATACGTCCATTGCTGAACCAAAATCTCCTCTTTGAGAAGAAGAGAAGATTATTAAAATTCACACGATTGACAGGCCTTTTTTTTTTTAAAGGGGGAAAATCATCGCATGACTGCTCCCGCCTGGGTGAGGCGGGAAGGAGTGTCAGACTCTTACTGACTAAAAACCACCCCGTTCCTTCTCCTGCACGTCGAGCTGGAGCCCCGGTTACCCGTTAGGTTCTCCGCGACTCCGAATCGGCATCGGCCCTATTGGGCCCCATCTGTGGTGGTCTGATGGCTCTTTGAGGCGCGCGCGGAACGCGACGCGTCGTACGCTTGTTTGACAGGCCTAGGAATTCAGCGAGCCTACCTACGTTTGGGGATACTACTGATGGGTAGTTAGTGTTTCTAGTGTATTTTAAAGTTTCCTTCTTACCTCAACACAGTACACAGGAGAAGGCACATCATACAGCACGGGAGCCGGTACAGCGGACGCGCTGTTCACTTGTGACGCTATCAGGGACACTGCCACTGACCGTGACAGGAGGTAAACGAGGGAGAAGAGGAAGTATGTCGCTGTTTCGTGACCACCTAGAGGACCGTTCTTGGAGACGATGATTCTAGAATATGAAGGGGTAATTCGATAAATTATTTATTTATTTTAATGGCGGAAGTAATGCCTTAGGGCATTTTCTGACAGTCAACCATAGGGAAGTGCAGAGAAATAAAGCGATTAAAAAAATATTTAGTAGATTATTCACACCAAAATTGTCTAGTGAAAAATAAATTTATTAACACGTTAACAGCCACGTAGGTCACCGGTGACCTACGTTATCGGAGGATTTGCCTTCAGTAGTTTTCCAGACTCAAACGCCATAGCGTTCCTACCCTTGCTACGAGGTTCGACAGCTTATGAGAGGAAAACACAACTTTCCTACTGAAAGACCAAAGACTCATGACGTGGACCACAACTGAATGGCTCATTGTGAATGATCACAGATTGCCAAGTTGCAAAAAATATAAGAAAAAAAAAGTAGTCAAAGGCTTAATTATGAAATACTGATACATAGTTATGAACAATCATTCCTTTTCTCTGGTATATTTAGACTTCAATTGTATTAAGAACGGATTGTTTGGCTATTCAGAAAATTAGGTGTCTAGGTATTTGTGTTTTCTTATCCGCACATAGGCTACTAAAGTAAAAAATGTTTAAACTTACTTTTTCCCCTTATTACTGCATTCTCCTGTCCCCTTCAAGCCGTCCCTGAAAGCAAAGAATGTTTATAAAGTAGATATTTCGTTGTGTAACATACTGACAGGCTAAGCAAAGATGCATATAGTTATTTATGTACCCAGTTTTCACCATACTGATTGCCTCGTTGGCCGAGTGGTCGCAAGTGCAAGGGGTCTTGGGTTCGATTCCCGGGTCGGGCAAAGTATTACTGGGTTTTTTTAAAAAAATCTCAGTAGCACGGAGTCTGGAAATGTGCCCGGTATATGGCAATAGGCTCACCCCCTATTACATGGGACTCATTACATATGTAAATAGTGAAAAGTGGGTGTTACTTTTGTGTGCACCTCTGCCTACCCCTTCGGGGATAAAAGACGTGATGTTATGATGTTATGTTTTCACCATAACAGATGAATAGCAAATTGCTGTACTGGCACACTTTCATTAAAATATCTGGGCTAATCACAAGAAACAATGTCTAAGAAGTTGACCCCTGGTTTTGGATTCGAGACTTCTTACTCAGTAGCTGCATTGTGATTTTAAAGCAGATAATATCAGTAATACATACTCTAAAGTATTGAATAGCTGCAGGCAGATGAAGAAGAGGTTATTAGCGAAGGATATGAAGACCACGCCGCTGATGACGTCATCCACCTTGCGGACTATCTGCGTCGCTCTGCAGTAGTCCTCACGAGTCGCTCGCCAGAATATTTCGGGTAAATACTATGAACAAACAAACTATTGAATTACAGAGCTTAAATACAAAGGTTTTAGATTAATCTATACATATTATAATAAAAAATAATAGACAATAGGCTCACCCCCTATTACATGGGACTCATAACATAAATAGTGAAAAGTGGGTGTTACATTGTACCTCTATAGTGGCATAATGTGCACCTCTGCCTACCCCTTCGGGGATATAAGGCGTGATGTTATGTTATGTAATAAAATCGTAGGAAAGTGAATACTCTACATTGAATATATTTTTACGATATACAGTCGGTACGGACTGTATATCACGATATACAGTCGGTACCGAAACCAAAAATATGGTTTTTAGAATTTTTGTCTGTTTGTCTGTCTGTATGTATGTCCGGGATGATCTCAAAAAGTACTGCATGTATTTCACATATCAACATATAGGCTATATATTATCACGCTATCACTTACTGCGTTTAACAACCTCATGAAGGTCTACCCGGATTGTGACTTGTTTAACGATAAGTATAAGGCTGTAATGTCTGTTTGTCTGGTGTATTGTGAGCAGAACCACATATAAAAATGTTATTTTATCTTGGTTTCCAGATTCTGTGTACCTACGTATATTGTTATTATTACTGTTATTTCATTTTAATTCTAAGTTGTTTTGTATTTTGTTTCGTGTATTTTTTTTTGTGTCCAACTTTATCTGTTTTGTAATTTTACTATATTTTCTCATTTACTTTTAACACCTTTTTATATTATGTACTTTGATTTAGTTTTCTTTTTTATATTTTTTGTAATTTAATTTGATTAATGTAATTGGTGTCTACCGTGTTAATCAATAAACAATAAACATAAACTTACGGGGTATGCGCAATAAATTACTATTCCGCGCAAACGAAGTCGCGGGCACAGCTAGTAAATAGAATAATTATTTTATAACCTACGTTGAAAAATCCGACGTGATACCCTTCTTTTTGTAGTCGGTTATTTAATATATTATAACGTTACCGTCAGTGTTACTAACACTTATCTGATAGCCGCGTCAAAATTGGTTCAGCTGATCAAGAGATAATTGCGCACAAACAAACAAAGAGGTCAAACTGAGAACCTTATATCCCCAAAGGGGTAGGCAGAGACGTACATTATGCCACTGTACAATTTAACCACTCACTTTTCACTATTTATGTAATGAGTCCCATGTAATAGAGGGTGAGCCTATGGCCATATGGCACAATTGCAAACTCCGTGCTACTGCTGAGATTTATTAAAAAACCTAATAATACTTTGCCTGACCTGGGAATCGAACCCCTTGCCCCGAGTCGCACTTGTGACCACTCGGCCACTGAGGCGGGCAGATAAGTAGGTTGATAATTTTAGGTTTATTGAGAGGCTCATATCATGAATATGGTATGAAACTTGAAACATATCTTGAAACTAGTCTAACTCACATAATAATTAAATTAGTACTTCTCACGACAATTTTAATATAGATATTTGAATTGACGTTTGTTTATTTTCTACTTCTTTATTTATCATTAACCTGTGATATTGCAACGCAATAACAGATCTACATAAAACAACATTTATTGCTGACGTCATCTTTATCTCTCTTTCCCTCTCACCCACACTTTTAACCCTTTTATACGGGATCAAGTAACTTCTAACATAATATGCAAATACTCCGTAGAAAATCATGCCCTAAATTTGTTCATACAAAAGTAGACTCTATACATTGGAAATAATGTCTATAATGTAGTTAGGGGTGAGCGGTCACCGGTGACCGCTTGGGGATATATGGGGTAGAAAACTTCTAATAAAATATCAAGTTCCCACTTTCAAAGAAAACAAATATTTTTAAGTAAGTACATACCGATTTAATGTTGTTTTCCTAAATCGAGAAAAGTTAGTGTAAATTATACTTTAGCCTAAATTAATAGGTGACTATTTATTTTGCGGGTCTTTAATCGTCTTTGCGAGGTTTGTTAGTATTAAAATTACCCTTGTAATGTTAAGGTGCTCCCACACAGCGGTTATATAAAGTTATACCAAATTGTGTAACACGTTTTTTTAAGGGGGGACAATCATTGATTTGAATGACTTCTCTGGGGAATAGGGTAGATAGTTGAACACCCAAGGGGAAAAAAGTTGCGGAACGATCTCCGGCCATAGTAAGCGTGGGCCTGCGGACGCCGAGCATGATGGCCCGCCGCCATGCCGATTCCGAGTCCCGGAGAACTTGACTTGTTACCGGGGCTCCGGCTCGACGAGCAGGAGAAGAGATGGGGTGGATTTTAGTCAGTATGAGTCTGACACTCCCTTCCGCCTCACTCAGGCGGGAGCAGTCATTCGATGATTTTCCCCCCTTACAAAAAGGGGTAAAAATGTATGATGAATCGTATCGTAGGTGTCCATGCCGCCATAGCAGGAAGCGGCTCCAGCGAATGCTGATAGCAAGGATAAGATGTGTTCCACTGTAAGGAAGAACATTATCATCAGCTGAAAGATATTCAAACCATTGCGGAATGAAAACCATCTTATTACCACAGCAGGTTTGATTAAGAATACACTTTTTTGAAGGGGGAAATCATCCAATGACTTCTCCCGCCCGGGTTAGGCGAGAGGGAGTGTAGACTCTTACTGACTAAAACCCACTCCGTTCCTACTCCTGCACTTGAAGTCGTAGCCCCGGTAATCTTTTATGTTCTCCGCAGATTATTGTGTAACACCAGAACATTTATAACATAATAACATAACATCACGCCTTTTATCCCCGAAGGGGTAGGCAGAGGTGTAGTCATCACAAAGTTACGTGTCAACGCAACAGCGTTTGATTTTGTTCCGTGGTTTTTTATTTGTAAAAGTAGTCTAAAGTTTGTTAAAGTGAAAGTGACTTATATCAGTATAAAGCTAAGAAAGTGGACAATAAAACATAGTTTATTCCAACTTCAAACTCCAACTGAATCAAAAGTAATTATAATATTGTTGTTTAAAATTTCTTCTAACGAATATTGTTCCTGACCTACGACAACCCGCGGGCCGCCCGCTGTTACGCACACACGCGCGCACACACGCATACTGGAATAGAGGTACGTGTATCGGCCCGCGGTCGCCTGGTCGCCCGGCCAGCTTTGTTTGCATATACCTGCGCTTTATTTAAAATAAAATAATTTTTCTGCTGTACGCACGGGAATTGCTGATTTCGCATTAGAAAATGATTTGTGCTGCATGCAATAATGAATTACAGCCTGGGGATGCTTATCTTGAATGTACTGTGGATACATGTATGAAAGTTTATCATTACCTTTGCAATAACCGTGAGCTTACGCTTAATGAAAGGGCTGCATGGATCTGTCCTGAGTGCTGCTGTGCAGTAAAAAAAAAGGAGGGTGTAACGACGACATACCTATCCCAGCATTAACACCGATTTCGCAGAAATTTATCTTAATTCGAAATAAAAGTAACACACCTGCTCCACAATCTTCACAAAGAGTTGCTCATGATATGGGAATGGAGATGCAACTTCTACGTGAGCAGATTAATTTTCTATCTGAACAACTAATGGAGGCTCTGGCAACTATTGACAAACATCAGTCAGCATTAACACTGTGTACGAAGCAGATCGAGATATGCAATGAGAAACTTGAAAAATTTGAAGATTCTTCTCATTGTACCTGCAACCATGTTACCGTCCCATGTCTGCCACCTGCACCCTTTAAAGATGGTAATAAAGATAACCATACCGAAATACAAAGTGATAAGAGTAATCCAAAACAGAAAGCAAAGTCTAAACCTCAACAAGCAGCCCCGAAATCAGGGGAAGGACCCGTAATCATACAGGCGAACAACTTTGAAAAGCAGAAATTCGTGCCTCCCGGGGTAATGACACCGGCTTCACCTAAAGGGAATATCCTGAGCACAGGATTGGTGACGCAGGAACGTATTAAACCGTTGTTGCAGACTGCGAATACCAACACCAATACTAGTACCAATACCAACTCAGCAGAGGAAGAATGGATAGAAGTCCGTAAGAAAAAACTGAAACGTATAAGTAGTGTGCGAGGTACTGCAGGTCCTGATGTTACTATGCTCAAAGCGGTAGAATTCCGCAAATATATCCATCTGTGGAACATGATATCGGGTGGAGATGACATTCGAGCATACCTTCAGAAACTATTCCCGGACTTCGCATGTACCGTAGAGGAGCTCAAGTCTAGGGGCGACTACAAGTCTTTTAAAGTGGGCGTTCCACCTGTGTGCTACGAGAGGTGTATGTCGCCGGAAATCTGGCCTACTAATGCCCGAATTAAAGATTGGTTTTTTCGAAGACAACCAAATAATAGAAAAACAGCAACAACAAATCAAAACTAAGTATCTCAAACAGAAACGGAAAATAAATTTAATTTATCAAAATGTTAGAGGCTTGAACACAAAGTTGTCATTTTTCAGACAGAATCTTTCAACGCTTGAGTGTGATATCGTCGCGGCTACTGAAACTTTTCTTACTGGCTCTGTAACAGACTACGAATTGACTAATGGTGACTGGAGAATACTACGTCGGGATCGTGTCAATGGAATCGGAGGTGGTGTTATTCTGCTTACACGACCCGGTGTCGAGACTGTAAGATGTGTGGATCTGGAGACTTCGGATGGCGAGGATCTTTGGGCACAGATTGTGACGGACTATGATACGATTTACGTATGTGTTGTGTATACCCATCCAAGAGCGTCTGACGAAGTGTACATGCGGTGGTTTCAAAAAGTCGAATCAGTGATTAGTGATATTAAAGGTGCAGTTATTATTATTGGGGATTTAAATTTAAATCCTAAGTATGCTTCAATTAGTATTTTAAGTTATTATTGTTATTTTCTCTCTGTTTGTGGATTGTCTGAAAGGAATGAAGTTGTTAATGCGTATGGAGGTAAACTAGATGTAGTGTTGATGTCGGATAGTATTGACCATGTAGATGTGCTTGAGATGAACTGCGGAGGCCTTGTTCCAAAGCGTGATAACTATCACCCCCCTTTGGATATATTCTTTGAGCGTAATTATCACTTAAATCAGCAAAATTCCGAAAAGTCTAGTCCAAGTAATGTTGACTTACAAAAAGACTGGAACTTTGCTAATGCAAATTATGAACTAATGTATAGGCGTATCTCGGAAACAACATGGCAGAATATATTTGGTGCTTGTAATGTTGACGAGGCTGTTGATTGTTTTTATAATTCTATTTACTCCATATTCAATGAATGCGTCCCAAAAAAATTAAGATCCAGGAAACCTACGAGGAGGTATCCGGTATGGTACACCGCTGATCTAATTAAAATTATAAAGCAAAAAGCTGAATTGCATCGCCAACGGAAAACCTCACGTGATAGCGAAATATACCTTCAGTTTTCTCGTCTCAGATCACAAGTTAAGAAAAGCATGTCAATTACTTACAAAGACTATCTAAGTCACATTCAGCGTAAACTTAATCGTGATCCTGCAGCTTTTTGGCAGCACGTAAATAATTTGAAAAGTAGAGGCGGTTTTGCGCCTAAAGTCAGTTACAACGGAGTGGAATACGAAGGCAGTGATGCAGCACAGGCGTTTTCAAATTTCTTTGCTAATGTATTTTTACCCAACGCACCCCTTCTTGATTGTAGGAATCTGCTTGATTGTCAAAATTATACAGCGGATTTGGTGGACATTCACGAGATAACCAGCAAGGACTTTGTTACTGGCATTACTAATTTAAAACCAAATAGTGCTATCGGCCCTGATAATATACCTGCATACATTATTAAGGGTTGTAGTGAGTTCTTGAAGTCGCCACTCCTTCACATATTCAACTTGGCGTTAAACTCAAGGACATATCCTAAATGTTGGAAAGTTTCGCGTGTGCAACCTATCCCCAAAACAAACGATCATACACTAGTAGAAAATTATAGACCCATAGCGATACTGTCATCATTGCCAAAATTGTTTGAATCTATTATACATAAACATATTAGTAAACAAATACAGCCTTATCTATGCGATTCGCAACATGGTTTCAGACTGAACCGCTCTGTAAATACTAACCTCTTGACATTGGTTGAACTTGTCTCGCAACACTTAGATAGAAACATTCAGGTTGACGTTATCTATTTTGACTTCAAAAAGGCGTTTGACAGGGTTGATAATGATGTTCTGCTATGTAAATTATATGGAATGGGTTTTTCTTCTAACCTTCTTGAATTCTTTGCCAGTTACTTGCGTGATCGCCAACAGTACGTGAAGCATGGATGTTTTGTCTCACCTTCATATCATACTCGTTCTGGCGTCAGTCAGGGTTCAATCTTGGGGCCGTTGCTGTTCGGCCTAATGGTGAATGACTTGGAAGCATCTCTTAAATGTGCTAGGTGTTTGCTATATGCGGATGAACTCAAATTGGTGTACGGTGTTCAGAACATAGCGGACACAAAATCATTGCTGGGTGACATTGATACCGTACTTAACTGGAGCATTAAAAATCACCTTAATTTTAACACGGCCAAGTGCAATGTGATGTCTTTTACTAGAGCTCACAAGCCCATTCATATGGACTACTATTTGGCAGGAGAAAGGATCGAACGTGTCTACTCGGTAAAAGATTTAGGGGTATGGTTCGATCCTCGATTAACTTTTCATGACCACATGAGAGCGGTTACTGGCGACTCTTATCGTAGGTTAGGATTTGCAATTCGCAATATGCGCGAATTTGATAATATAACAGCTATCAAATTGGTGTACATGACCCTGGATAGAAGCAAGCTAGAATCTGCATCTCTGGTATGGAGTCCGCATGAGGTTACTTATGCTCTGATGCTTGAAAAGGTGCAAAAGGCGTTTTTGAGGTTTTTGTACAGAAAACGGTTTGGCTATTACCCTTTTCTGTACCCCACTAAGTTTCTGTTAGGCATGTTACGGTTTAACTCTCTTGAGGTAAGGCGTAATTACTCCTTAATGACTATGAGTTGTAAGACGCTGCGAGGTGAATCTGACTGTCCAGAGATTGTAGGTCAGGTGGTGCGGTTATCAGTACCGAGGCTGCTCACACACCAACTTCGACCTCGTCAACATCCCTTATTAGCTGTACCAGAAGCACGTACAGTGGCCCATGCAAATTCTCCGCTGGTCCGAGTACTCACCATGCTCAATTCTCTCCTGATGTCAGCACCAGAGTGTGATTTATTTGCAATGAGATGGATAGATGTGTGTCGTGAATGTTTAAGATTTTGTGAGAGGATGGATGATACGTAGCTGATTATAATGTTAATGTTTGTGTTAAATTACAATAATTACTCTAGAGGTAATTACCATTTGTTATTCAAATGTATAGTTTTTTTTTTTGTTTTTTGTTAATTTTGTTTCTGAATTTAGTTGAATTAGTTTGTTTTTAATTACCTAAATAATAGCATTTATATATATAAGTTTAACAGTATAACTTAATGGCGTAAGCTGTGGTGTTGTATATGTACATTTTCTAAATAAATAAATAAATAAATAAATAAATAAATTATGCCACTGTACAATGTAACACCCACTTTTCACTATTTATGTTATGAGTCCCATGTAATAGGGGATGAGCCTATTGCCATATACCGGGCACATTTCCAGACTCCGTGCTACTACTAGGAATTTTTTGAAAAACCCAGTAATACTTTGCCCGACCCGGGAATCGAACCCGAGACCCCTTGCCCGGCAGTCGCACTTGCGACCACTCGGACAATGAACATTTATAATAGCGTGTAACATAGTCTATCGCATGTCAAGTTACTACTTCAACTTTTGTACACCTTGGAATGAGCAAATAGCTTCACTTTTAATTCTTTGTTGACGTTCAAAAGTGCTTCTGTGGTAATTGAAATAACTGATTTTGACTTTTGACTTTTATGTGACGTCAGTCTCTAACGATATATATCTGCTGTGTGGGAGCACCTGTGGTTAGAAAATTATATTATAATACCTTTGGTTATATTAAACCTTTGGTTATAGAGGTATCATAAAGTAGGTGGTTCAGATATTTAATAAATTAGATAGTACTATATAGAATTAGTGTTTTTGGTAAAATATGAAATGTAATACTATTATAATTATTTCTACACCGGAGACGGTTGTGTATGTGAAACTGCTGTATTGTTAAGATCTGTGTGTACCATATACTGAGAAATAAACGATATTATTATTATTATTATAAAAAAGTAATTTTGGCTTGTACTTGTCATTGTATTGTACGAGTTCTTTAAGGTCCTGAAGGTGTTATTTAAGGTGCACATTATAGAGGTACAAAGAATGATGCTTCTGGGTTGAAGTCATCGAATGTAATTTGTTTTTAAAGAACATGCGCAGTACGGTTAACCCAGTGGGTTAACAAATAGTAGTTATACTAAAGTGTTGCAGATTCGATTTCTATGTGTGGAAGAGTGTTGTGTATAAACACAATCATACACAGATGAAAATTGTGATAATGGTATAAAAATAATTTAAGTAAGTATTCAATAAAACATACTACACCAATCGTCGGTATGCCTGCCAAAACTGATACGTGTATTTAGTCAAGTTTTCAGGGGAGACAAAAACTGTCAGATTGATGGACTTATTAATAAATTAACAATGCAGTATGATGGCAAAAATATTACGCATGAACTGAGATAAAAGTGAAAATGATAACATGTAGGTACTGTTCATCGCCAATAATTTATTTTTTCCATATTGATGCACATATCAGAGGCACATATCACCCCTACCTCTGCTTAAAATTGATTTTAGTTGTATAAAAGTTTAAAGATCGCATAAAATAATCAAAAATATTCTACTTATGACGTTTAAATATATCTACAGTTCCCGTAGTCAATGACCGGCTAGCGGCTGAACCACTCACGTCGAACAAGAAAGTTCGTTAAGCTCTCGATAAGAGTATTAAAGTCGGACTGCACTTCTATTTAGAGGTAGTGGTAAGTCTAACTAGTTTTTGGTTCTCCCTATTATTGATTATGCTGATGTGTGCTACTACGACCTGAATGCAGATTTCCTCAACAAACTTGACCGACTTCTGAATAACTGCATTCGATTCGTTTTCAACCTGCGTAAATATGATCATGTTTCTGCACATCGGATGCAACTAAAGTGGCTGCCCATACGCCAGCGCAGGGAGCAAAGGGCGCTAACCACCCTATTCTCCTTTCTTTGTTCACCTTCTTTGCCCAGTTATCTTTCCCCTTATTTTCAATATCTATGCGCAAACCACAGCAAAAACCTTCGTTCTTCTCATAACCGTCTTCTTCAATGTCCCACTCATCGCACTGACTTCTTTCATTCTTCCTTTTTCGTACAGGCAATTTTGCTGTGGAATGCGCTCCCCCTGGATGTCAGGATGGTGTCGACTCGTCTATCATTTAAGCAGAAAGTGCGTGAACTTCTCTTGGAGAGGGTGGCTGAATCATCACGCTAATTACTCACAGTCTATATTTATGTATGTATGTATGTATTTATGTATGTATGTAAGTATATATGTATATGTATATGAATGCATTCATGTGTATTGTGTTGTACTCGTGTGTAGGTATATATATTTTAATTATGTTTAAGTATTTATGTTTATCTCTGATATATGTAAGTGTATCTATTTTATTTGCTCTATTAAATAATTGCTTGCTTCTTGCTCACACCATTAACTCTTCTCTGCATCACCCAAAGGTCAGACTGGGAGAGAATGCCTGCGGCATTAAGTCCACCTTGTGTACATTTTGTGCATGAAGCTTTAAAATAAAAATAAAAAAAAAAATAAGTCTGGATCTGTCGCTAGATTTCACATTTGTGGTGAAACATTTATTAAGATACTTGGACTACACGTCAAATATTTGTTATTTTCTTTTAATGTGATAGTCGTAGTGAATAATTTAAGTGGTAGGTAAATTATATAGATATACATAAGCTCACATCTGTCTACCGTGGGGATAGGCAGAGACTATGGAACGGCCATTGCTACGATTACATACTTCTTTTTTTTTGTTGAATAAACGTTGCCTCACACTCGGATTTTCTCCTGTATCGTGGGTGCGTTTACAAAAATACAAGTTCACATACATATGACACCCAGACCCAGAACAACAATCTGTGGATCACACAAAGTGTTGTTCCGTGCGGGAATCGAACCCGCGACTCGTTGCACGGCAGCCAGTTGCCCAACCAACGTACCAACCGTGCAGTCACAACTTTGTTGCATAAGCCGGTAAACGAGCATACGGATCACCTGTTGATGGTAAGCTATCGGCGTCGCCCATGGACACCTGGAACACCAGAGGCGTTACAAGTGCGTCATCGGCTTTTTAGGGATTTGGAGTTTTAGGGTCGTTGGGAATTCAGGAATTGGGGAAATTGGGGAAGGGGAGGGTAATTGGGCCTCCGGTAACCTCACTCACACTCATGGCACAGAGGGTCATGGCGATCCGAATGATCCGCGGATACCGCACGATCTCTGGGGAGTCGGCGAACCTCCTTGCCGGATTACCGCCGTGGGATCTGGAGGCGAAGGTGCTCGCGCTCGTGTACGGCATGCGCGCGGAGGCACGTCGCCGGGGCGAAACCCCGCTGCCGCGCCAAATAGGTGCGTGGCGGGATGAGCTCCGGCACGATCTCATGGCGGAATGGCAGCAACGACTGTCGCAACCGAGGGCTGGGCTCGCTGCCATCGCAGCGGTAAGTCCCCTCTTTGAGGAGTGGCTTGAGAGACGCTACGGCGTCCTCACCTACCGCCTGACGCAGGTCCTCACCGGACATGGAAGTTTCGGGAGGTACCTGTGTCTGATGGGGCGGGAGGAAACGCCCGGGTGTCATCACTGCGAGGACCGCCCTGAGGACACGGTGGAACACACGGTGGGAGAATGCCCTTCGTGGGCTGAGCACCGCCGTGTCCTCAGGGAAGTGATCGGCGATGGCGACCTCTCGCGTCCGGGCCTAGTGCAGGCCATGATGCGGAGCGAGGGGGACTGGGATGCCGTCTCCTCCTTTTGCGAAGCAGTGATGCTAGCTAAGGAGGAGGCGGGACGCGTGAGGCAGCGAAGCGCTGCCTCCTCGCAACCCAGCCATCGCGAAGGACACACCGGGCGTCGGGGATCGCGAGACGATCTCCGGCCACCGTAAGCGCGGGCCTGCGGACGGCGAGCATGGGTGGCTCCCCGTCCGACCAGAAACAGACCCGAGCGTACGGCGCGTCGCGTTCCGCGCGCGCCTCAAAGAGCCATCAGACCACCACAGATGGGGCCCAATACGGCCGATGCCGATTCGGAGTCGCGGAGAACCTAACGGGTAACCGGGGCTCCGGCTCGACGTGCAGGAGAAGGAACGGGGTGGTTTTTAGTCAGTAAGAGTCTGACACTCCCTCCCGCCTCACCCAGGCGGGAGAAGTCATTCGATGATTTTCCCCCCTTAAAAAAAAAAAAAAAAAAAAACCTCACTCACACGACAAAATACACCGCAAGCGTTGCTTCACGTCGGTTTTCTGTGAGCACGGCCTCACTCCGGTCCGGTATTACTCCGGTCGAGCTGGCCTATTCGTACCGAAGCATGGCTCTCCCACATTTGTTCTTGTATTGTTGTCTGCATGTGTGTCGTGGCGTAGCAAACGGATTTTAATTTTTTCTTTCGGTTCATCAACAGTCATCATTCTTTTAATGCACGCTCGTCAATAAATATAAAACCCAGTGCTTCTCATAATAAAATTGTTATGTATAAAATTGTGTGAAAATAATTCGGCAATAGGCTACAAAATGTACCCCGGACAAAATGTGTCAAAATACATTGTCAAATGCACTTGTAAAAATATATTTTTTAAGTGATAATGTTGTATTTATTTATCTAGAGAAATAAACGTATATTCTATTCTATTCGTCGATAAATACAAACAAAATATATATTTTCATTGAAAAGCATACAATTTACATCGCAATAGCAAAATTTCTTTCTTATGCTGCCTGCTATGTTGATGATACATAACATAACAAGCCATAACATAACATAACATAACATTCATAACATCACGCCTTTAATCACCGAAGGGGTAGGCAGAGGTGCACATTATGCTACTATACGATGTAACACCTACTTTTCACTATTTATGTTATGAGTCACATGTAATAGGGGGTGAGCCTATTGCCATATACCGGGCACAATTCCAGTCTCCGTGCTACTACTGAGATTTTTTTTAAAACCCAGTAATTATTTGCCCAACCCGGGAATCGAACCCGAGACCCCTTGCCCGGCAGTCGCAATTGCGACCACTCGGCCAACGAGGCAGTCATGATTAATGATACATATATAGCTGAATGTACTTATTTTTGGGACTTACCTTTCCTTGAGCAGCCAGCAGCTTCTTATTGACCTGTTCCAGTCTTGAAGTCAAGTAATAACTCATGCAGATGACAAACAAATCGGAAAAGTTCCAAATAAATGTTGATTGAAAATGGAGAAACTGAAACCAAAGTAAAATGCACCATCTCTCATTAAACACAAAGTTTAAACTGTCAAACACCAAGCGGTCACCGGTGACCGCAACCTATTGTTCTATAATTGTGTCTACAAAACCGGTACTCGACGAGTTAAATTCACTTAAAGAAATTGCTAAAGCATTTTTTTATTATCAAGGTCATAAATTATGAAAACTAATATTCAGTGTAGTATAGTGGTAAAGTTGATTTTACCTGCGTAATAACTCCTAAGACTGGGGAGTAGGGTAGATAGTTGAACACCCAGGGATAGAAATGTGTGACGAATCCTTGGTAGGTGTCCATGCCGCCATAGCAGGAAGCGGCTCCAGCGAATGCTGATAGCAAAGATAAGATGTGTTCCACTGTAAGGAAGAACATTATCATCAGTATAAGATAATCAAACCATTGCGGAATGAAAACCACCTTATTGACACAGGAGGTTTGATTTAGAAGACACTGCTGCTCATCTCTCGTTGGTTAATCGCAGTTTCAAAATATGCCCAAGTAAAAGGAACATCATCATCATCAACAGCCTATAAATGCCCATTGCTGAGCAAAGCCTCTTCTCATACGGAGAAGGTTTGAGCATTGATCACCACGCTTGCTCAATGCAGGTTGGCGATTACAAACTTATAATTAGAAATTATAAGTCTCGGTTTCCTCACGATGTTTTTCTTTACCCTTTGTCAGTGGTGTCTAAATAATCTTATAAAGTACATGTAACTCAGAAAAAGTCACATTGGTACTTGCCGTTGGTAAGTTTCGAACTCGCACCCTCATGCATGAGAAGCGGGCGTCTTAAACCTCCGGGCCACCACGACATACGATACTTTAATATTATCATCAAACGTCTTACAAGTTGACCTATTCTTTTTTAAGCTACTGCTGCAGAGATCTTTTGTTTAATACACACACTTCACGAGTTGTGCTTAGAATTCCATGAGAATTTTAATTGCAGAAAATTCCAAAATTACTTAGGTAACTTGAGAACTGATTCCGACATCTCCTGTTTCGTACTTACAAGTCATACATAGTCCTTGGATAATATTTATTTCTCTTTAAAGTTTTACTATGTACTTATACTAGCTAGCATCCGCGTACAAAATGATTGCTATTTTATCCAATGGGAGCATTTAATCGGGAGCATTACGATTGTAATCCCGATTAAATGCTGGTGATTACCTAAGATAGCCCATACCCTGCCTGTACACCAAATTTCTTCAAAATTCGTTCAGTAGTGTTAGCGTGATTGACGTGGTCGTCGTGGTGGCCCGGAGGTTTAAGACGCCCGCTTCTCATGCATGAGGGTGCAGGTCCGAAACCTACCAACGGCAAGTACCAATGTGACTTTTTCCGAGTTATATGTACTTTCTAAGATTATTCAGACACCACTGACAAACGGTGAAGGAAAACATCGTGACGAAACGAAACCTGGGCTTGTTTTTATGCAACAATGCGCAAAAGGTGTGCTTCCCTGGTGAGCAGGGTGCGGGCCAGCTCAAACAGTATCCTGAGCATGATTGCGAGCAGACTGGACTGCATATACATGGGACGATGTAATGCCATTTCCCATGGATTAATGTAGGATGTAATAATATCAAACTTTTATTGCACTATAAAACAATTATGATTACATACTAACATAGATGTAAGTTTTACTAACATTTTGTGAGTCCTGGTTACTTTAAATAAATGATTTATTATTATATTATAATTTCTAATTATAAGTTTGTAATCGCCAACCTGCATTGAGCACGCGTGGTGATTAATGCTCAAATGCCCAATGCTGTTTTGCTCAGCAGTGGGAATTTATTGGCTGTTGATGATGATGATGATGATGATGATGATTGACGAATAAATATCCATATAAAAAACAATTTTAGTGTGATTATTTCAGAAAGAGTGACTTATTACTTACACAAAGCCAATATAAGTACCACGGCGCAGGTAATATTGCACTTCCTTGCCAGGCTGCAGTCGAAATTGGGATCCATATCCTCAGCCTTGGCGATATGCTGCACCAGCTGCGGCCAGCGCCGAGCCACTTGGAAGAACATCATCATGGTCACGCAAGTCGTCACGTAGAATATTACAGGAGCTGTGAAACATTGGAAGGTTTACACTTTCTATTATTATCGGCAGATAAACGGTATATGTATAATACGTAAAATGTAACTTACAAGTCCCATTCAATGTGACATTAGACCTCGCCAACTTATTGATACAGAGTACTGCCATGAATATTTGTCCGATAAGAGATAGTACGGAGTACACACATTTCCACGATGTTTTGATGAACCTGGGAAGAAAAAGAAGATTAATCAAACCGAAATTTATGAAAGAAAATACTGGGTTACTTTTTAATCGTTTATGAAGAAGAAAGATTAATAAAAAAGAAAAATCACTACGAAGTATAAAACAAAGTCGCTATCAGCCGTCTGTCTGTCTCTATGTATGCTCAGATCTTTAAAACTACGCGACTGGTTTTGATGCGGTTTTTTTAATAGATAGATTGATTCTTCAGGAAGGATATAATTATGTATGTATAACACATGCATATTGCACCCGTGCGAAGCTGGAGCGGGTCGCTAGTTATGATATAAAACTCGGTTGGTGTTATTGTTAAATGGTCAACAAAAAGTTTTAAGTTAAGGATTCACTAGGAGACAAATGTCGCACGATACATATCGGGGACATGTCGAGCGAAGCCGGCCGATTTCGCCCGACAAAAGGCGACAACGCGCGACTTATGTCCACTGCGACTTTGATATTGTCTGGCATACATAACATCACGCCTTTTATCCCCGAAGGGGTAGGCAGGGGTGCACATTATGCCACTGTACAATGTAACACCCACTTTTCACTATTTATGTTACGAGTTTCATGTAATAGGGGGTGAGCCTATTGCCATATACCGGGCACAATTCCAGACTCCGTGCTACTACTGAGATTTTTTTAAAACCCAGTAATACTTTGCCCGACCCGGGAATCGAACCCGAGACCCCTTGCCCTTTTCTTTTGTCTGGCATTTCAACCAAAGTGTAGCTCGCCTTACAAGACGAGCTGCACTATACTTTTCTACAAAAAAGTAAAATTATTTTCATCAAAAACAGACAATTTAGTATCCAGTCCGATGTAGTTGAGTAAAGGTTATTAATTATCTAGGCTTATCAATGGGGGAAGACGGTAGCACAGTGGTCACGTGCTATCGTGCAAAGTGATGATCAAGGGACATGCACGTCTCTCTAGGGATGTGCCGTAACTGGCATTGCACCGTGGAGGATCGAAAACAGGGAGAAAAACTTTCAGAGAACTTGGTACCCCTTACAGGTGTTGAGGGTTGCCGCCGGAGTGGTTTTAGTGACGTACAAATCCTAACAGCAAATTATGCAACTAGAGAATTGTATTGTGAACCTGATTGATAAAGAGTAACCTATGGAGTTTCTTGCTCGTTCTTCTCCATAGGAATCTACACCTTGGAATGAGCAAATAGCTTCACTTTTAATTTTATTGTTGACGTTCAAAAGTGCCTTTCTGGTCTAATTGAAATAAATGATTTTGACTTTGACTTTGAAAAAACTAGGCGGCTTTTGAAGACACACCACCGCCATGAAAAAAGGCTTATGAATGGAGTTTAATCAACTGTCTAGTATGGAATATGTAGAACTTACTTGACATTACTAGCAATATTAGTGAACACTCCAACAAATGGAAGCAAGGAGAACACTTGACCTACAATAAGCGTACACCTCAGAGCGTCAAAGAACGGCGTAATGCTCCTTGGAGACTTGTGCTTCGCAATATCAACCTTATTTTCTGAAAAGATAAAGGTTATTGTAGATTAACAGGAACTGTTCACTTGATTTTCGATGATACAAAGGCATGCAAAGGAAATATCGATAGATACATACGGCTTACGAAAAATACACGTGACATGGTTTCAATAGTAAATTAATTAACTGTATTAGTTAAAAAAATACACACAGTAAATGCTTTAGTGGCTGTTTTCACTAAACACCCTCTAACCATCGCCTAAATAAAAGATACTAAGCGTGACTTAGCATCTATACTTTGTTTCGTTAAGTGTCACATAAAAATTGGTAAATGTACTTAAATGTCACCTATCTTACCTAAGTGATTCCTTACAATTTAGGGGATGTTGGCGAAAAGGGTTGTACGTAAATTCCCTACACAAGTGCTATACTGACTATTTGGAACGACTACATAATATATTTACAGATTCTCTATACTTTAAACAACTATTGTGTTACCATCGTTCACGAGGTGAAAGGTCAAAGTGACGTATATGGTGTTAAAATAATCGTAAAGTAAGCATACAGTATTCGTCCTTGGGACATGTTGTTGCAAGAGAGAGCATGCTGTTTGTTTAGGAGTCGGCTTTGGCTACACGATAGTGTAGGTAAGTGTGAAGTAGGTCAACAAAATTTATTTCTAAATTTCTCTCCCCGGGTAATAAATTCATCATCATCATCATCAACAGCCTATAAATGTCCACTGCTGAGCAAAGCCTCTTCTCACACGGAGAAGGTTTGAGCATTAATCACCACGCTTGGTCAATGCGGGTTGGCGATTACAAACTTATAATTAGAAATTGTAAGCCCAAGTTTCTTCACGATGTTTTTCTTCACCGTTTGTCAGTGGTGTCTAGATAATCTTAGAAAGTACATACAACTCAGAAAAAGTCACATTAGTACTAGCCGTTGGTAGGTTACGAACCCATACCCTCGTGCATGAGAAGGTACGGCGACATAAAATAAATTGTTTAGCTATAATTCTTTTTTTTCGTCATTATGAGGAGAGGGTTGTAATGAAAGTAAATTTTGAAAAATTCGCAGGGAAAATTGAGAAATAATAACCCTTTGTCAGAAAAAATCTTTTTATTCTTAAACAAATGAATGATTTCTGGAAAGTTGGGAACTTAACACTTGTGTGAAGTAGGGTTGTATGACTAGTATTTATGTAATAATAAATAAACAGGTTCCACTATAGCAACAAATAATATTATAAAATTTATTGAATTTATTTATTAAATTACTACTACTAAAAGAAAATATATACAACTTAAAATATAAATAACTATGAACTAAAATATTTACACCTTAAAAAAAACAATAGATAATAATAAAAATGCTTTTATAAGGCATCAAAAGAAATTTTCCTCATCGCTATTGTAAGGTAGGGTGCCCAAAAGACTGGCAGTATTGCCACGTTGAATGGCAATGCTTAACCTTTGATCAAGGTATTAGCCAGCTCTTCGATCACCTGAAGTGTCAACCATACTTCTTACAATATCTTTATAAAGAAGATGTGCACTTTGGCCCTACGGCCCTAAAGTTTCAACCCCAAACGGTATTATTTAATGAATTATGAACCTTATGTATTTTCAATAAGACATTTCATTTTAAAAGTAAAAAAAAAAATATTTACAATAATATTCAATACGTTGTTCGAGTTTTCAAAGTTAACATCAATGGTAGTAGTAATTTAATTTAATGAGTCTAAAACAAACATCAAAGTGTAACAATTTATAACAATATCATTAAAATACAATCACTAGAAGTTTGTACAGACAAACTCTAAGTTTTACAACAAGTCAACGACATCATGACTTTTCAGAAATATATCGAACTACCTTCTGCCCGCGATTTCGTACATGCAATCCCGTTTTCTCCCGTTCCCGTAGGCTTTTCACGATATTTTCTGTCGTAAGAACCTTCTCCTAATAATATCAAATACAACAAAGTAATAATTAGTGAAATTGGTCCAGCTATTCACGCGTGATGCCGTGACCAAAGTAAAAAGTGATTCATTTTTATACACCTATATAGATATTTGGTAAAAAAATGAGTTCTATGCACTAGAGCTCAAGTTCATTATCGAGCTTCATTTATTCTTTAATCACTGACACTAGGATTTTCGCTTCAGTCGTGTGTGCGTTTATAAACACACAAGTTCACATGCACTTGACACCCAGATCGGAAACAATAATTTGTGGATCACACAAAGAGTTGGCTCTGTGCGGGAATCGAACCCGCTACACGTAACCCAGCCTATAACCACCGTTCCAACTGTGCTAAAAGTGCCAGATATGTTTCATTATCTAACTGATAGATTTAGGGCTTGTTTCCACAATATCTGGATAACCGCTATCTACCAGATAAATTTGAATTAAGAACGTTTTTCAGGTATTTATATAGAGGTGGTGAAACCGGCGCTAAATCTTCTAGAAATATAAGTTTCATCATTTTTATGTAATGGTACTTCTGCAATTTTTTTAAACTGTGACCCTAGCGTGGTGCACGAAAACATCAATAGTTTTGTAGTTATCGGTAACGTTCAGTTATTGTTTATTAACCCGTGGTTTTAACCCGACCGTTTTGTTGATACAAAGATGTCGTGTCTCGATAAATTATTTACTTATTTATTCATCAATTTCGTAGTAGACGTTTAACAAATGACTTTTTAATATCTCTATTTTGTATTTGATGATTTTATTAATGATAGCCCGAGGTTTGATTACCTTGTAACGGGAAGTGTCTATTATTGGTATTTGAAGTTTGATTTATATTAGCCAGCATTTTAAAAAAGTTAACATCCCATCGATGAATGAATATGAACCTAAAGAAGATTAGAGTAAATGTCATAATTAGAATTTGCAAATAACTTTTTTGCACCATGACTACAAAATTAAAGAACCACTAAGTACTATTGATTGAAATTGAGTAAAAATTTAGGTCAGGTTACGATAAAATTCATAATAATTGTACCTACACGTATCAGATGAAACTAATACAAAAAACAATGTAAACTACCATAACTGAGAAAACATTCTCAGTAAGCAATGTTAACTTAAGTGTGGGAGAGCCATGTTTCGGCACGAATGGGCCGGCTCGACCGGAGTGATACCATGGCCTCACAGAAAGCCGTCGTGAAACAACGCTTGCGTTGTGTTTCGTCGTGTGAGTGAGGTTACCGGAGGCCCAATTACCCCTATTCCCTAGTCCCCGTCTCCCGAATCCCCGAATCCTCCACAAACCTCAAATTCCCAATTCCCAAAAGGCCGGTAACGCACTTGTAACGCCTTGGTGATTCGAGTGTCCATGGGCGGTGCCGATTGCTTACCATCAGGCGATCCGTCAGCTCTTTTACTGGCTTATGCTATAAAAAAAAACAGAGAATATGTTCCCAGTTAACATTGCTTTTTGGGTAAGAGACCTGTGCGCCGCTCCAATAACTAATCACTGAACTTTAGGTACCTACTACATGTTTTTATAGATAATTTAATAAAATGTCGGCCATAATTAATGTAATGCGAAAAATACTGCTTTAGGTATATCTTTAAAAACATTTTTTTGTCTTGGTTTAAGTTGTAAACCGGGTTCGAAACCTATCAACGGCAAGTACCAATGTGACTTTTTCCGAGTTATATGTAGTTTCTAAGATTATTTGAACACCACTGATAAACGGAAGAAGAAACCTGAGCTTATAATTTTTAATTATAAGTTCGACATTGCCAACCCGCATTGAGCAAGCGTGCTGATGAATGCTCAAACCACCTCTTTGTGAGAAGAGACTTTGTTCACCAGTGGGCAATTATAGGCTGTTGATGTATGTATAGGAAAACGTTTCTTTATATTTGTTTATTGAAATCGAAGGATTATAAACAAACACTATTATGTACAGGAAACGGCGCGTCACACGTTTCCAGGTGTGGAGGGTGAAATTTACAATACCTATAACCTAAATAACAAAAACAAACAATAACACTACTAAATGGCTACTTACTTTTAACAGGAATCCAAAATGACATATTTCGCCTAAAGCTCGTTTGCCCCATTTTAGGTTTAGTGTTGGGACTGGTCCCGTGTTTCTGAATACCCCTGTTTACTGCTATCATAGTACTGGTCACTAATGGACTGGCTTGTTTACGAACCTCGCGACAACGTGTTGGGGATCCGTGGTCGGAATTCGGTGGCGTTGTCCTATCTTTATTTTTTAAAGAAAGTGTTTTTGTGAGTTAGGTTGGATTAATTGGTAACTAATTTTTGACTGCACGGTTGGTACGGTGGCTGGGCAACCGGCTGCCGTGCAACGTGTCGCGGGTTCGATTCCCGCTCGGAACAAAACTTTGTGTGATCCACAAAGTGTTATTTCGGGTCTGGGTGTCATTGTGTATGTGAACTTGTATGTTTGTAAACGCACCCACGACACAGGAGAAAATCCTAGTGTGGGGCAACGTTTAAAAAAAAAAAAAATCATGATTAGAATATCTATAATATTCACAAATTCGGTAACTAGGCTTCACTTGCAGGTCTACTCAATGTCATGTAGCTTTTTATGTCCTTTTCTGTACTTCCAACTACCTCTATATGTAATGCAAAATTTTAAGAAGACCGGTTACGTAAGTAAATGCGTTTTTTTTAAGGGGGGAAAATCATCGAAATTCTTCTCCCACCTGGGTTAGGCGGGAGGGAGTGTCAGACTTTTACTGACTAAAAACCACCCCTTCGAGCCGAAGCCCCGGAAACCCGTTAGGTTCTCCGCGGCAAGTAAATACGTATAACATTATCAATATGTACATCATTAATACCAACTCAAGAAAAAAGCAAAAATAACTAATATTGTATCTATTATAATAACTATCGTGAGGCACGCTAAATTAATTAAAAAATACAAGTTGCTTAATTAAATATACTGCGGAAAACTCTACTAGTTTCAAGTCCAAGAGGGACTCTTACTCATGAGTAGCGTGCGCGGTCTCACGTCGACGTCGCGCAGTCTACTGACTTCGCCGCTTTTCGCAATATATTTACATGAGTAACTCTTAATTTTTTGTTAATACCGTAATAGTTATTTTAGCTTATTACTCATTCTATATTTTGTGATATATACTTAGTATGTTAACATCAATTCATTAGAATATTAGAAATATTGTATTTTCGTTTGGTCAGTTTCCAGACGTAAAGTTGTTATTGAAAATACGTATATAAACTATTACGAACGTTTGTTTCATTTGGTTGTTGGATTTGCAACCTAAAAGCTTAGTAATAAAAGTAGGATATCAGTTAAATTCTCAATACGGAACCATCACCAATAAATAATTTAGTTTCTCTATAAAAAACTGTATAAATCATATTTGTGTGTTATTTAAGTTAACTATACATTATTTTAACTACCACCAACAGTTATTTTATTAATAAATACCAGTATTGTTTAACATTGCTGTCGTGAAAGTATGTACCATAGAATTTAAATTTCAAATAGTAATAGTAAATAGTATGTAGTTGTATATTATTATGTTCATAACATAAAAAAACATGATACCTAAATCAATTGTATTTAATGTTTTCGGCTTACTCACATAACTGGTTGACGAGGAGCTCGACTAGTTTCAAGCCATGCCACAACACGCGACGCGGCGACTGTCGCGAACATATATATTGCGATATATTGAAGCCGAATACATAATAATTAATTTAGTATGTCTGACAATAGTTTTAATATAGAATTCATACCTTATGCTTTCCAAGTGGGTATATACTGAGTCCTAATATTATGAGGCTAAATAAATGACACTTTCACCTATGACGGGAGTCCTGTATAATATTGTCATATCTATTGTCATATTATTATATAAAAGAAAGAAAAAAAAGCCTTTATTCAGCACCTGGCCCGATACAGCATATTAATAAGTAAAAAAGACAATAAACAGTAGGGAATAAGTAAATAAAAAAATCAGGAAAAAAAAACATGCTAACAACATGTCTACCCTAAATGGGTTGTTGCTATTGTATACCAAATACAATATTAAATCCGAAAATTTTTGATGCTTAGTGGCATTTGCAATCATTAAACCATGTAGACTAAATTGAAGTAGGTAGGACATCCAGGTGGATGACCGCTTCGCTGGGTGTTTTTTTTAGTAAGCGAGATTCACTGAGTATGAATTCCAGCTAGATCAATTTCAAGCTCCCTAAGAGACAAAACAAAATTTAAGATACAATTTCAAGAAATTTATTGGAGCCCTTTCCGAGATCGTTGACACAAATACACCATGAAATATACATATTTCATCACGCGGCAAAACAACTTATTACTTGAGAAATACTTTCGATATATAAAGTAAAAAATAAAACCAATAAAAACGTACTTTTAAGTTTAAAAAAAATGATTATGAAAATACGCACATGAAACACTAGTAGACATTTTTTAGGCAGTAGTCGCATCGCACGTGCCATACGACGAGAAATACCTCTTCGAGAATTACATGGCTTGATGTTTTGATACTGTAGTTTGAGTTCGTATACGCTTTCGAAGTTTGATTTTTGCAATTGTTCACCAGTTATTTTTGTTTTAAGCATTTTATTTCTTTATAAACCTATTGTATTACTAAGACAGAACCATTTTACTTTAGGACGAAAACGAAATAGATTTCAGTGTGTGTATACCTCCAAGAATTACTTGTTTAAAAGTACATACTAGATTTTCTTAATATTAATGGGTTGATTAGCCGACAAAACGATTGGGAGATACAAAGTGCCCGTTGATTTGTGACTTTCAAATTCCGTATATTGATTAGATTTTCAATTCCAAGATGGACGATAGATTCAAAGATAAGAACTTTTGCCCAAGGAATTAATTATCGGGTTTTGAAGTGAGAAGATGCTGCTTACGAATGTTGAAAGTTAATTTTAATTTAGATACTTTACAGATTTCACATTTAGATTATTATTATCGTAACTTAACGAGGTTATTAAGATTATGTATGGTTGATTATTTATTAAAGAAATATTTTTTAAAAGGTCTAAAGCTTTATTTTATTATCTATATAAAATAAAAAAAAATAATAAAGATTATTATAATTTTTTTTAAAATAATAATAAAGATTATTATTATTTTTATTTGACTGACTAAGGACTGACGTTTGACCACTATCTCGCCTGGTGGTAAGCGATGATGTGGCCTACGGTGGAGCACGTCGACCCATAAGCAACCTATTCACTCGGGCCTTAAAGACACCCAGGTTATATACCCTTCAGGAAATATAGACTATAGCAAAGAATTCCACTCCTTAGCAGTATGCACAAGGAAGCTTGATGCGAAGCGCTTTGTGCGTGTGTGTGTACATATAGAGGTATACCTACTTAAAAGTAATATTGATATTATAAATACAAATAAATTATAACTAAAATATTTAAAGAGGTATATAGGAATCGTAGTAATTGGCGTTCCCTAGTCTCTGCCTACCCCCATGGGGACAGGCGTGAACTTATGTATGTGTATGTAAAATATTTACAACCTAAAAAATAGTAATGTTACCTTAAGGCATCTAAAAATTTTTCCTCATCGCTATAGTGAGGTAGGAGCCCCAAAAGACTGGCAGCATTGCCACGTTGAATGGCAAGATATCTTTCTAAATATCTTTCTAAATATCTTTCTAAATATCTTTCTAAATACTGCGAAAAACATTACACTAATATTGTAAATGTGAAAGTTTCTTTATTTGGATGTTTATCCGTCAATCACATTAAAACTACTGAACCGATTTTGATAAAATTTGGTATACAGTACAGGCAGGGTATGAGCTGACTTAGGTGAAAGCATGCATGGGATAAAACAGGAACCATATTTTACTCGGACGAAGTTGCGGGCAACAGCTAGTATAGGATAATTTTAACAAAAATAAATGCATTCATAGTAATTATAAGTACATATAAAAAGTACCTTTCAAATCAAAGTAATATTTACATGTTCGTGTGAGTTTCCTACAAATGGCATGTAGACAGCCAATGATTATCGGGTCAATTCGAGTCGAGTGTCTATTTAATTTTATATTGAATACAAAGTAAATAATAGTACTGAATAAGTTCAGGAAACTAGCCAACAATTTAGTAAATTAGTATGTTTTAGAAAATAGATGGGGTATTGCTTTGAAGGCTTTTATTGGTTGAAGGTGTGGTGAGGTTAATAAAACAAAGCGACTAATATTGTTTACTTAGTACATAACAACACGCCTTTTATCCCTGAAGGGGTAGGCAGATGTGGACGTTATAGCACCAAATGCCACTGTACCATGTAACACCCACTGTCGACTATTTATGTTATGAGTCCCTTGTAATAGGGGGTGAGCTTATTGCCGACTTACAGTTGTTTGTGTAAATACTAACTTTGTAAGCTTTAAGGCTGTTAGTTCAATGATGGACACGGTAAATATTATGTAGATATTATTTGAGTTTTTGATTTAGATATTGTCAGTAGCCGGATGACCATCTTACTTTTGAGACAAAACAATAGGCATTTTATAAGGTAGAAGTTGTTACAATTTGAACATTTTGGGAGTTTTTTTTATGGGTAAGCCGGGAAACGAGCAGAGGGATCACCTGGTGTTAAGCAATTGCCATCGCCCATGCACACCTGTAATACAAGAGGCGTTATAAATGCGTTACCGGCTTTTTGGGGATTAGGAATTTGGGGATTGTACGGGATTTGGCACTTAGTTGATTAAAGAAGTTAGATTAATTAGAATTTAGAATTAAGAAGATCTCTTGTGTGCGTATAATTGTTGTCTACTCATTTGAATTACACTCTTGGATTTCAATTATTTTATTCACAATTAACATTGCAGTCCCGCCAAACTTCCTCAAACTCCCTTATTCAGAACATAATTATGCTTGTATACTTGTCAAGGTATGTCCACACTATCCCCATTATACTTATTTCTTCAATCGAGAAAATCAAATAAATTCTGCGACTTCTTATGTTTCCATTGCCACGAGCGCATAACTTTTCGATTTTTGTTCAATATGTTTTCATAGCGACCTGCGTACACAGAACTTTATCATTTTTAAACGAAGAAACTACATTATTTGATAATGCCATCTTGTGGTATGTATCAGTAAGACAGTTTGAGCTGTACAATAAGAGATGGCGCTCTTAAACTGTTACGTTATAATATTGATATGGTTCGTTATAATCTGTAATATATATTGTTACGCTAACGTATTGTTAAACTAATCTGAAACCTAAACAGAGAGTAAATTGTGAAATAAAAGTCACTGATAAATATTTATGTACATTTAGTTTTTATGAAACGTCAATATTTATAAAAGTTCAGAGTTTCACTTATCATGACTGATAATCACCATGTTTGGGTGTTGATCTGTGAAAAATACAAAAAAAAACTTTACAAAAGATGGTACTTTACAAAATATGGAAATTTCAAAAATCTTCGAGAGACCTAATACTAAAAATATTTTGGACAATTCAATCATTGCGGTGCCTAGAGATATTACGAACATTGTTGGTGCTTAGTAATTAGCCATGATTTCGGGTAAAACTATCAAACTATAAAAAGTATTTTTATTTTAAACTACTGTTCGCCGAAAACCACCATATCTGTTGGTTGATCTGTAAACGAAAAAAGTTATGTTTCTACTCTATCTAATAGATTGAGTATAAAAACAATAATTTTACAACAGAATACCATTCATAGTTGAGAAGATAACAGATGTTCTCAAAAAGCTAACACAGATACCTTTTGATCCTGTTATTCAGCTGATAGTATAAAATGTCACAATAATTTGGTTGCAGTATATGATGACGTGTAAAAAGATTGTTAATTGTAGGAGTTAAGAACAAACAATATTTTAGATGACAAGAGTGACAGTGCTGATTAGGTTAACGCATATGTCTAAAATGGTCCAAGAAGAGGTACGGAAGACGAAAGATAGAAAACGTATGTGAGGAGAAGAAATTAAAAACGGGATCAAGTGAATAATTGTGATAAAGAAGTAAAGAGAAAAAGATAAAGAATTTTAACCAATTCACAGCAATTTAAGTCTGCTGATGCCAACTCAGCTATGAAGGTAGTCTATTGTGTTTATAATACAGTGACTGTACCTATGCCTTCAACAGTGTCAAGGGAGAGCCAGCTCAATTCGTCGTGCAGTTTGTTCAAATTATTCTCTTTATTGTCAAGTTGGACTTCTCTTAGCTGGGATTCAGACAGCTGGAACGAAGACGTGGTCTTATTAATAAAAGAATTATGAGATGGAGTCTTATAATTACACCCTAAAAAAGTAAATTCTTCCACTGTATCGATAGTTGTGCCTTTTCCGAATTAGTTATGGAGTCAATATTGATTGATTGATTGACTAATGTTATTAGAGGCAGCTGAATGTCCGTTTTCTATATAGAATGTAACCTATCATAGGTACTCGTCTCAACAAAGATTTTTTTTATAAAATCATCGAATGACTTCCCCGCCCGGGTGAGGCGAGAAGAAGTGTCAGACTCTTATTGACTAAAAATCACCCCGTTCCTGCTCATGCCTCGGCAAACTTTTACATTCTCCGCGGTTCAAAACAAAGAGTAACATACATAGTTTAAAATCATTTGTTTCATTCTTCTAGTTCAGTGGTTATACAACAAGTGAATAAAAGACCAATACTAGGTCTCTGGGCGTGAAAGGGTTTTTTATTCTTTTCGATTCAATTCATGTTTGGGCTATGTGTTTAGGATGATGATCTGGGTTCGTTGATTAAAAAAACTTGGCTCATATGTTCATGTTTATTAGATTCTTTAAGCATGCATGCATGTAAGTTACAATTCGTTGCCTAAACTTTGAACATGATGGTCAACTAGGTCTTTTCTAGACAGTCAGTTTTGTTTTTCACTTTCCTCTGCTTGTTTCATTTCGTATAATATTTTGTTCGTCGTAATATATTTCTTATTTCTAGTATTTCTTTCACGTTAGTTTTGGAATACGAAACAAAAAGCCATTCAGAAAGTCTATCCAATCCAATACATGTTCGTCACCACGTGCTTAGGCATCTAATAATAAAATTCATATTATTAGCTTCATTTATTCACTTCATTAAGATATTTCTTTACTCTATTAATTTGTATTGACAAATATATTATAGGTCATATCATTATTTACCTCAAACCTTCGATCAATGAAATCTTCACGAATGTCTTTGGTCCTTCTATAATTGAGGCTTCCTTGTCCATCGTTCCCAAATCTTCTTCTACTATTAATCTTTGAGTATGGATTCAGTGGTACAACTTCCCTTCGTTTTAAATTACCGATTACCATTTTATTTTCAGGATAATATAAATCATCAGATTGCATATAAGCTACTACTAATTGCACAGTTACATAGACACACAATAACAATTTTTGAACCATAGTCTCACGTGACTGTTTGAAAATGGAACTGATTTGGTCAGATGTAAATTGACAATGGTGCTAGACGGATGTGTACCTCTATATTTTCTTAGTGGTGTAATCTCGTGTTGAGTTGTAATATCGATGTTATTTTTTATTACCTGACTTGCGTAATATTTGATTTGTTTTATTGAAGTGCATATTTTATATAGTGTAACAATTTTATGCGGTTATATAATATTATTGACGAAAATAAATCCTTTTCATCATCGTACCATAAGACAATCGGCGAAGCGTCACCGATTCATGGTAGATGTCCCACTCACACGCACGAAGCGCGTCAAACTTCCTTGCGCGTACTGCTAAGGAGTGGAATTCTTTGCCAGAGTCTGTATTTCCTGAAGGGTATAACCTGGGTGTCTTCAAGGCCCGAGTGAATAGGTTGCTTATGGGTCGACGTGCTCTATGGTAGGCCACATCATCACTTCATCACTTACCGCCAGGCGAGATAGTTGTCAAACGTCAGTCCCATCTAATATAAAAAAAAAATGATATTGCTTCTAAATTCCTAGTAGTTTGTACCTAGAGGTTTTGTTAATCTAAACAATTTAAATTCTGTACATAGTGTTTGTAGATTGAATAAACAAGCGTACATCTAAACATACGTATTTATAATATTAGGTAGCAGGTATATGTAGACTTAGTCTTCAGACTTTCCCAAACCAAGTATGTAGTTAAAGTTTAGCTCAATTTACTCATAGACGTGTACGTAGTGCAACCAAACGCCTGTCATATATTGACGTCAACTAAAAGAAGTTTATACGAAGTCAATAATTTTCACAAACTTGTGTGAGTCGCTTAACGGCACACAAATATTGACTCGAGAATCTTATTGGGATGTGAACTAATGAAGCTTGTAATTACCGAGGCACAGGGCTGGATTATGTAGTGCTGAAATAGAGTGAAAACTGTTTTTTTATGGATGATGAATGTTAAGTTGATTATTTATTTGTTAAGGTGTGATCAAAAGTATACGAACAGCTCGTGCAACATTTACCCGTTACATTTATCAATCATATTGCAATAAAGCATTTATTTATCTATCTATATATCAATCAATGAAGGGATCTTATTATTGGCTGTTTTCTGTAGTAATAAATGATGAATCCATCTCAATTTTAAACTTCCAGCTACCATAAATCGAAATTCCCAATAATACATAACATAAAATCACGTCATTTATCTCCGAAGGGGTATGCAGAGATGCAAATTAAGGCATTTGATACCACTGTACAATCATGTACCACCCACTTTTCACTATTTATGTTATGAGTCCCATGTAATAGGGGTCGAGCTTATTGCCATATATCAGGCACATTTTCAGGCTTCGTGCTAACACTGCTCGACCCGGGAATCGAACCCTAGACCCCTAGCCGGCAGTCGCACTTGCTTCCACTTGGCCAACGAGGCAGTCGAAATTCCCCATAATATAATAAAAAAACGGGGGCTTTTACTTGACTGTTGAGATTTTTATCTTGTTACGTATAAAGCAATTATGTACTACAACTTCTTATCATTGAATTTTCTATCATACTTTATTCTCAATACGACCCTGTCCTAAAGAATGTTTATTAATATTTGAGCGCTAATAAGCCTCCTGTCTCGTACCGTACAGTGTTTATTAACCCCTAGGGTAACTGTTAGACTACAATATAGTCTAGACTTAGGTACACAGTAAGTACTAAGTTACTGACAACCTAACAGTCTGCATGTTTTGCTGACTTTACAGTTTAGTTGTTTGGAACTTCTGTTTGGGATGCTTTGTTAGGGTAGATCAATATAATTATAATATGTTTGTGTATGTATATTATTTGTTTGCACATTAGACAGAGGCCGGGCAGCACTCTCTGGTATTAGCGATCTACAAGCCTAGCGTGGAGATAAATCCGAAATCCTTTACAAATAGGATGCTTTTTCTAGGGTTGAAAATCATCCAATGAATTGTGAGAGATTTAGAGAGTGAGTGCCAGACTCTTACTGACTATAAACCACCCTGTTTCTCGACAATCCGTTAACTTCTCCGCGGCTCCGTATCGGCATTAGCTCTATAGGGCCCCATCCGTGGTGGTCTGATGACTCCTTGAGGCGCGCGCGGCACGCAATGCGCCGTAAGCTCGCGTCTGGTTCTGGTTTTGTCGGGCACCGAGTCATCCGTGCTCGTCGTCCGCAGGCCCGTGCTTATAGTACATAGAGGAGGCTCATAGTATATTTTCTAGCTACATAGCTCATTAGCTCATAGTCATAGGATATTAACCTCTTATCTGTCGGCATGTAAGACAGAATAACATTTTTTATCTCTGTTTATTCTGGTGTAAAATCGTTGGCAGAAGCTCAGTAGTAATTCATAACATAATTATTATTATCTATTTACAAATCACATTCATCATTTCAATAATTTTATAAATCAAAACAATTTATTTATAACCGACTTCAGAAAAAGAAAGAGGTTCTCAGTTTGACCTGTATGTATGTAGAGGTATGTACGTTTGTGCGCGATTATCTCGCGATTGGCTAAACCAATTTCGATGTGGTTTTCTGTAAAGTGTTTGTAACACTTATTAGGAGACTGTTTTAGTATGTTAATTAACCGAGTTCAAAAAAGAGAGGATTGATTTCGGGTTTTTTTTTAACGTAGGTAGGTAGTTTATACGACAATTATTAATTCCTAAAAACATTGAAATTCCTCAATACATGTAGTAGTTCCACGAAACATGCAATTTACTCAACACATGCTTGTATTATTTGTTTAAACATAACAACAGTTTGTAGCTACTTTAATACAACACCGAACGCACGCGATCCAAATGTCATTACGATAGTAATCTGTTTTCAGTGCTTTCAGGATTTCAGTTAAGTGGGGGAAATGAAAACAATTGATATTATTAAATGAGTAGTAACTTATGTATGTTTTTTGTTTGGCTGTCTTTTCAGAGGAGTGGAATGGCGAGCAAAAATCCGTGGACTTGGACTCCGGAGTCGATTAAAATTTGAGATTGTTGGAATTCTCCCAGCATGGGCTGTGGATTGAGCCTCGTCTAATGTAATAGATTCCGTATATTAGGTACTATGGTATTAAGTACGACTGCTTCTTATATTAATTAGCATTTATCACTAATTAGCATGTGTGTTGGAATGTAGCTTAAAATTAGAATTATCATTTCGGACTTGCTTGCGAATCGACAGGCGTTCGATTGTTGAACATTTTTGAGGACGTGCTCAACGCAAATGTTGCATTTAAAATAACACTTTTTAACACGCAATAGGGTAGATGCCTAATTTTTATTTTAATGTCCGTCTGGTAGATTATTTTAAATCGTTAGGCACGTATTTTTTTATTTTCTTACAGAAACAAATACATTCGACGATACATATATTGATTTGAAATGTTGCAGACGTCACTTCTATGAAAATTTTATACGTAGAAATGACGTTTTAGCCCCCACTCCTAAACTTTGATTCGTTTTACCTAAGTATTGTTTTATTATACGACAAAATAATCTCTCTAATAATTTTTCATTACTTAACTTACGGACTATGTAGCAGTACCAATCTAGGTTCGTCTTTTAGCCCTTTTCTATAATACTTTGTTGAAAATTAAGAATTCTACAAGCATATTCTTTCCAGTTCCGCCATATTAATGTGCAACACATTATTTACTAACAAATAGAGGAGTGCTGCATGCACTCAGCTCTGCTCGTGAGGCGAATAAATTATTCTTTAAATTGAGCTCAAAGTTGGACTAAAAGAATGTAGATTTTCTAGGGATTTCTGTTCCAAGCTGGTGTGTAAAGTTGATTTATATTTTACTTTGAGGAGGATATAAACCGTATATTTGAAGGGGTAGAAAGATATTGTATTATTGAATTACCTTATTTCGGTAGACTTTTTTTAAGGGGGGAAAATCATCCAATGACTTCTTCTGCCCGAGTGGGGCGAGAGGAAGTGTCGGACTCTTACTGACTAAAAACCACTCCGTTCCTACTCCTGCACGTCGAGCCGGAGCCCCGGTAACCAAAAAATTTTAGGCTATGCACCGATAAGATTAATAATGAGTAAAAGAAAGAAGAAAATTGTAATGGTGAATAATTTCATGGAAATATTTTATCAATCATTATGAATATCATGAAAAGTGAATCTTGTACCTCATTTGCTCTTACCTGTGTCATCGAAAAATAATACATTATCATTACATTTTCGAATTATCCTGCCTGTTTTTTAAAAAAAATTTTTTAAATATATATTTAATAAAATTAACCTCTGTATTTGAAAGTATCAACGTATATCGCGGTCATTGACCACTAGATACTTAAGGTTGTCATAAACAAAATTTTCTTTAAATCAAAAATAGATTTTCATAACGACATCGCATGTTGAGACAGTTAACGATTAATATTTATTTCAAACTTATTTTTGTTTGCGACTTCTCCCGCTTACATACAGACTTAAGCGATATTGCGACAACTGCTGATAAGTACTTCTTTTTCAAGTTCAAAATTGTCGTAGTGGCAAGATATTCTTTTCATTTCTTCTTCTTTCTTGTACCAAACTTCATCCAAATCGGTTGAGCAGGTTGGTAAAAGTAGGTAAGAGGTAAATTCTCAACTAACATTTTTATAATAAGTAGCATCAATTTGTAACAATAATGTTCTTCGAGTTGATTACTTTCATGTTAAACTTATCAAAATTTATAGTTTATTGTAACATAACATAACATCACTCCTTTTATCCCCGAAGGGGTAGGCAGAGGTGCACATTATGCCACTGTACAATGTAACACCCACTTTTCACTATTTATGTTATGAGTCCCATGTATCTATTTATGTTGTGAGCCTATTGCGATATACCGGGCACATTTCCAGACTCCGTGCTACTACTGAGATTTTTTAAAAACCCAGTAATACTTTGCCCGACCCGGGAATCAAACCCGAGACCCCTTGCCCGGCAGTCGCACTTGCGACCACTCGGCCAACGAGGTAGTCAGATAGTTTAGTATTAATAGTTTTAACCAAACATGGTTAGTCAGTATTATTAGTCAGTATTAATAGTTTTAACCAAACATGGTCCACAAACAAATAAACATTCAAGTTTTAATATTACTAACGATTCTATGCTTTCGTGTCTCAAACTAGTATTTTTCATAGATAAGTAATAAATCTTGAAGAATTATGTTGTTTATAAAGTACTTTGAATTCAATGAGACGTGAAGGTTGTCTGCTGCAATTATAGAAACATATTTATCGATACTACTAGTTGAAATTAATGTTCTTTAGTGCCTGAGCATAACACTGCCCTTTAGTGCCTGAGCATTTAAGTGTGGGAGAGCCATGTTTCGGCACGAATGGGCCGGCTCGACCGAAGTGATACCACAGCTTCACAGCAAAACGACGTGAAGCAACGGTTGTGTTGTGTTTCGTCGTGTGAGTGAGGTTACCGGAGGCCCAGTTACCTTCCCCTTCTCCAATCTCCCCAATTCCTGAATCCCCAACCATCCTCAAACTCCTAATCTCCAAAAGGCCGGTAACGCACTTGCTACGCCTCTGGTGTTCCAGGTGTCCATGGGCGACGCCGATTGCTTACCAAAAAAAATAAAAAAAAATAAAAAAGTGTTTATTGCAACAAAAACCTTAGACACACAGTTTATGAATACTAACATCTAAACTAGGCCGAGCCTGTACCTTAGATGTTAGTTCCTTCCAATTGATACAATATATTATTTACAATTTATAGTTTGTAATGTTTTATTTCCATTGATATCCAATGCACGAGTATGACAATACAATAAAACAACCTTGAGAGACAGGAGGGTACCTAATAAAACATACTGTACACAATATCAAACTTTTTATGAACGACCCGCACAGAATGAATTCACTTAAGTATAGTTAAACCACTAAAACAATGAACTTAGATAATAATAATAATATTATGTATATATTTTTATAACTTTATTATTTTATTTATTATGTGTTAAGTGTAGTGTAAGGTGGTGTATGCATCAGTGTGATTAATGTTGATAAGAATTTAAGTTTTATTTATATACATATTATAAATAGTGATTATTGAAGATTGTTTCTTTTCCCCGAAAATTGGATATTAGTTAAATTTGCCTAGTAATTAGTGTTTGTTAATTATTTATTTAGTATTAATCTACATACTTTATTATAACTAGTAATACATACATGCACAGTAGACCAAAATTGGAAACAACAACACACCAGATTCCTTTTATCTTTTATAACACTAGTGTATCCAGTTATTATTACTGTTATATATGTACCTCTACTTTTAACTTGGTTACTGTAAAACAACAAACAAGTTTTCAATATCTTCATAGTTTTGTTTTTTTAACCAGACTGTTACAACTTTTTTGCAGCAATAACATGTTAAGGGATAAAGGTTAAGTTTTTTATTTAATTTATTGTAAAGCATGGGGCCAATATAGCACTGGAATTTCCTAATAAAGAAAGTGTTGTAAGATTCGGTTACACAAACTTTATGGTTTCGCCTTGACGTTATTGTTCCTTTAAAGGTAAGGTTCTGATGTTGCGACAATATGCTTTGCCTAATAAACAACTGCCGGACAGTTAAACCATCAGGTGATCCGTCTGCACATTTACCGGATTATACTTAAATAAAAAAATAAAAACTCCTAAACTTTGAATCGTTTTACCTAAGTATTGTTTTATTATACGACAAATAAAAAAACTATTTTTTCATTACCTAACTTGCGGACTAATTAAATTTTACATATAACACAACGCAAGCGTTGCTTCACGTCGGTTTTCTGTGAGGCCGTGGTATGACTCCGGTCGAGCCGGCCCATTCGTGCCGAAGCATGGCTCTCCCACACTTAAAGTGGGGAGTGGGGGCTAAAACGTCATTTCTACGTATAAAATGTACATAGAAGTGACGTCACGCGACATTTCAAATCAATATATCGACGAAAGTATTCGTTTCTGTAAGAAAATAAAAAATACGTGTCTAATGATTTAAAATAATCTACCAGACGGAGAAATCTACTAAAAATTAGGCATCTACCCTATTTAGTTGTTCTGATTTACAATTCTTATTACTTGTTCGAACAATACAAGACAGTCGACTGTACATTCGCACGAGGTAAGCAAATGATTAGCTCCCGACTGGAAACTTTGTGAATAAATTGAAACAAAACTTCTATAACGAAGGTACTAATGGAACTCATATACATACACTATGTACAGGTACTTACAGCAACATAGCAACCTATACAATACCATTTTATCATGGTCTCACTTTCTATGATCTTTTCAGACATCCAAAGATCAGTTTATAGTGGTTTTGCATAGCTTCACGTGTAGCTGTATGTAAGTACTTGCTTGTACAATACAAACATTTTATCTTAAATCGATAATCTTGAGTCTTTGCTGTCTTTGGATTTACATTTTGTTAAGGTTTTATATGTGGAATTGAATGTATTGTGTAATTTTTCTGTGCGTATGTATTTAGTAACTTGAAATTGTCCAACAATTTGACATGAACAATATAACGTAACATCACGCCTTTCACCCCCGAAAGGGTAGGCAGCGGTGCGCTTTGTGCGATTGTACAATGTAACACCCACTTTTCACTATTTATGTTATGAGTCCCATGTAATACCGGGTACAATTCTAGACTCCATGCTATTACTGAGAATTTAAAAAAACCCGATAATACTTTGCCCGACCCGGAAATCGAACCCGAGACCCCTTGCCCGGCAGTGAACTTGCGACCACTCGGCCAACGAGGCAGTGACATGAACAAGTTATGGCAATTCATTGCTGAATGATAGGTCTAGTCGACATGAGACAGTTTGCCATACTTTCTTCGCTTAGTAGGCACGTTGGAGTTAACAGAGTAAAATGTTCTGGTTTATAAAAGATGTGGGTGGTAACATGTGTATATAGTTTCTTATTCGGCTCCTAAAACAACAGTGGGAAGACTAAACTGGTATGGTTATCGCACACCTAACCAGCACGACACCAACCCAACAATTTACTTGTCAGTTAAATTTGGACTTTAAATCGTATGTCGTATGTCATATTTCATAAAGTTAATTTAAAAAAGCTGTAAGTGCACCGCCCGGTTACAGCTTTAAACAATACAAAAAAAGTTATAACCTTCTTATTAAAAATTAAAGGTTAAAAAACGCCACGCCGGAGCCGTGCCGGAGTCGTACTTGAGCCGTGCATATTAGGTGTCCGATGACTTTCCGCGCGCGCCTCAAGGAGCCATCAGAGCACCACAGATGGGGCCCAACAGGGCTGATGCCTATACGGAGCCGCGGAAGACTTAACGGGTTGCCGGGGCTCCGGCTCGAAGTGCAGGAGTAGGACCGAGGTGGTTTTTAGTCAGTAAGAGTCTGACACTCCCTCTCGCCTCACCCGGGCGGGAGAAGTCATTGGATGATTTTCCCGCCCCAAAAAAAAAGGTGTCCGATTACCTATCATCACACGGCTCTTTATAAGTATTTTTATACAAGTACGCTCTCAAACTACATCACTCGAAGATAATAACAATGTTTCCAATAAATATTTTCACAACACCGTCCTAATAGCTTTCCATTGACTAAATTCTTGGCACTAGGTTTATTTTTGTGTGTAAAACTGCCCTCGCCTGGAATTCTGGACCTTTACGATCTCTGTGACCCTTACAGGACACAGACCTTGGTCCTTAAAAGCCCATCCAATCGGAATTGGATTGCGAGACTTGATTCTTAAACTCAATTCATGAGTTTTAGGGTCCCGTCCAGGAAGATGAACCTGGTTTTCGATCTGCTTGGTGTAAAACAGATAAATATATAATAGTAATTATAGAATAGAACTCTATAAATGGTGTAGTTATACCGTTATTATTATTTATGTACAAACATATAACAAAATGGACAACACATATATAAAAGCGAAGTACATCGGTCCCACATATCCCAACTGGAACTTCTTTTTCATTTATAGGCTTGTGGCAGGAAAAGGAATAACGACACGTTATTTTTCGTTATCGTTAATTTTACTTGAAATACTTATTTTAAATAAAATTCGCATGACATTTAGTTAAAGATTACTATTTAGTTTATCTATTTACTATTATTGCTGCACGGTTGGTGCGGTGGCTGGGCAACCGGCTGCCGTGCAATGTGTCGCGGGTTCGATTCCCGCACGGAACAACCCTTTGTGTGATCCACAAATGGTTGTTTCGGGTCTGGGTGTCATGTGTAGAGGTATATGAACTTGTATGTTTGTAAACGCACCCACGACACAGGAGATAATCCTAGTGTGGGGCAAAAAAAAAAACAAAAAAAAATAAATATTTCTATGAACTATTATTACTATTATTTATATGAACTATTTAGTTCATACAGGAAATCTTTAACTAAATTCAAATGACATTCATTTGAATTTGTGTCTTAATTCTACATTATTGCTATGACATGTCATGTGTCTGAACTAGGTTAATGTATGTACTTACCTCTATGTACCTATGTAATAGGCAAGTTTCCAATAGGTTAGATGCCCAATTTTTATTTTAATGTCCGTCTGGTAGATCATTTTAAATCATTGGACACGTATTTTTTATTTTCTTACAGAAACAAATACTTTCGACGATATATTGATTTGAAATGTCGCGTGACGTCACTTCTATGTACATTTTATACGTAGAAATGACGTTTTAGCCCCCACCCCTAAATTTTGATTCGTTTTATCTAAGTACTAACTTTTACCCGCGACTTCGCTCGCGTCACAAAAGGATAAAAGTAGCCTATGGTTACATATATGGCGCTGTGTGTCAATACACATATACAATAACATACACCAATGTGTATGTTAATACACCAATACACACAGCTCCATCTATACTAATACTTTTGTTTTCCCTCGGGAATATCAAATTTTTCCGGGATAAAAAGTACTCTATTATTTAATTCGGACTTCTAACTAAAGCGGAACAAACAAACAAACTCACTCTCCGATTTATAATATTAGTAAGGATTATTTTATTATACGACAAAATAAAAAAAAATACGTGTCTAAAATTTTTTCATTTTCTAACTTACGGACTAATTAGATTTTTAATTTTCATACCCTGTCATCATTACATTGAAGGGCCAATTCAATGACCCGTGGGTCACATGACACTTATTAGAAGTACTGTGCTTACTCCTTTAGAAACAACAGGAGGAATAAAATGGGTAGTATTATATCTTGTGTACAAATAAGTAAATAAAACACTTTTTTTTACTATGTCCCTATTATTTGTCTACAAAATAGTTTTAAGTTCAGACTCAATATTCACATGTTTGGGTCTACACAGGATCCATTTTCACAATGTCTAGACTTGTTTGAAGTTTGTTTAACCCTAAACCAGTCAATACAGGCGACAATTTTTTTGTTTCATTTATATTCTTTGGAAAACTTTTATTTCTTTTTCCATTTTCTTTGTTTACCCGGCGTTTACCTAGTTTCACCAATAACATTAATAGACGTTTCTGGTGATTTGGACTGACTGAAAATTACTCATGTCAACAAAAGACAGTTACTCATGTACTTGGGCCGCGCCGGGCATCAATGTTCCGCTGTTTTCATGGTTGCAGCGGTTTTGGGAGGTTGTGGCGGGCTGGTCCCATTAAATTACTAAAAAATTAAATTATTTCTATTTTATAACCTACTATTTCAGATGAAATTTTAAGTTTTGTCTATGAACCAATTATAGAGATTATTTGATTTCAATAACAATCTGTATGTCACTGAAACTGTGTTTGACAACTTGACCTTTTTTCAATAGAACTAAAATCATTTTAAGAACGTAATACGACGAAGGCATATCACTGCTTATTCCCTAAAAAATCATCATCATTATAAGTGCCCACTGCTGAGCAAAGACCTCTTCTCACACTGAAGCGGAGGCGAGCACCTTAACCTTCAGACCACCTCAACAATATCCCCTAATAATACCTATTACAAAAGAACCGAAATACCAAAAAATTTAACCACAAAACCAAACCTTGTACATACGACACCAACTTCATCTTAAAAAGGGCACTACCGAGTAAAAACGATCCTATCTTCACAACTCCTACCCAAAGCAGGGACTAATTGAAAAAACAGACGAATAATTAATTATAGCAATAACTCTGAATGAATGATGAGCTGGAACACAACCTGGAATTTAAACAAGACGCCAGTTAAGTGGCCATTTACATTAGCATGGTTAATGGTGATGGTATAGTCCGGTTTAGGATGGTGCATTCTACCTTAATATTAGATTTTAATCTAGAGCATGAAAGCAGGATTAATGCGGTGGAAATGAGAGCCCTAAGAAGTATGTGTGGACTAAAATTGAGTGATCGAGTGAAAAATAGTGTTATTAGAGAAAGGTGTGGATTGAAAGATGATGTAGTGACAAGGATTGAAAAGGGAATGTTACGCTGGTTTGGACATGTAGAAAGGATGGATGAAAGTAGAGTAACGAAGGAAGTATACAGAGCGGATATGAATGGGGCCGTCGGTAGAGGGCGCCCTAGACGGACATATAGTGACCAGATTGGCGATATATTAAAGAAGGGCCAAATTAAAAGTACCCTTAACCGACGAGCATGCATGAAAAGATTGATGACTGTTAATGAAGCGAAAGAGGTATGTAAGAATCGTAGTAATTGGCGTTCCTTAGTCTCTGCCTACCCCCATGGGAGACAGGCGTGAAGTTATGTATGTATGTATGTATGGTGAAGGGTTTTTTTTGCAGAAAATCATCGAATGACTGCTCCCGACTCGGTGAGGCGGGAGGGAGTGATAGACTCTTACTGACTAAAAACCACCCCGTTCCTTCTCCTGCACGTCGAGTCGGAGCCCCGGTTACCCGTTAGGTTAGGTTAGGCCTGCTATCCGTGGTGGTCGGGGGTGAAGCGGGGTTGGGGGGTGGAAGTGAAGCCAAAAACCACAAAAATATTTGGTTGACTTAATATCACGAAGTTGAACAATTGTTAAAGTCTACTCGATAGAAAACTCAATACTTTTCACACCGGGCTCTCGTCTATGACACACACGCATTCTTATGCACACATCCATTCACACACACTCACACACCTACTCACTTTTCTTTTTTTATGATGTTATTAACTAGATTAGAATTGTCCTAAGGAAATCGCTGTATTTTGACAGCTGCGACACAGGCTGTGCCTAGTGCGGTTGTCATTGTATACTGGATTAACATGTATGCTTTGGGCTGGTAATAAAGAATTTTTTTTTACATTTTTTTATGTTGATTGAATTTGTTTGTATGACAATTGGCCCTTGGTGACGGGAAAGCACATTTCTTACTCGCCCTGCTCTTCCCGAGGAATTGTAAGAGGGGACTACAAAGCTGCACTACATTCAAACGTCTCTTGAGTGGAAATCAAGGGGAAATTTTGTCAAGAAGGAATATCTACCACAAATACACTGGAGCTGCGGAGAACCTAACGGGTTACCGGGGCTCCGGCTCAAAGTGCATGAGTAAAAACGGGGTGGTTTTTAATTAGTAAGAGTCTGACACTCTCTCCCGCCTTACCCAGGCGGAAGTCATTCGATGATTTTCCCCCCTTATAAAAACCACAAATACACTGAAAAGATGATGTGAGGACGGTCATTGCTTCGGACTGACTACAGCAGAGACTACAAGTGGAGGATGGTAAAGAATGCCTACATCAAAAATTATAGAGAAAACTTATATTTCAAGAGAGAATACCAAGAGTTAGTTCTGCCAAGAATTTGGATTTGGTGTGGCGTTAGTTTTGTTTGGATTTCCACAAACTAACGCCAGATTCTATTCTGTATGGTTGAGAAAAGCTAAAGAAGAAGAAAAGGAAGATTAAATACATTGACAGCAACTAGAACACCCAAACTGCCCTGGGCTATTCAGTCTGGCAGGGTGGTTCCATCCCATAAGACTGCCATGGGCGTCGTAGTTAAGTGGTGATTAAGGTCACGTACACCTCAAACCAGTAGCCGCTGAATTAATAAATCCAATTTGCTCCCGAAATAACCTCGTTACATTGATAATGTTAGGAGATCAAATTATTTATCACTGTTCATTTGATTTGGGGTTTAAATTGGTGTTGTTGAGAGGAATGCTTGTCTACTGATCGCTAGAAATATAACAATGTTTTTTTTACATTATGCCTCAAGTAGATATTTACATCTGTATTATGTGTAACTAGGTATTTTTTTTAAACCTACACTATTAAGACTTGAGCTAATTAGTCAATTACCGAGCACAACTTAACCCTAATTATTTTTTTCTATCCAGAAATCAAACGAGAGACCTCATGCTTTGAAACCATGAAATCAATCAGAGTGTGATACGAAATGTAATAATCGAGCAGATGACAAATTTTTGTTCTAATATCCGTCTGATAACTATTTTCAAATATTAGACACGTATTTTATATTTTCTTACAGAAACAAATACTTTCGACGATTTGAAATATATCGCGTGACGTCACTTTTAAGCACGTATTAAGCGTAGAAATGATGTTTTCACTTCCAGTCCTAAACTTTGATTCGTCTTATCTACCTAAGTATTGACGTCATCATGCCTATTATTATGGCTCTATTTTTCATCTTAATGATAATTTGTTTTGACTCTGCCTATCCCTTCAGAGAATAGTACCTAGGTAAGGTATTATCTTAGATTTATTTTCACTCTAAGAATCTGTAGTCTCTATGTAAATTTCTTCATAAAATATACTAATAATTTTCGTCTCTGTCCAAGCCGAGCAGATGCAAAATTCGTAATAAAACAATTTAGTGAATTTAGCTATAATATCGACTTTGTCTGAGTGAAGGGACACGTTTTATTAAAACGAATTGCCGTTTTAATGTCCGGACGAAAGCCATTTTATTTGGATCCGTCACATTGAGCGTTTTCACGTAGGTACCAAGAGTGAGTTGTATAATTTTGTTATAAAATGTTTCGGCGCGGAGCCGCTCATTATTTTATATAAGTTAATAAATAGAATTGAAGGAACGAGTGTCACAAATGTTTAAAGGAGCTAGATGCCTAGACAAATGTTCGTTGAATAGACAATAATACGTTACATTACACTTATAATAAATTATCTGTCTGGCAGGGCAGCAGAGAAGGTAATAAAGGTATTTTCAGTTCGATATGTATTTAGGGGACCTGTCGAATAAAATGTCTGAGTATAATAATAATAATAATAATAAAAGACCAAAATTACCACGTTTGCCCATGTGTAAAAAAAATAGGGCGCTGGTGAGCGCCTTGGATTCGCTACTTAAAAAATATTTTGAGAGTAGCGAAAACCTCTATGATACACACTCAATCTTGTACTGTGGGGCGGTAGCTGCTTGTCGAGTGGCTAATGTCAGATTCCCAAATCTTGACGCAGCAGTCCGACCAAAACCAGTAGTACCTGCCTGGCAGTATAGGATAGAGCGTCGTATCAGTGAGGCCAGGGTACTCATCGGCAAACTATCCTGCTTTAGGGAGGGCAATACTCGCCCTAGAGTGATGCGCTTTGTAAGACGTGCATTTGTGGGGACTGAAATCCGTCCTCATGAATACCTGTCGCGTGTTACAGAGCGTATCGACTTCCTGAAGCAGAAAGTTTACGCATGGGCAAACCGTATTAGACGATACAAAAAAAGAGTGGAGCGCTATACTCAGAATCGCATGTTCCAAAGAGATCAGAGGTGGGTATACAGAGATTGGGAACGATCCAACCAAGAAGTGGCTGACGGGAGGCGACCAGATGATGATGCCACTAACACATTTTGGCGCAACATCTGGTCGGTGCCTGTTAGCCACACAGAAGGTGACTGGATGTTTGATGTTAAGCGAAGGTGTGAGACTATATCAGAGATGGAGGAGGTAGTAATCACCTCCTCTGATGTAGCCAGTGCAGCCTGTTCGGTCCCGAATTGGAAATCACCGGGGCCGGACGGACTGCACAATTTCTGGATTAAATGGCTCAAGAGTTCACACGTTCGCTTAGCATTACACTTCCAGGCAGCTTTGGAAACTGGATCGTTGCCACAATTTCTAACAACAGGAGTTACCCACCTGCTCCATAAATCAGGTAGTTCCACTGAGCCCAAAAATTATAGACCAATCACATGTTTACCAACGGTCTATAAACTTCTTACATCCATTTTGAGGACAAAAATAACAAAACATATTGAAAAAAATTCCATCATGTCTGTATCTCAAAATGGATGTAGGGAGGGGTCTCGTGGAACTAAGGAGCTACTCCTCATTGATATGGTTGTTAGCCAACAGGTTCGTCGGTCCCGAAAAGATTTGTCTACATGCTGGATAGACTACAAAAAAGCATATGATTCTGTACCACATACATGGCTCCTGAAGGTGCTGGAGTTGTATAAAATAGATGCAACTTTACGCGCCTTCTTGGAGTCGTGTATGAGGCAGTGGAGCACTGTGCTTTGCTATCCGGGATGTAGACAAATCCAAGGGAATGAAGAACCTGTAAGGATAGTACGAGGAATATTCCAGGGTGACAGCCTGAGCCCACTATGGTTCTGCTTGGCCTTGAATCCTCTAAGTACTCTACTGGAGGATTCAGGGTTAGGCTATCCTTTGCGGAGAAGGGGTCTAGTTATATCCCACTTACTTTACATGGATGACCTCAAGTTGTTTGCGCCAAACAAGAAACAACTGATGGAACTACTGAATATAACTGAAAAATTTAGTAGTTCCATCAGAATGGAGTTTGGAGTAGACAAGTGTGCGGTCATGCATATAAAGCGAGGAGGGATTGTGGAATCTGAGGGTCTAGAACTCTCAGATTTCACAAAGCTGAGATCACTCTCCGCAAACGATACATACAAGTACCTGGGTATGTCAGAAGGATTAGGCATTAATGGACCGGACATGAAGCAATCGTTACAGGAGCGCTTCTTTGGCCGTCTGAATAGGGTACTGAAAAGTTCCTTATCAGGCGGAAACAAAGTGCGAGCCTTTAACGGTTGGGTCATACCAGTCCTTATGTATTCTTTTGGTATACTCAAGTGGACTCAGACTGAACTTGACACCCTGGATAGGCGAGTCCGGACACTGCTAACTGCAAATCGCATGCATCACCCTCGTTCGTCGGTCATGAGGTTGTACATCCCGCGGAAGTGTGGTGGTCGAGGCTTATTAAATGCTAAGACCCTTCACAACCGTGAGGTGTGCAACCTCAGGGAATATTTCCTGAAAGTCAACGAGGGTATGCATCGAGAAGTAGCCGCAGTGGACAATGGATTCACTCCACTATCCTTGGCAAAAGAGAACTGGCGCAAACCTGTGGTACTGAGCGTCAATGATCGCAAGGAGGTATGGCATAGCAAGGAGCTCCACGGACGCTTCTTCCGGGCCCTTCATGGGCCCAGTGTAGATTTTCTAGCGTCCGTATCTTGGTTACGATTCAGTAATCTCTTTGGAGAAACTGAAGGATTTGTCTGTGCAATAATGGACGAAGTTATCCTTACGAATAACTATCGGAAATATATAATTAAGGATGGGACGGTTGACATATGTCGGGCATGTCATACTCCTGGTGAATCCATTAGACATATAATTTCTGGTTGTGGTCGTTTGGCTAACAGTGAATATTTGCATAGGCATAATCAAGTAGCCAAGATTATCCATCAGCAACTTGCTTTACACTATCGACTTGTTGAATCTGAGGTACCGTACTACAAGTATGTGCCCGACCCAGTTCTGGAAAATGACCATATCACATTGTACTGGGACCGGTCTATCATTACTGACAGGACTATTGTAGCCAATAAACCTGACATAGTGGTGATAGACCGACAAGTACGCCGCACGATGATAATCGATGTCACCATTCCCCATGACGAGAACCTCGTGAAAGCTGAGAAAGATAAACAAATAAAATATCTAGACTTAGCTCACGAGGTTGTCGACATGTGGAGTGTGGATTCGGCTATCATTGTGCCGATAGTCGTGTCGGCCAATGGGTTAATCCCTAAAAGCCTCGACATCCATCTTAGGAGGCTGGCGTTAGGTGGATGGATCAAGGGCCTGATACAGAAGGCAGTTCTCCTAGAAACGGCACGTATCGTGAGGAGGTTTCTGTCTCTGGAGCCCTAACCACCGGTAGCTTGGACCATGCTCCCCCTACTGGTCGGCTCCTATTTTTTATATTTTTAAATATTATTTTTATTTTATAAGTAGTGTTTAAAAATGTAATTTATAGAGAATTTTAAATAAATATATGTAAATAATAATAATAATACCAATTTATTTCAGATAATAAAATCCATAAAATTACATTAAAAACGAATTTAGGTTCAAAATTATATAAATTAACAAATTGACTTTATAGCAAGTATCATAAATTTAAAATAATAATCAATTCGTTCATTCGACAAATAATCAAAATAATAAATTACACAAAACACACAAAGAACATACATAGTCAATTAATTTTAAGTAGTCAGTTTCAATTATAAATAGTCAATACAATCTCAATATAAGTCAATAATAATACAAGTCAATAGATAATAATACAAGTCAATAGATAATAATACAAGTCAATAGATAATAATACAAGTCAATAATATACGTATGTCAACTATAATAATAATAGTTATTTTACAATATTACAAGGTTTGCAGTTTTTAAACTGTGAACTAGTACTTTTACAAGTCAAAAAACTAAAGGACACTTTTACTCGACCGAGGAATCAAATCCAAAACTCCATCTAACTAAATTAACCTAGCTTAATAATCAGTTACTTTACCCTTATGAAATAAATATAATTAAGTACTTATCAACTAGTCAAATTCAATACTTTTTTCGAACTGTCAAAATCACTGTCAGTTTTCTTTGAATGTTGTACGAGATTGTGTATTGTGACGTCACGTTTTTTTAGCGTCAAACAGCATACTTATTTCTTTGAATTTTGCGTGAAAAATACTGAAATTAAGTCGGTCATAAAAGCAATTAATGAAAGTGTGATTATTTTTTAATATATTATTGTATTGAACAGTCGAAATAATTTTAATTGTAATAATAATGACTGCCTCGTTAGCCGAGTGTTCGCGAGTGCGACTGCCGGGCAAGGGGTCTCGGGTTCGATTCCCGGGTCGGGCAAAGTATTACTGAGTTTTTAAAAAATTCTCAGTAGTAGCACGAAGTCTGGAAATGTGCCCGGTATATGGCAATAGGCTCACCCCCTATTACATGGGACTCATAACATAAATAGTGAAAAGTGGGTGTTACTTCTGTGTACACCTCTGCCTACCCCTTCGGGGATAAAAGGCGTGATGTTATGATGATGATAGAAATAATTTACTCTTGATGAAGACAAGTACTCAATTAAACTGTCAAATACCAAGCGGTCACCGGTGACCGCAACCTATTGTTCTATAATTGTGTCTGCTAAACCGGTACTCGACGAGTTAATACGTATCGGTACTTAATTGTACAACAAACTATCTCACAGAATACTACGTACCAAACAATTCAAATACAACGTACATAGGTATGACATTAAACCCAGTATTAGAAAAAGTGATCCTCAGTGCTCTAGGGTGCCTAGACAGACAACATTTACGTATAATGTACCTATGTATTCATTTGATCACCTGACTACGCTAGGGTGACCGTGTAAATGACAGGACTTGGTAAATAATGTAAAAATCACCTTAATCATGGTAAAATCATAACATAACATTATCACATCACGCCTTTTATCCTCGAAGGGGTAAGCAGAGGTGCACATTACGGCACTTAATGCTACTGTACAATGTAACACCCACTTTTCACTATTTATGTTGTGAGTTCCATGTAATAGGGAGTGAGCTTATTGCTATATACCGGGCACAATTCCAGACTCCGTGCCACTACCGAGATTTTTTTTTAAACCCAGTACTACTTTGCCCGACCTGGGAATCGAACCCGAGACCCCTTGTCGCACTTGGGACTACTCGGACAACGAGGTAGTCTAATTAACTACAACACATCTGTAGCTGTACCTAGAATGTAGAATAGAAAACCAAATTATATGGAATTGACGTAAATTTTGACACCTGTCAGTGTCATCCCCATACATTTTGATTTCTATTCTCTCTGTAGACAAGCGCTAAAGTGGCGTTTGGCTAAAGCCACTGGTTATATTAACTATACACATATTATACTGAATAGTGTTATAGTACACAATGTATTGTTCATCCTGCCATATAACAGGCCCCTAGAGATACTGATTCTCAGAACATTATAATATTATATTTTACCGCCCTAGATATTATTATACGAATTTAAATGATGTTGTAGTTGTGCCATATTTGCTTTTATGACATGACCGTTGGGTTTTTGAGTCCAATTCTCTGATCGAGTTCTTTCATATCGTAAGCCGGTAAACGAGCAGACGGATCACCTGATGGTAAGCAAATAAAAAGCGAAACACTAAAGCGTTACAAGTGCGTTACCGGCCTTTTGGGAATTGGGAATTTGAGGATTATGGAGGATTCGGGGATTCGGTAGACTAGGGAGGGGGTAATTAGGCCTCCGGTTACCTCAGTCACATGAAGAAACACAACGCGTGAAATATTATTCGTTGCTTCACGTCGGTTTTCTATGAGGCCGAGGTATCACTCCGGTCGAGCCGGCCCATTCGTGCCGAAGCATGGCTCTCCCACACTTGTGTAAAAACACAATTCATCTCAATGAGGCACGTGTATCATTGTAATATGTATTTGTAACGCAAATTGACGCAATTTTAGTGGAACAAGTATTCTACCTCACATTGAGGGCTGTTACCTCTCAGATAGATTTAAGTGCGATCATAAATCAAATCTACATTTGGGTCAGAGGACCCAGTGATGTAGCCCTAGTTTACAAACTAGAGGTACATTTGAAATTGGGTACCTAATATGTTTTATGATTGTACCTGTCATATGTGGTAGGTAGTTTGTGAAAATCTTTGATGAAATTATTATGGATCGAGTCGAACACTGTTGTCGCCTCCTAAGCTTAAATTTTATTTATTTTTTGTTATGGAATAGGAGGCAAACGAGCAGACGGATCACTTGATGGTAAGCGATCAGCGCCGCCCATGGACAGGTGCAACACCAGAGGAGTCACAGATGCGTTGCCGAAATTTATAACAAACTAGCGGACCCGACAGAAGTTGTCCTGCATGTAATATAAGAATAATAAAGTAATAATAGGCATAGATAAATAACCTAGATAACGGCTGCAGCGTCATCTGCCGGGCTGATTTGTGAATCTAAACCATCCAGGGTGTCACTCAAACGCGTACAGAAAAATTAATTTAAATCGGTCAAGCCGTTTAGGAGGAGTTCAATGACATACACACGTACAGCAGAATTATATAAAGATAAAGGTTGAAACTCTTTGCTGCGAATTATAATTCAACGAAGCAAGCCAAGTTACCAAATTATTATTTTTATTAATAAAATAATCATAGTTTTATTGAGTGGTTTACTTGAAACAACTCTTTTATTTTGTACATTGTAAAATACTGGTGTTAAATGTAACTAACAACAAGCAAACACGATAAAACAAAGAAAAAAAAACATATTTATAAAAACACATAACTTATCCCATGTTCTCACCACGAAGCATGGTCACCATACCATCTCAGCGGTTGACCTAATAGATTTATATCTTCCTTCCACAGATTTATGGTTGACACAACCGAGGCCCTTGTTATTCTCCAAACAAAGCGTTCTTTAGTACCAAAAATACTATTTCGAATGGAAAATTCCCAATTTTAAACCTTTTCCTGTTTCCTTGTAAAAAAAAACTTTAAAAATGGAAAGAAAATGGAATAGGAAAATCCCTTCGGTCGTCGATTATTGTTTTATTTCGTAAATTGGTTGTTTTTCTCGTTCATAAAGTATTACTTACTGTATTGATATTTTGAAGAGGAAAGAGGAAAAATAAATGTTTGTATTTATTAGGAACGGGAGATTTAATTGCTCCCACGTTACTGATATTGAAAATTGCATGTAATAGACCGTAGATAACATTTATTTTTCGATTATTGTTATTTGAAATTTAATAATTAAGTCTAATGCTTTAACCTTTAGGAAGATATAGAGAAAATTTATAGTAGATGATAGCTAAAACACGTAATTCTGCCCCTTATCCAGCATTCGTACAAACAGTACGTCAACAGCCTATAAATGCCCACTGCTGAGCAAACCCTCTTCTCACACGGAGAAGGTTTGAGCATTAATCACCACGCTTGTTTAATGCGGGTTGGCGATTTCAAACTATGTAATTATTAGAAATTATAAGTCTCGGTTTCCTCACAATGTTTTCCTTCACCGTTTGTGAGTGGTGTCTAAATAATCTTAGAATGGAGTGGAGTTCTCTGCCAGAGTCTGTATTTCCTGAAGGATATAAGGATATAACCTGGGACTTTACAAAGCCCGAGTGAATAGGTTGCTTATGGGACGACATGCTCCATCGTAGACCGCATCATCACTTACCACTAGGCGTGATAGTGGTCAACAGTCGGCCCATCAAATATAAAAAAAGAAAGTAATTATAACTCGGAAGAAGTCACATTGGTTCTTTTTTATAGCATATAAACGTAGACGAGCAGACGGCTCACCTGATGGTAAGCAATCGGCGTCGCCCATGGACACCTGGAACACCTGAGGCGTTACAAGTGCGTTACCGGTCTTTTGGGGATTAGGAGTTTGAGGATCGTTGGGAAAACAGGAATTGGGGAGATTGGGGAAGGGGAGGGTAATTAGGCCTCCGGTAACCTCACTCACACGACGAAACACAACGCAAGCGTTGCTTCACGTTGGTGTGAGGTCGTGGTATCACTCCGGTCGAGCCGGCCCACTCGTGCCGAAGCATGGCTCTCCCACACTTATTGCTGTTGGTAGGCTTCAAACTCACACCCTCATGCATGAGAAGCGGACGTCTTAACGACAACGTCAAGTAACACACATAGATAATATTTCAGTGCCTTTGAACATAACACAACTCATAGAATGACAAATATATTTATCAAAGTGTAATCCTTGAATCCAGCCCTTCTTCATTTCAATTTAAAGTAATCTCCTTCAAGTTAAACTCATTGTAAGAAATATTTGCGAAGTAGTTAACTGTTAACTTTAAACTCGCGAGATATAAATCTCATGAAAAAGTTTCTATTATTCAGACCTTGGTATTTCAATTTATTCAAGATCTTTGTCGTTAAGAGAAGTCTTTTAATTTAGGAATGAATTAATCTTTGACAAATTGCGCAGAATCTAGATATTGTTAATATCCATATGTTAAGTGGCTTTATGATGACTATTTACAATTGTTTATTTTATTTCAATTATTAATATTTTCTCCTGTGTCGTGGGTGCGTTTACAAATATACAATTTCACATACACAACACACCCAGACCCGGAACTACAATTTGTGGATCACACTAAGAATCGAACTCACGATACTTTGCACGGCAGACCGTTGCCCGACCACCGTAGAAAACGTGGCTGACGGCAAGGTTTCTGAATCTGAATCTACTATATGAAATAAAAAAATAAGAAAAAATTGTGAACATGAATATGTATTTTAGTAGAGGACATTACTATTTTTTCTATGCCAATAATAACACTAAAAACTACATTAAAAACTCATCTAACAATAAATACTTCTGAATATTCATTCAAATAGTTCATGTTTATAAAACTATTCTAGAGGTACACATAAAACCCTTCAAGTAACCTACCATAATATAATATTTCCTTAAATCATTAACCAAATAAGACATCGATATCACTTGACACCCGTATACCTAGTATTACCATTTCCAGGTCTCACAAAAATCGTACAAGCACTAAGCAGGTTGCACCTAGATGCGCTTCACACGCTATCGGCTCCTGCTTGAGATCTGATAAGCTCCCAATTCCATTCAAAGCTGCTCTTGCTTGGTTTCATTCGAGATCCTAGAAATACTTGGAGAAGGCTTTTTAAGAATGATCATGACTACTCGTTTTGAGTAATATAAAGGCGCTTCGCAAACAAATGTTATCGTAGCAACTGCGTAGCACTATTGTAGCAGCATAGCACAATTACGTAGCTGAGTAGCACAATTGCGTAGCAGAGTAGCACAGTTGCGTAGCAGAGTAGCAGAATTGCGCAGCAGAGTAGCACTATTGTTTTGTAGTATTTAAGGTACATTGTTATAGTCATGGAGTATCTTGTTAATGTAACAAAATAATGTTATGATTGTAGTAGCTTGCTACTGCTACCGCCATCTGTTGGTCTACCTACTATGTCTGTATGTTGTGTCAAAAATCAGTCTATAAAAACGAGCCACTGTGTTTTACTTACAGGTTATGGGCTAACGTAAAATAAAATATTTTTAATAGATTCAAGTTGTTCAGTACTGTGTGGTTTTGTGTTAAAATGATGTCGAACTATTTAGCTAATATTCCGAAGTTAAAATGGCGCGAGAACTATGAAGAGTGGTGTTTTGCGGTGCAAAATGTGTTGGTGCTTGAAAACATGGCATCCGCCATTACGCAGAGGTTAGCAACGGCTTCATCTACTGAAACCCAAATCAGTGATGATGCGAAAGCTAAAGCGAAACTAGTGCTTACCATTGATCCATCATTGTATGTGCACATAAAACACGCCGCAACAACCTACGATCTGTGGGAAAAGTTGAAGAATTTGTTCGATGATACCGGCTATACAAGAAAAATTGGTTTGCCGCGTAAACTCATCAACATTCGACTTGAAAACTGTGAATCGATGACCCAGTACGTAACTCAGATAGTTGAAACAAGCCAGCGACTACAAGGTACAGGTTTCAAAATATCAGCTGAGTGGATCGGTGCATTAATGTTGGCAGGATTACCTGATAAATATGGTCCTATGCTTATGGCCATAGAACATTCGGGCATAGAAATAAGTGCAGATGTCATAAAAACGAAGCTCATGGACATGTGTAGTGAAGTTGGATCTGTTTCCGTTTCCAGTTCGGAGACTGCTTTTGCTGCGAATAATCGGCAAAGAATTAAATATAATGGCAACACTAATTATGACCAGAGACAGACATTAACGTCAAGACCTGGCAAAGTCATCAAGTGTTATAGATGTAAACAAACCGGTCACTACAAAAATCAGTGTCCGACAAATTCCGAAACAAGCAAAACAATCCAATGCCTTTAGTGCTATTTTTTTGAGTGGAAAATTCAATTGCGATAATTGGTACGTCGATAGCGGGGCCAGTAAACACATGACAGCGAGAAAAGAATACGTTGTGAATCCATCTTATAAACATAAAACCAAGGAGATCATAGTTGCGAACAAAACGTGTGTTCCGGTGCTGTGTTCGGGTGATATAAACATAATTACAGTTGTAAATGATGTAGAATACAACATCACAGTTTCCGAAGTATTGTGCATACCCAATTTAACGACATCTTGCTTTCAGTGAGTAGATTGATTGAGAACGGAAATAATGTAGTGTTCAAAGAGAAATGTTGCTACATTTACAATCAACAAGGTACTCTAGTTAGAAAAGCAGAACAAGTTGATGGTGTGTACAGATTACACACTAAGGATGTGGAACAGATATTGACAGCGACAGCCAAAACATCCAGTGAAACTTGGCATCGACGTTTGGGGCACATTAACAATGCCAGTATGAACAAAATGAAAAATGGAGCTGCTGAAGGAATCTCATACACAGATATAGCAAACATAGACAAATCTAAGTGTACAGTGTGTGGTAAGGGAAAGCAGACAAGGCATCCTTTTCAGCCTAGCTCATCCATCACAGGAAATGTACTAGATTTGATACATTCAGATGTGTGCGGTCCTATGGAGAATGTATCCATTGGAGGATCCAGATACTATGTACTGTTCGTGGGTGACTACAGTAAAATGGCTTTCATTTATTTCATGAAGACAAAGTCTGAGGTATTTAAATATTTTAAAGAATTTCAGTCCATGGTTGAGAACCAGAAAAACAGGAAAATTAAAGTTTTTCGGACAGATAACGGCGGTGAGTACTGCAATCAAGACTTTGATAAATATCTGAAACAGCAAGGCATAATTCACCTAAGAACTACCCCTTACACGCCAGAACAAAACGGTGTATGTGAGAGAATGAATAGATCTTTGGTGGAAAAGGCAAGGTGTCAAATTTTTGATGCGTGTTTAGACAAAAAGTTTTGGGCAGAAGCCGTGCATACCTCTGTTTATTTAAGAAATCGGTCAGTTGTTACCGGGTTGAATGATATGACTCCTTATGAAGTTTGGACAGGGAACAAGCCCAACTTAAGTCATGTTCGTATTTTCGGAAGTAAAGTTATGATGGACATTCCCAAAGAGAAGAGGTTAAAATGGGATGAGAAGGCCAGAGAACTCATTTTGGTTGGTTATGCAGAGAATGTGAAGGGCTATAGGGTTTATGACCCAGAAAATAACTCAGTCACAACAAGCAGAGACATCATAATTATGGAGAAAACTGAGAATACAGTGGATATCCCCATTGAATGCAAGGATTCAGCGAAGGATCAGGAACATGAGGAAGGAGAGGAGGAAAGTGGTTTCAATGACACAGATATTGATGAGAAGGATATCACGTATGTACCAGATGCTTCTTCGGTAAGTGACACATACGATAGCTGTGATACTTCTAATACAGCATCAGAATCAGATGAGTCAATCATAAACGTGAATCAAAAAGTTACAGAAAAACGAGTGAGAAAAATACCAAGTAACAATTTGTGTATTACAGAGCCAGAAGATCACAATGTAACGGATATTACACTCGAGGAAGCTTTAAATGGACCGGAAAGCAAACATATAGATATTAGATATCATTTTGTTAGGGAGGCAGTGGCAAACATGTTTATAAAAGTAGATTATTTGGAAACAAACAATATGCCAGCTGATATTTTTACAAAGAGCTTGGGTGCTATAAAGCATAAATATTTTACTAAAATGCTTGGTGTATTGCCTGTTAATAATATGTAATTATGTAAACATGATTTTGTTAAGCGGAGGTGTTAATGTAACAAAATAATGTTATGATTGTTGTAGCTTGCTACTACTACCGCCATCTGTTGGTCTACCTACTAGAGGTATGTCTGTATGTTGTGTCAAAAATCAGTCTATAAAAACGAGCCACTGTGTTTTACTTACATATCTAAGGTAGAATATTATAGTTTTGATGAGTCATATAACTTGCCTTTGAATATAAGAATACATGAAAATGTAAAAAAATACCGCATCTACACAGAAAAATATTAACATCTCAAGTATTTTTCAGCGCGCAATACATCTAAGTTACTTTCTCCGGAGCATGTCCGCAAGATTATACCCCATCTGTGATACTCCCACAAAGCTATGCAAAACCAGTATAAGCTGACCGTTGAATATAAGGAATGATCATATAAATTGAGACCACGATAAATTGGTTATGTATATGTCAATGTGTAGACGTTCGTGTAGTACCTGTACTCTCATATCATCTCGTACTATTTCATTTGCATAATACACTTATAAGGTCTGCAGTCCCTTTGGATGGTCGCCATATCAATTAGGTCAGTTAGGAAGATTTTTTAAATATCTAGAATAATTATATTGTGGCTAATATATTTACAACTTAAAGTTAAATTGATATTTATGTATAAGACAACATTAGAAAAAAAGTAAGATATGGCATCGAAAAAATTATCCTCGTCGTAGTCGTGAGGATTATTTAGTTTGTATATTTAATAAGTGGTTTGGTTATAGTTAATATTTAGTTTAATTGAATGTATAAAAATCATTAAAATTAATTTAATCCTACAATCAATTGAAAAGCATTAAAAAAAAATATATATATTTACAAGACTACCTCGTTGGCCGAGTGGTCGCAAGTTCACACTTGCGACCACTTAGCCAACGAGGCAGTCACTGCGGTCACCTGCCGGGCACGGCTTCGGGTTCGATTCGGGTCGGGCAAAATATTACTGGGTTTTTAAAAAATTCTCAGTAGTAACACGGAGCCTGGAAATGTGCCCGGCAATAGGTTCACCCCCTATTACATGGGACTCATAACATAAATAGTGAAAAGTTGGTGTTACATTGTACAGTGGCATAATGTACACTTCTGCCTACCCCTTCGGGGATAAAAGGCGTGATGTTATGTTATGTTATTTACAATTCTTGGACAATTGTTTATAAGTAGAATTTGCTTACTTTACAAAAACCTTAGTAAAATGTAATAATAAATCCTATAAAGGCATAATATGTTGAAACAAATTAAAACCAATTCCAATCTAATTCCTTAAAAAACTTTATATACGAAAAAGCGATTGTTAAAAGTAAAAATTAAAGAGATCCTTAGAAATATAATTGTCATTATAATTAGTAAAGTAGCCGCCATCTTAATTTGCATGACGTAATGATGTCGTTACGTGATTACATTTTTGAATGATAATTTCCATCTCATTTAGGTCAAGAGCCGATGGATTTCGTCTCTGAAATTTTCATCTTTGAGATAAAAGTATACTATATAAACCAATAGTAATGGGACCATTGTTATATTGTTTCTATGTAAATTAACTTAATATTTTTAGAACTAAATCGTAATTACTTCTACTATGGGTCACTACTAAGGGCCTTTTTTTCAATCATCAGTTAATTCTTAACTGTTGACATTGACATTTGACAGTTTTCAGTATGGAAGAATTGTCAAGTTATTCCTCAGTTAAAATCTATCTGGCGTTGGAAAAATTAGCCCTAAGCCTGCATAACGTACTAAATTTAAAACTTATTGTATATGTCTGCACGTGCACACACAATACAATATATTTGTTATATGACTTAGAAGATCTCTACTAGTTTCAAGTCCTAACGGGATTCTTATTAATGCTAGATTGCGCGGACTGCGCACTGCCTCATTGGTCGATTGGTCGCACGTGCGACTGCCAGGCAAGGGGTCTTCGACTACCAGGTCGAGCAAAGTATTACTGGGTTTTTTAAAAAATTCTCAGTCTCACAATTCCAATCTCCGTGGATTGGAATTGTGCCCGGTATATGGTAATAGGCTCACCCCCTATTACATGGGGCTCATAACACAAATAGTAAAAAGTGGGTGTTACATTGTACAGTGGCATTAAGTGCCGTAAATAATGTGCACCTCTGCCGTGACGTTATGTTATATGCGCGGACCGCCAGCAGACTTAGCATAGTTATTATACAAATGTAATAGAAATCAGAACACAGAAGAAAATATATTTATGAGCCTTGCACACGTTCCAAAGGGCATCTTCCTTAAAAAACATTTATAGGTTACGTTCTGTCATTCTTACAATCCAATTGAAAAGTCTACGATAGCTATTTCTTCTCTCTATCTATAAAATTTCTTTCAATGCAAATGTTCTATAGCAAAATTCTTATAAAAATGGATGCTATTGAACTGTTATCGGTGTAAATTGACCCAGATTTTCAACATTGCACTATGAATACTGAAAGAAAGTCTCATTAGTCTGAAAAGGAGTATTGAGTGTATTTCCTTCTTACAGTGAAGTAGTGTAATTAGCTTATTTTCAGTGGAAAACTTCGTTCACAGTAGCAAACTGACAATAAGTGCACTTCTTTAGTTTTATAAAGGAAACACTCTTTTGTTAAAGGAGTTTTGTCTGTTTTTCTTATTTATTTGAACCTTGCCGAGGTTGGAGTAGTTAGAGGGGGATGGACGATTTCTTTTGACTTGTTAAATGCAGATTAAGAGTTTATTTACTTGTATTGCTTTTGCTGTTTTGATGTTGTGTTGTTATTTTTGTCAGGTATAGTGATGCATTAATGATTAGAAAGGACGATGAGTTTGATTTACCTACTCTCGATTTTAAAGTCAGAAAAGTCGATTTGAAATAACAGTGGCAATTAATCACAGAAGTAATGTCAAACAACCTTTGATGGACTAAAAATAAATCTAGATAATATAAAAACTATCCATCGTCGCAAAAAAGAGAAAAAAATGATTTCGAAATATTATTTTTGAGCTAGGAATATTCAGTAAACATTTCGTTATTATTTTAAAAGCTGACTTCTCTGTCGTTGGGCGTGAAATTATAAACAATATGGACGCAATTTGTCAAATGGATGTTTCTCTTCAATATAGGTATAGGGTTATTGTCCCAAGGGGATGAGCACAGGTGTAGCTTTGTTCAAATACATCAATGATTTATGATATGTGCATTTTTATTTTTGTGAAAAAATCTTTTTTTTACTATTTGTTTTTAATATATTTGATGAGCTGACGTTTGACTACTATCTCGCCTAGTGTAAGCTATGATGTGGTCTACGATGACCTCGTGCAAGAAATGAAAATATTTATTTTACCAGAATATTTGGGCACTCGGTTTCGAAATATTTAGTAACATGGTGTTTTTGCACTTTGTCTGGTGATAGTTATCTCGTTACAAAATATATATTAACAAAATAACTGGAATTGTGCCCGGTATGTATATAGTACCAGGCATCTGGCCACGCATCGTCCGATAATTAAGGAGGGAAATATGGGGGTTACCTGGTAAGTTTTCCGGAAGTTTTGAAAATCAGAAATTTTATAGATTTTGATATGGTCTTTTCGAGTGGCGCACGTACAAAGGTGCAAAATGGAAATCGAAGAGAGGACACTGAAATCTACATAATCGCCGATTTTCAAAACTCCAGGAAAACATTCCAGGTAGAACTAACAAATTACTGAAGTATGTAGGTATTACATATAATGGATTATATTTATGAGCTTTTTTTTTAAGTGGGGAAAATCCTCGAATGTCTTCTCCCGCCTGGGTGAGGCGGGAGGGAGTGTCAGACTCTCACTGACTAAAAACCACTCCGTTCCTTTTCCTGCACGTCGAGCCGGAGCCCCGGTAACCCGTTAGGTTCTCTGCGACATATTTATGAGTTTATGATACGAACAACCTAACTAGTCAAAATAATTCTTTTATAAACTACGGTTAAAAAAACCGACTTGTATACCCTCTTTTTTTGACGTCGGTAAATTAATATGCTGAAATCTTCTCCTTAGTGTAACAAACGCTTTACTGAAAACCGCATCAAAGTCGGTTCAGCCAATCGCGAGATTATCTCTCACAAACATACATACATACCTACATATAATTGTAGAGGTGAAACTGGATACCTCCTTTTTTGAAGTCAGTTAACAACCCTTCCATTAGTCGGGTAAAAAGTAAAAGTAGGTGTAATAACTATATAACATAATATCACGCCTTTTATCCCTGAGGGGGTAGGCAGAGGTGCACATTACGGCACTTAATACCACTATACTATGCCCTTTTTTTCACTGAGATTTTTTTTAAAACCGAATAGGTAGTAATTCGGCCGACCCGGGAATCGAACCCGAGACCCCTTGAGCGGCAGTCGCTCTTGCGACCACTGGGCCAGCGAGGCAGTGTAATAATTATATCTGAATTAACTAAAAAAACACGAGTTACTCCCGTAAATATACTGAGTAAGCTCGACTTGTTTCGAGTGAAAATAAGACTCTTCCTTATGAGCAGGGTGCGCGGTCGTAGCGATGTCGCGCAGTTCAGTATGTCTCACGATAGTTATTATAGAAACTACTATATCTCTGCCATTCCATTTAGGGATTAGCTGGCATAATGATGATGTGTATGTTTTTAGACATCCCAAGGACGACCCCTTCATTGTAGCGTGGAGTATTGTTTTTGCAGTATAGCCCCAACAAAGCACCAAACAGATTACATTTAATTATTCATACACACATCCTGTACGGGAAACGTCACATTTCATAGGATGTGTCGAGGCTCAAAGGGCGTAACCGCCATTTTGGTGAAAATGACTTTTTATTGCATTTTTCTTTATTATTAAGTTCTTCATCTATATGTATTGACGTAAATGGAAAAGCTCCAAATCGTATCAGCTCCATTTATGTAAAAAGTAACTTCTGCCCGCAGCATCACCCGCGATCCCATGGGCAAAAAGTAGCCTTTTTTTAATGGGGGAATATCATCGAATGACTTTTTCCGCCCCTGGGTGAGGCGGAAGGGAGTGTCAGACTCTTACTGACTAAAAACTACCCCGTTCCTTCTCCTGTAGGTCGAGCCGGAGCCCCGGTAACCCGTTAGGTTCCCCGCGACTCCGTATCGGCATCAGCCCTATTGGGCCCTATCCGTGGTAGTCTGGCTCTTAGAGGCTTATAGCCTACTTTTGTGTATGTTTGTTACTCAATCATGTCAAAACGGCTGAAGGGATCGGAATGAAATTTGGAACAGGGGTAGATTATAGATATATTTTGTTGTTTGATACAGAAACTTTTTTCAACATCATAAACACAATGGTTGCTATCTAGTGATGGCAACCATGGCATCTAGTGATGGCAACTATTGTGTTTTATTATGGACTTATGGTTTAGTAACCATAAGTCCATAATATAAGACTTAAGATTTAAAAGTTATGTCACTTATACTTTTTTTGGTCTCCTGTAAAATTGAGTTCTGGGACTTACGCAGTTTGTGCTCGAAGGTATCGTTATGTGCTCAGAAATACTTCCGGAAAGCGATGTTTTTCAGTAAAATGAGCTTATGTTGGAATATTAATGTTGGTTTTATATTGCAAGGGTCTTGATTCCTGCTGTTTTGTTGGGTTTCTTTTTGTTATTACGTCCTTAGTGGATTGTCAAGTTGTGTTTTAGTGAGCTGCCGTTTTGGTGGTGATTTTTCGTAGCGTTATATTTAGTAGACTGATACTAGTTTGTAAGCAAATACCTTACTTATTTTAATTATCTCGACTTTAACTGCACCATGTATTTGTTAAATAGATGTGTGACTGTAGACCAAAATGTTTATAATTTTATTGACAGAGTTGTAACATTTCGATGTAACAAACGTCAGTTCTTAAATTCCTATTCTATTGCAAATTTCATATAAAGAACATAATATAACATCACGCCTTTTACCCCCGAAGGGGTAGGCAGATGTGCAAATTACGGCACTTGATGCCACTGTACAATGTAACACCCACTTTTCACTGTTTATGTTATGCGCCCCATGTAATAGGGGGTGTGCCTATTGCCATATACCGGGCATAATTCCAGGCTCCGTGCTACCACTGATATTTTTTTAAACTCAGTAATACTTTACCCGAGTCGAACCCGAGACCTCTGGGACCACTCGGCCTACGAGGTCATATACTTACCTCAGTTTACCCTTATGCGAAAACATAGGCATTATATTAAATTGAGATATATGCATTTGCAATCTAAGTTGGCACGGCTAGGGCATGCAGTCCATTAAGTGCCATTAGTGTTGCAATTAGTGGATCGAATGAGCTAAGTAAGAGTAGTGTAGCGTATATGATAAAGATGAGTTACGATACAGTAGTCTGTATCGTAACTCATCTTTATTATATAGTATTAACTATATTGTGGCTAAAGTAATTTATGCAAACTATGCGTATGTTGTAAGTGGTAGACAGTCCAAATTTATGAGTAACATGCTTATTGCCATGGACATGTCTCGTTTATCACAAAATGCATTAGGGTGCGCTACATCTCATCATTAACAACAGCTTATAAGTAGCCACTGCAGACCAAAGGTCTCTCTTCACACGGAGAAGGTTTGAGCATTAGTTACCAGCGTGGCGTAACATTTATCTAGCAATCTAGCAATATGTTTTGTTTTTAGTAAAAACGTTGTCCCATACTAGGATTTTCTCCTGTGCCGAGGGTGCATTTACAAACGTACAAGTTCACATACACAATGACACACAGACACGAAACAACAATTTGTGGATCACACAAAGAGCGGAGCTGCTCTTTGTGCGGGAATAGGCTGATATTATATTATTTTGTACCTATACCTGACTAAGATATAGGTACAAAATAATACATATATATGGGATATCGTCTTACATTATTATTCATACGTATATAATATATATATATATATATATATATATATATATATTGGTAAACTTACACGCCTGACCACAGTCGCTCCACATATAAAGGTTCATGTTACTCCATTAATATTTATAAACGAATAATTATATTTTGCACAGGACACGTACGGACATGATGTGTAATATCCTCCGTGTATTGAGGAAAAAAAGAAAGGGGTAGCTTCGTAATTAACAGAATGAAACGACAGTTCTTTTTGTGTGGCTCCCTTGTTTCCCTAAACTAGATCATTCTAGTTAAGGTCATCCTTGGGTTTAAATCTGATGAAATGGGCAAGTATCTTTATTTTTGTGGTAGATAAACAGATGGAGGCATTTGTGTGTATGTGTTTTATTTTACGTTACGTAAATTGCCTTTAATTACCCCTTTCGGCTACAGTTCTCCTCTACATAAGATGGTTATGCATAATCTTCTCGCTCAGTGAGCGAGTTTGTAGATCGTTGCTGTCCAATCTTTGCCGAATGAGTAGTTCTTCAGTCAGCTTTTAGAATAGAAGTAAAGGTGGTCACAGCACACTACCTAGGTATGGATTATGTACGACTGTAATTATGTACGTATGTGTCAAATAATTACATACGCTCTAACTTTTTTTTTATGGCATAAGTAGGTAAACGAGCAGATGGATCACCTGATGGTAAGCAATCGGCATCGCCCATGGACACCTGGAACACCAGAGGCGTTACAAGTGCGTTACCGGCCTTTTGGGGATTAGGAGTTAGAACTACCACTTAAGGGCCGATTTTTCCACCAACAGTTAATTTTTTGAACATTCCAATTTTTTAGTATGGAAGAATTGTCAAATATATAAAGTTATTCTCTTATTGTTCCCTGGTCCTTAGTCTTATAACTTTAAACATAATTGTTCTCAATAAAAAGTAATGCAGAAAACAGCAATTCGGTTAGCTCCGGACTTCAGGTACAGAGATAAAAAATATGAAAGAGCGCAAAACAAATTCGCATTAATTCTATCTTTTCTTCGGCTCGTTTCTCGTGATCTTATTAACTACACAATTAAGAGCGAAAGGGGTAGAAATTTCATTGTAAGGGATTTTTGAAAAGGCAAAATGAATAACCCAATTTCAGTAATTCTTTGCTTACATTCTTTTACAGTTTTGGGTATTTGAGGTAGCGTTGTTTTTTTTTAAGTTTGTATTTGAAAGTTAATTTAAGCCTGGGTCCTATGATGAGGGGTATGTACCTCTATACCTATAATATGGGTTTTATGAGGTTTAGTGATTATCTTTAATTGAATTTCGTGGACTGAACAAGGGATCCCGGGTTCGATTCCCGGTTCGAGCAAAGTAGTTTTTATTAAATTCTCAGTAGTAGCACGGAATCTGGAAATGTGTCCGGTATATGGCCATAGGCTCATCTTCTATTACATGGGACTCATATAACTTAAATAGTGTAAAGTGGGTGTTGCATTGTACAGTGGCATTAAGTGCCGTAATGTGCACCTCCTCCTAACCGTTCGGGGATAAAAGGCGTGATGTTGTGTTATGAATTTGGTGAATTTAATTTTATTAGAGTAAATGATTTGAACACTTTATTAGATCGATACTTGTAGTAATTAATCACTTTGTTTAAGATCTTCGGTTTATATTATGCTCTTTATGTTGTCTTCAACCATGTACTTATGTTATGGTAAATAGAACTTGAGTCTCTATAATTTGATTGAAGCACAGGTTTTAAACTACTGGTAGAAAGAATTGTTTGCTCTTTTTACATCTGTTCGGATGAACCACATGTAACACTGAAAATAAAGACAAACAAATTAAACCTTAATAACACTGGCTTATACAGATGAAATTACTATGGCAACATAATTTGGTTATTTTATTTTCATAATAGTTGTGAAAATTAACCGAAAATATTCTTGTCATATCTTGGTACATTTGTTTTCTTTTTTCTTGTGCGATAAGCCGGTAAACGAGCAGACGGATCACCTGATGGTAAGCAATCGGCGTCGCCCATAGGCACCCAAAACACCAGAGACGTTCCAAGTGTATTACCGGCCTTTTGGGGATTAGGAGTTTGAGGATTGTTGGGGATTTAGGGATTGGGAGGGTGAGAAGTAATTGGGTCTCCGGAAACCTCACTCACACGACGAAACAAAACGCAAGCGTTGTTTTATATTGGTTTTGGAATTATTATTATAAAATTTTGGTTGTATTTTGGTAATAACAAAGTTTGAACTCTGTTAGATAAGGGTTTAGGATCCTATAGAACCCACAATAACAAGCTTACGTCTATATTTATGTCAATAGAGGTAGGTCATTGCCCTTACAACATAACAGTTCAAGGCAGTTGTCTAATGAAATATCTTCCCTACAGACTATGTGCCAACTGTTGCTAATATAGTCCTTAATTACAAGAGGAAATTGATATCGTTTAACTGCCAAAGGGGTAAACAGGGCTATACCTCTAGTTTAAGGGTAGTTTTCTCAAATTATGTCATGAAATGAAACTCAATAGGGATGATGACAGGGTATGAAAATTAAAAATCTAATTAGTCCGTGCGTCAGTTAGTTAATGAAAAAAAATTAGACACGTATTTTTTTTATTTTGTCGCATAGGAAAATAGTACTTAGATAAAACGAATTAAAGTTTAGGAGTGGGGGGTAAATACGTCATTTTAGAGTATAAATCGTACTCAAAAGACACGTCATGTAATATTTTAAATCAATATATCTTCGAAACTATTCGTTTCTGTGAGAAAATAAAAAATACGTGTCCAATGTTTTAAAATAATCTACCAAATGGACATTAAAATTAAAATTAGTCATCTACCCTATTCTCATGGGACCTAAAATGAGAAAATTTGTTATCAGGTAGACATTTTCAAGTATTAGACTAAACTGCAGACTTTCTTCTTTGACTACACATTATTTCTGAGTCAAGCATACATAGTAAATGATTATTACTTTAAAGTGTGTGTGTGTATGTGTGTATGTACGCTACTTAATCATGTCAAAACTACTGCCGGGATCGAGATCAAATTTGGGACAGGGTTAGACTATGGTGTCGTCCGCTGTATGGGCGGGACTAGGCGTTAGCGGTGTGTTCACGCGCGCCACTCGAGGAAGAAAATCGCAGCTTTTGAGGGCTGCTACGTGGTGGGACCTGCCACAATCTGCAAGGAACACAAAATGGAATCCGCAAGGGCGTCCCGGGTCACGGCCACAGGCAGAGGAGGAACAGCACGGTGGTTTTAGCCGGTAAGAGTCCGGCACACACCCCCGTCGTCCCAGAGGATGGGAAGTCCATGAGGATTTCCATAGCGTTATTAAAAAAAGGGGGTTAGACTATGGTCTAGAATAACACTTAGGGACCTTTTTATCTGAAGGAAAGCTGCGAGTAGAAGCTAGTATTTGTATAAGTAAATTTATGAATCCATGATCCAACACAACATATGAGTTTTTTAACCGCTTCAATGTACATGTACATAGAGACATTGTGTCATTTGTGTATCGTTCCAGCATTATTTTTTTTATTTACTTATCTTTATATAACAAAGGTCTCTTATAATCTAGTATTTTTGTCATAAACATAACATCATAACATCACGCCTGTTATCGCCTGTTATCCCCGAAGGGGTAAGCAGATAGATTTCGCTTTGTATAAAAATATTTTTGAATGGATTAATTACTGTTTGTTAGTTCTTAATATTGACTTTGATTTAAAGTTAGTTTGTTATAAAGCCCCACAAACCTTTGGAATGGTTTGATTGCGGGGTCAACGAGTCTCTAGACATTACAATTAAATGTACTTTAAATATTATAAACACATCTATAATATAATAGTGTCGTAACTTACACTTAAATAGACCTTAAGACATTTCCAAATAATATAAATTTAATTTGCGCTTAAATCTTTGTTTTTTTTTCACTACTGATGTCTGCCGGCAGACTATTCAATAGTTATGGTATTCAATAGATATTGGATTTTGAATGTCCTATCACCATAGTAGTCGGTGACTCTGGGTATATTCAGTCTAGCCGCAGCCACAGAACGTATATTATAGTTGTTCTTTACATAAGTTAAGTCATGCCCTTGGGTATGGTGGTGGTTAACTAACATGACATACCACCACGCCTTTTAACCCCGAAGGGGTAGGCAGAGGTGCACATTACGGCACTTAATGCCACTGTACAATGTAACACCCACTTTTCACTATTTATGTTATGAGTCCCATGTAATAGGGGGTGAGCCTATTGCTATATACCGGGCACATTTCCAGACTTCGTGCTACTACTGAGATTTTTAAAAACCCAGTAATACTTTGCCCGATTCTGGAATCCAACCCGAGACTCCTTGCCCGGCAGTCGCACTTGCGACCACTCGGCCAACGAGGCAGTCTTAACTAATGAAAGATATTTATGTTTGAATGTAATCGGTAGTGTTTTGTATACTTCCATAAGTCATACTTATTACAACCGACTTTTCAAGACATCAAAACTAAGATTTGTCCTCTAAATATATGTATAAATAACTACTACCAAACTATTTCTGTAACAAACATCTAAGATTGCGTAAGGCCGTCACACACGTATTATACCGTGACCCTAACACCGCGATTACACTGTAATCTTACACAGATGTCGCCTTAGTGTGTACACAGCTTAACGCATTAACCCCCAGAAAGCAGTGTGGGTAATATTACTTAATGATAATCTATTCAGTTTTAGTATTAGATGCTGGGTAAGGTTTGTATTAAACTGTTGATTTTATACTAAAATTGGCTGTTGCTCGCGACTTTGTTCGCGAAGAATATGAATTCTAGAACTTAACTTTTGTTTTCTTCATTTTTCCGAAATAAAAGTACTGTCACTCCTCTTAGTACATGAGCTACTTGCCAATAAAGCCTTGCAAAATTGGTCCAACCATTCCAAAGATTAGCCAGTACAAACAGACAGACAGACACAAAAATTGTAAATAATGTTATTTGTAGTAAAAATCGGTTATTTTAATATTGCAAACAGACACTCCAATTTTATTTATCTGTATATATTAAATGCCTGTCGTGTTTTGAAGGAATAGGTAATGTTGCTGTTAATCGAATCGATTAAGACATAAAAGCAAATGATCTCGGGTATGAATTTGATCAGCTATAGTTTAGAATTGTCCTCATTGAAAGATTAGCAATTTGCTGCTCTTATTGCATGGGACTCATTGTTAAAATTGATGATATATATTCTATGTTCACTTTAACGGATCCTTTTTTGAGAAATGCGATTAATATGTCTCCCTGTGAACTTAGGAAAGATGGTGTTATATCGTCGAGTGAGCGAGGTTACCCAAGGCCGAATTACCTCCCTCCCCCTTTTCCCAATCCCTGAATCCCCAACAATCCTCACATTTCTAATATTCCCAAAAGGCTGGTCGTACTTGTAACGCCTCTGGTGTTGCAGATGTCATTGGGCGACGCCGATTGCTTACCATCAGGTGATACGTGTCCTAGTTTACCGACGTATTTCTTAAAAAAACACATAGACAAAAATGAACAAAATATTTGTTTCCAGTCGCAATACTCGAAAACGTTACCGAAGATAGGCGCTGGCACTTAAAATTCATCACAAACTTAATTCAGAACTCGTTTCTTAAAATGTTCACCTTTTCAAATGTTCTTTTGGGTGAGTACTTAAAGTTTGGCTGACTCGTCTGCTCAAAGGTTTCTCGCCTCTTCAAAGTGTGAGTTTTGTAACACAATGAATTTTTAAGTGGCTCACAATGAGCACCTCTTGTGAGGGGATTCAGGCATTAATAGTACCTTCTTTGTTAGGTTGTATAACATTGCTGTGCAGTCGGAATGATTCGTCAATCGAGTACGGAATAATTCCTTAACATTTATTTGTTATAAAGCTTCATGCACAAAATGTACATAGGGTGGGTCCCAGTCTGACCTTTGGGTGATGCAGAGAAGAGTTAATGGTGTGAGCAAGAAGCAAGCAACTATTTAATAGAGCAAATGAAATAGATACACTTACATATTTCAGAGATAAACATAAATAAACATAATTATAATTGAGGTTTACCTACACACGAGTAACACAATACACATCTTTATTATGATTAAGAAAAAGTAAGTTGTGTGTTGAGCAAAGCATTATTCATTTTTTGATACAGAATACAGTATTTGTACGACTGTTTAAATATTGTGGGTTAAATTATAATTCGGGTAAAGTAATCTCGTTTTTCAAATGTAGGCATATTTAACAGCCGTCAACCGTTAAATAGGCTCACCTAACTGCTTACTTTTTTGTGAATAGTGCCTACTTGCCTTCCCCATCTGGGGATGTAATAATAAATAATAATAAATTTATTTATTATCTCTCTACACAAAGGATACTTTATAGAAATAAGATACAATAATCCGATGCAAACAATGTACTCCTTTGTGAGAGACTGGAGTCCATACCAGGATTCCCTGTGTGGATCTCCAGGCTCCCACCTCGCGGTGTTACTTAAGATTATGTCTGTATTTAAGATTATATTATATATATTTAGTTACTTAAGATTATATCTGTGTATATTCTATGTATGTACTTACAAACACTCTCCTTACAGACAGCTCGTCTAGCATGGCACATATTGACAAAGAACTGAAATCCCTTCTTGTATCTGCTGAACATCATGCACACTGGCTCCAGGTCCAGCTCAGGAAGATCCTGGCACACATTCGCACATAGACGTTTGGTTGCATGTTGCATGTTTTCATGCAGTAAGTGTGTTACTTTTGGCGCTGCACCCACTAAAACTGATTAGATTTCAACAATGAATAAGTACTTGCCGAAGGATGGTGTGGGCGATGTTGAGGGAGAGCCCTCTTCGTCATATATATCGGTAGAGGTATGTTTATGCAGCAATAAAACAATTAAATCTTCATAAATAAAAATAATGTTTACTTTCGACAGTGCACCTTTACTTGTTCCTGCCTGCTGTTGTGCGATGTTGAAAGTCAATCAATCTCCCCAACTCTTAGGCGGACATGACGTCATAATTAACTGTTGAAGCGCGCCATCATTATTCATTTTGTTGTTATTCCTTCGTTTTGTAGTAAATCGACATCCCATACTAATGACCGTTCCGACATACAAGTATATCATATTTGGTCACCTCGCCCATGTGTTCTATATGCTAGAGTCGTAAGCGTCGACCAATGGACTACACTTAATAATAACTACGAAGCAGTGCTCTCTGATAAACCTATCCCTTGAAGATGTTGCGGAGAACCTAACGGGTTACCAAGGCTCCAGCTCGACGTGCCAGAGAAGGAACGGGGTGGTTTTTAGCCAGTGAGAGTCTGACACCCTCTCCCGCCTCACCTAGGCGGGAGCAGTCATTCGATGATTTTTCCCCCTTAAAAATTGAGGATTGTAGTTGGATCACAAAATATTTTATAAGAGGAGGATGAACTGATTAGTACCTAACTTCACTGAAGTACAAACTAATGGATAATCCGAGGATTAAACACAGAAATTCAAGTGCACAGCTTATACGAGGGCCTGTCGGATATGTCATAGCTTGTGCTATAATCTTAAGTTGTATTTTTTTGGATGTAGGTAGTGCTAATTATTAATTTGCTGTGCTGTTCTCTTTGAGTTAACATCTTATTAAATTTATTTCTTGCTGTGTATTTTTTTTTAATCTTATCCTGCTAAGCCATGTCTTTAATACAGTTCGTTTACTGACAAACCAGTTATTAGTATGTTTGTGTTGATTTTTTTTTATTATATGAAATGGTCCACTCTCAGTTCTTTATCGTTCACTTTATTAATTATTTCTCAGAAGGGAAAGTGCTCGTCTGTATTGAAAAGTATTCGAAGTAGAATCTTTGAATCTGATATATTTTTGAGAGGATTGTAGTTTCCACCACCTTACAAAGGGATTATATTTTTTGATTGATTGCATTGGATTGATAGTCACAAAATATGCGACTTATTTTTTTTCTGTGTGTAGTACCTCGTTTTGGAATATTTGTATGTTATTTTGTAATACCTTCTCAACCAGAATAAAACTTAATATGGTATTTTTTGTCTGATCTAATAATCTAATCGAATCTATGATTGAACTAATATTGTTAGAGAATTTTAAATGTCGCATTTTGTCAAAAAAAAATGTTTATTGTTACTTTCTCTTCTGAAACTTTCTACGCCAAGCCACTTCCACTGTCATAAGATTTCTGAATTTCTATCTACTAATACACACTGTCCACCATGTACGCTGCATGAGCCCGCCCGTTTTTTGAAACTAGACGAACTTCTCTCAACAATTCAACGTGAGTAAGCAGTTTATTTCAATTACTTAATATATCTACTACACTATAAAAAGTAAAGATTTACCAATCACAACCGTCGAAATTAGGATAGTCAGCCAAAACATGCCAACAATAGAACTTCAGTTTCCAATTGAAAACACAATTTTATTTTATTGCTATTTTATTATTTACGAGAACAATTCTCTATTTTATTGTATTAGACTTATCGAGTATTTCAATAAAATCGTTACATTTTAAAAACTATTTTCAATCAAACTTTACACTTTTAATTTAAATTAAGAATACATTAACGGTTTTTATATTTAAAAACTGGTAACATTGAGTTCTTATTTTAAAAGTTTTTTCTTTTTAACGTAAAATCTAGAGTAAAGTTTGTAACAGAAATTAAAATGGTCAAGTTTAAGTTAAGAATTTAGGATTTTTCATCATCAGTGCTAAATTGTAGAAGTACCAGTTCGTATGTCACTATTGTTCCTGCGATCTGTAACAAAAAATGTAGCTTAAGCATTTATTTCTTAATGAAGAATGTTCAGTTGTTTGAACATGATAATCCTTGAAAGATCTAGTCCAACTTCAGTAATGATTCTTGCTGGAATACGAAAACGTTACTCAATTTTAAGTCATGCTCATTTCATTCATTCATGCTTAAATATCGTGCCATCTCTGTTATTTTACAAAGAATTAGTAGTGACAGAACTATACTTAAGCGCGACTTAAAATTGAGTAACGTTTCAGTATTCGGGCATATATATTTCATTCTCCTGTTTCCGAAGACGTGATACAAGAAGATATTTCTGACTCAGTTTATAATGATTATCGTGAGATATGCTGAATTAACTAAAATTTTCGAGTTACTCACGTAAATATACTGAGAGTAGTATGCGCGATCGCAGCTATGTCGCACAGCCTACTGTAGGCTGCTTTCCTCAGTATGTTTACGTGAGCAACTTGTATTTTTTGTTAATTAATGACCCTTGTAAATATCTAAACACCCAATAGCAGTTCGCCTGATTGCGGAATTAAAATCACGACCTCTTGCTAAGTAACCGTACTTACGACCATTCAATCAACTAGATTCTCATAATAAAAAAACCGACTTCAAAAACTAATGAAAAACGAAAAGTATAAACTAAAAAGGAAAAAGTAACTATAATTGGTCATACGTACTTATAGCTTACACACCCACTGATAGGTGAGAAGAAACTGATGAACCATCAGGTAATCATTAACTGTAGAATCATTCCAAAATCGGCCCTAAGTCCTCAATTACTTTCAGACGAACAAGTCTAAACTCTCTAAAAGCTAGAGATAAAATCGTTCACTGTACAACGATACGAATTCCTGTATTGTCAGTCTCCATTGTACAGGCTACACAGTACATACTAAGCCACACAAAACCAGTAAAGGCTGACCGACGAATGTGTAGAAAGATTATGCAAAAGGAGACCATGGTGAACTGGTTTTGCGTAACTTGGTGTGTACCGGAGGCAAATGACGGGAGTCATCCAAGCTTGGTTGACGTTTCCATTCAGTTGCCTTGATTGATTTGCGAATTCATACAATGATTTGCAGATGTTCGATGTAAAAGGTCTATTGGGTAAATGCTGGGTGCTTTGTTGAGATGACTGCGATAGTCTTAGACCAATTAATTAACAGACGCACCTTATTTTACATAACATAACATGTTATATACATTATAACATAACATCACGCCTTTTATCCCCGAAGGGGTAAGTAGAGGTGCACATTATGCCACTGTACAATGTAACACCCACTTTTCACTATTTATGTTATGAGTCCCATGTAATAGGGGGTGAGCCTATTGCCATATACCGGGCACATTTCCAGACTCCGTGCTACTACTGAGATTTTTTTGAAAACCCAGTAATACTTTGCCCGACCCGGGAATCTCGAGACCCCTTGCCTGACAGTCGCACTTGCGACCACTCGGCCAACGAGGCAGCGGACCTTATTTTAATGTGTTAAAATTTGGTTTTGACGTTAAAAAGTGCCTTCCTAGTCTAATTTAAATAAATAATATTGAGTTTGATTTTGAATATAAAACATCCTAGTAACAGTTACTTTGTTAATATGAAACGAAGCATAAACAACAGATATAAACAAGAGTCCTTTGCCGTGTGCAGCTCAGTGAGCTGCTAAAGGGCAGTCCGAAACTTACTAGAGACGTAGATCAAAATATATTTTGACCATGTTTATTAAATGTATTATAACACTAACTTCATATTATTATTAGGTCGTTTTGTAAAAAAGTTATCAATACAAGGTTCGTAATGAATTCCCAACTACTTAATATTGTAAATACCAAAGTTATTATGTTTGTTTGTTACACCTTCACGTCAAAACGTAGGGATCGGGATGAAATTTGGAACAGGGGTAGACTTATAGTCTGAAATAACACACAGGCAACTTTTTACCCTTCAGGAACGCGGGTGAAGTCGCTGGCAGAAGCTACTTTTACAAGAACTAGTGTAAAATCACCTACTGATAAAATTTGTAATTTTATTTTTAAACTAGCTACTTCTGCTCGGTTTCACACGCTCGGCTTAGCTCCTATTGGTCGTAGCGTGATGTTTTAGCCTATAGTCATCCTTGATAAATGCGCTATCCGACACAAAAAGAATTATTCAAATCAGACTTGTAGTTACGGAGATTAGCGCGTTCAAACAAACAAACAAAAAACAAACTCTTCCGCTTTATATAGAGGTACATAATAGTATAAGATAACCTCTTATTTAAGAACCTCTTACAAAAAAGATTAAGCGAAATAGTCCAGCCGTGTTCTCAAGGATGATAAATGGCCAGGGAGAAATTGGGATTAATTTTTCAGTTATAGAGGTATTTTTAATGTGGGACAGTCATGCTTCGGCACCAATGGGCCGGCTCAACCGGAGTAATATCACGGCCTCACAGATGAACCGATTTGAAACAACGCTTGCGTTGGGTTTCGTCGTGTGATTAAGTTTAAAGGAAGTCCAGTTCCCCCTCCCGCCCCCTAAATTCCAAGAATACTCAAATTCCTAATCCCCGAAAGGCCGGTAACGCACTTGTAATGCCTATGTTGTTCCAGTTATCCATGGGCGACGCCGCGCCGATAGCTTACCACCAGGTGATCCGTCTGCTCGTTTACCGACTTATCAATTGTGATAATGTTTTAAATGAATTTATTTCAATGAATGATATAATTTGCGAACATTTCATATTATAGGTTTGCAAATTTTTTACATAGCGTTTACTAGCTGACTATAAAATTCTGTTGTTTAAAGCCTGCCAATCAATTTCATTTGCAATATAATGAAATTAAATTATAAAATGCTAACGTTTTCAAACACATTTGTTTTTAATTATCGTGAATTAGTTTTTCTACTGTAAAATTAAAATTGATTAATGATGCAGTTACTTCTTATTATTATTTTATGATATGGCTAATATTTTCAAATTCAGATACATTTATTAATGTGTGAGGGATATTAATGGTCAAATACTACGGATTGCGATCAACATTAATGTATATTTAACATGAATAGATTTATTAATTATTTTCTAAGCTATTGGTTATAAGAATATTTGTGTTGGCAAATACAGGTATTTACCAGTTACTATTAGTTTTCTAAGGGCCTATTGTCCCAAAACCAGATAATTTTATCGAAGGAATAAATTTGAATATTTGACAATTCTTTCATACGAATTTTATTTTACTGTGACTGCCTCGTTGGCCGAGTGGTCGCAAGTGCGACGGGCAAGGAGTCTCGGATTCGATTCCCGGGTCGGACAGATTATTACTGGGTTTTTAAAGAAAATCTAAAAGCACGGAACCTGGAAATGTGCCCGGTATATGACAATAGGCTCACCCACTATTATATGGGCATGTACAGTGACATTAAGTCCCGTAATGTGCACTTCTGCCTATCCCTTCGGGGGATAAAAGGCGTAATTTTACGTTGAATTTTATTTTATAGAATTATATTGATTGAAAAATCAGCCTTAAGAGTGATACTTTTAAACTCAATATTCGATTGTCATTACATTAATAGCAGTTGATGTCTTATTTTGTTCCGTTAACAATAATTTGAATAAATTACCGATAAAAGGCAACTAATTTTATGCTGACCTCATCAACAGCCTATAAATGCCCACTGCTGAGCAAAGCCTCTTCTCACACGGAGAAGGTTAGAGCGTTAATCACCACGCTTGCTCAATGCGGGTTGGCGATTTCAAACTTATAATTAGAAATTATAAGTCCAGGTTTCCTCACGATGTTTTTCCTTCACCGTTTGTCAGTGGTGTCTAAATAATCTTAGAAAGTACATATAACTCAGAAAAAGTCACATTGGTACTTGCCGTTGGTAGGTTTCGAACCCGCACCCTCATGCATGAGAAGCGAGCGTCTTAAACCTCCAGGCCACCACGACACTAACTGCTGACCTAAGAAGTGTCAATACTTAACAAGACAAGACAATGTCAGTACCTATATTAATTTTTGGACGAGGAAATATCGAAATATTGTATTAATAGGAGTCATTGACTTTTTCATTTTTTCTTCAAAAATTTAGCTTTATTTCGCTTGACCTTTTCTCAATTGGAATCGGTATCAAGTATTAACCAAACTCAGTTAATGTCAATGTTTTAAAAGGACTTATGTTTACTCTCCTGCTCATTGGTCGAGTGGTCGCAAGTGCGACTGCCGGGCAAGAGGTCTCGGGTTCGATTCCCACCATTAGCACGGAGTCTGGAACTGTGCCCGGTATATGGCAATAGGCTCACCCCCTATTACATGGGACTCATAACATAAATAGTGAAAAGTGGGTGTTAGATTACAGTGGCCTTAAGTGCCGTAATGTGCACCTCTGCCTACCCTTTCGGGGATAAAAGGCGTTATGTTATGTATGTTATGTAATGTTTACTCTCTGCCAGGTGCAGCAGGTGCTGAGGACGAGACTTTGTAAGATTTCGTAGGGTTTTTTATCATATTATGTAGATATTCGCTTGGCCATCGGAGTCAATAGATTATCATGGTCTACGAGATGTGGCAATTACATATTAACATATGTCCAGACTTTAGACTACTGAATAATATTTTTTTGTTGAAAAATCCATTAGCACCTTTTCATGAGATGGGCCGGTAAACGAGCTAATGGATTAAAAAGAAAGAAAGAAACCGTTTATTACGCCACGACACGACACACATGCAGAAAAAAATGCAAGAACACATAAAAGACGTTCATGGAGCATCGCAGCGCATAAGACCGGAGCTCAGGTCAAATCACCTGATGGTAAGCAATTGGCGCCGTCCTTAGAGGAGTTACAAGTCCATTGTCAGCCTTTTGGGGGATAGGGACTTGAGGACTGAGGAACCATGATTTAAAGGAGTCGGTCACCCATATACTGTCTTAATCAACTTTCAGTATTTTTGGAATTTTATTTTTATTTTTTATTCTAGTAATACTTACCGTAAGAACTAAATCTCTAGTAATGTAAAAGAAACGTAGTCCACTGAACGCAACCACGACACCATCATTGATTTGGTTCTGAAACCTTTCAACCTGTCAAAGTAAAAGGAGTTTTAAAATAAGGTACATAAAAGTGAGTTTACGTTTTATAGCTTTAGAGTACGAATCTCACAATCGGAATTGGATCGTAAAGAAGAAATCACACGGGTAACATAAATGTAGTGTTTTATTTTGATATGCAAAGACACCTTTATAAAACTGCGCACCATGTATGTGCAAGTAAATCTAAGTTTTGTAACATAATACTTACAATATTACACTCAATTTCCACCAATTCGGTAGTTTCAGGGTATCAAAATTAAAAATCTAATTAGTCCGTCAGTTAGATAATGAAAAAATATTTGACACGTTTTTTTTTATTTTCTCGTATTAAGTTGCAATACTTAGATAAAATGGCGCTAAGTTTAGGAGTGGGAGGTTGTTACGTCATAACGTGCTACAAAATGTGACACGCTGTGACGTCACACGATATTTCAAATTAATATTTCGTGGAAAGTATTTAATTTTGTGAGAAAAGAAAAAAATACGTGTAAAGTTTTAAATTAATCTACCAGACGATAGATTTAGGAAAAAATAAAATCAAATTTAGGAAAGTACCCTATTACATTATTAGGATGTAATAGGGGATGGTTCTGTTGTTAATTAAATGTTACTACTGAGAAATATTTGTAAAATTAAACAATATTTTGCCTGGGAATCGTACCCAATACCTTTAGTTAGTAAGTCACACTGGCGACCCCTTGACCAATTCCGCAGTTATCAAAAAACCATTATTACCAAAAAATAAAAATTTCCAATACTATACTCGGAATTTTAATTCGATTCCAGATTTGACAATTTCAGTGTTGCAACGTTATGACAAGTACTAAATAGTGACGTTGCGAAATTATTCGATATGGAAATGCAATATTTCTGGATCGATTCTTCTCGTTTATAATTTTGCGCTCGTAAACTAAGTATATCAGGAAATTAAATATTTCTGAACCGATAATTTAGTTTTGATGATTAATTAACGATCTGAGACTTTTCTTTTATAATGTGTGTGAAATAAATAAAAAAATGTAATCATGAAGAAACATGACAAATAAAACAGATAGATGTATTATGGTAATAAGTTATTTTATAAATTGTCGCCGTCATCGCTATCGCTATCGCTGTCACTTTCTGTAACATTTATTATAAAACACACACACTGATTGTTTATCGATTTTTGTGTTCATCACTACACTATTATATGTGGTATCATTATTTCACAAAATGACAGTAGCTATTGTCAAATCTGGAATCTAATTCAAATTCTGACTATAGATACTGTATTTACAGTCTAAGAACTAAACCATTTTTTAACACAACTTTAAAATTCGAACCTGGTTTAAAGAAATACCATAGAGAATTTTTCCTAGCTACGAACCTCTTTGCAGTATGACGTTGTAGGCACAGCAAGCAGGATGGGCCCCGGTACCATAGAGGCTGAATGTATGCGTGCAGCCACTAGTGCCACAGACAGGAACCGAACGAACAGAGACACTGACGAATACGTGAGGTAAGCTGGGTATATGTAGTATCGGGTGTAACTGGAAAATGAAATGTTAGGCTGGTTTTTAGGAACAAAGAAGCTATAGGTATATTTTTTGAAGAGAATATCAGAAATGTACAGTGTTGAACGAAACTTATACTAGTAAATTAATTTTATACCTTTTTGGCTTGCTGTCGCATTTTTTTTCTAGTACTGGCCACATTTCAGGCTTAATCTAATTAAGAATTAAATTCTGTTTTTAAGACTCGGAACATTATAAGGAAAGATACACTTTGTGCATGCAACCATGCGACTTTTTGATTAACAAAGCATTGTTTCGTGTCTAAATAAAACGAATAAATTCAGTTGTTGAAAATGTTGACGAATAAATATTTCAAAATACTATTTATTATTTTTTTAAGGTGTAATAATTTAAGTTCATAGTTATTTATATTTTAAGTTGTATATATTTTCTTTTAGTAATAGTAATTATAATTTTTCCTATTTCTTTATTTAATCCTATAGTATCTCATTGAAAAGAAAAATGAAAGTGCAACACGTACATATGTTGATTTCAATTGTATTATTATTATTACTTTTAATTTATTGTTGTTTTTATTATCATTATTATTGGTTGATTATATGAGAGTTACTTTTAAATTATTTATCAATATTTTATTTAATTAAATAATTTATAGCTACAGGTGAGATATCAATTGGTGTACTTTCGAGATTATTCCCGAAATATATTTTCACTCACCTATTCTCGTATGCGGGGCACGTTTTAGTAACGACTTGCGTAGTTCTTACACTATTCCTACAACAAAATTAAGTACACAAAATGTCACAGTCGAAGTTATTTACACGTTTTTCTGTTGCAGGTGGTTGGTCCTGTCATAGTGGTTCATGCCTAGCAATAGACATCTTGTGGCAGATTATGATACGAAATCAATCGAAAATTAAACATAATATTTTAATTAAGTAATCAATCAGTTTAATATGAATAAAATAAATAGTGTAAGATTTTATTATACTTGATAGGTTGGTGTTTGGCCGCCATCTCGCCTCATCATGATAGTAAGCGATGGAAACGATGGCTGACTATAGAGCATACCTACATATGAGCAACTTGTTTACTCGGGACTTGAAGACTCCCAAGTTATATATTTTGTCGGGAAACACAGGTTCCGGCAATGAATTCCATTTCTTAGCGGTTCGCACAAGGAAACTTAATGCGAAACGCTTCGTGCGAATGGTTATGATCATGGATAGTTACAAATTTATAAAATAATCTACACGTATTTTGATTCATCTGTAAAATTTATTTCAACCCAAACACTAAACCAGTAAAACCCATAGCAAAATGCAAAAAAAATATGTAAGATAATCCTATAGATGTTTTGCAAAGAAAAACTATAAAAGATGCGTGTTATCAAAATACTTACGATAGTATATTATAAAGCTGCATGCATATGAAGAAGAGGTCGTTAGCGAATGATATCAACACAATCCCGCTCAGTACGTCATCAAATCGTTTTACTAAATTCGTAGTTCGAGTGTAGTCCTCCCTTAACTCACCCCATTTTGATGCGGGGACGTAGTTCTAAAAGAAAAAATAGTACACCTACGTAAGAGTCAAAAATATAAGCGAACTCGAAGGACCATTTTGCAGGTTGGTCCGGTTAGGGGGTGTCATCTAAAGGTTGATATACACTTTGCCATCGGGCACCCAGTACCAGTTTTCTGCATTCCATATCATTTTGAAAAGCTACATCATGTTGTGTTTAATTTTTTTTTAAATAGAATAAACCACTGAACGTGCAGGTGGACATCCAAAACACCAGAGGTGTTACAAGTACGTTATTGACCTTTTGAGGTTTAGGAATTTGAGGATTGTTGGGGATTCGTGGATTGGAGAGATTGCGGCGGGGCGTTAATTGGATCTCCAGTAACCTCAATCACACAACGAAACATAACGCGAGTGTTGTTTCACGTCGGTTTTCAGTGGGGTCGTGGTACCTATCACTCCGGTGGAGCCGGCCCATTCGTGCCGAAGCATAGCGCTCCCACACGAATAGAGCGACAGAGGGATAGTTTAAAACTGAGAAATTGAGATTCAAAAGATATATTGTATGTACTATTATTATAAACAAAATAAATGCAGCAAAAAGAAAATTGGCAGAACGTTACCTTACTAGCTGTAGCCGCAATTTTCTTGTTAATCTGTTGCAATATTGAAGTGAGGTACAAACTCATGTTCACAATGAAAATATCTGCGTAGTTCCAAGTAGCCGTCGCTACTATATTCAAGTACTGAAAATAAAACTTTCATAAGTTCAAAAGTCAGTTAATATTATATTTTTGGCGCCTTGTAATACTTATGTATTCATAAATATGTTGCCCTATACTAGGATTTTCTCCTGTGTCGTGAGTGCGTTTTTAAACGTAAAAGGTAACATACACATGACACCCAGACCCGGAACAACTATTTGTTGATCAAACGAAGAGTTGCTCCGTGCGTAAATTGAACCCACGACATATTGCGCGACGGTTGTCCATCTACTGCACCAACCGTGCCGTCATATACCTTTAATTTACATTTTTTTTATTAATTAACTTTACATATACAATGTAAAATAATATGTTATTGCATAACAAAGCCTCAGCCGTTGCCGTTCGTGTGTAACAGGTCTTAGACTTTGCTGGACAGTATACAATATTTTATTTGATGATAGATTGATTTTATCTAACTTCAAGGAGGTCTACCTGCACAATAACTCCCAGAGACGCAACATAAGGCACATTGAGTTCATACAGCCATGGTGACGTCACTTTGATAAACACCTCGCCCACATCTACCGGCCCGTTGCACTCCAGTATCCCACCGATCCGCGATATTACTGACATCACGTGTTCCACTGGAAGAGACAGGTGAACAGGTGAATCTTAAAACATTACACGGTCGATTTTTACTCGATTGTGTCTATTGTCTACTTAGTTCCATTCTCGATTGATTGAAGATTTGATGGTTATAGTGATGAGTTTATCAATCACGAGATATTTACACACTAATCACAAATGTTTACTAAAGCATCGCAGCAAGATTAGTCTACAGAATTTCTTAAAAGCAGAACGCTGCTAGATGCAGATCACACAGATTTTCCGTCAGCGGATCTGCACTAGACCATGTGGTTATTGTTGAAGATCATTGGAAAGAATGAAAAATGGTAAAAATATATACTATACTGACGCCGGAGATTTTTTTATTTTCTTTTTAAGGGCGGAGATTCATCAAATGCCTGCTCCCGCCCCCGGGTGAGGCGGGAGGGAGTGTCAGACTCTTACTGACTAAAAATCACCCCGTTCCTTCTCCTGCACTTCGAGCCAGAGTCCCGGCAACCTGTTAGGTTCTCCGCGACTCCGAATCGGCATCTGTTGGGCCCCATCCGGGGTCTGATGGATCTGTGAGGCGCGCGCGGAACGCGGCGCGCCGTATGCTCGGGTCTGTTTCTGGTTGGACGGGGAGCCACCCATGCTCGCCGTCCGCAGGCCCGCGCTTATTGTGACCGGAGAAGACGCTCGTTTCCTACCAATGGCAAGTACCAATGTGACTTTTTCCATGTACTTTCTAAGATTATTCAGATACCACTGACAAACGGAGTTGGAAAACATTTGAGGAAACCTGGGCCTATAATTTCTAATTATAAGTTTGAAATTGCCAACCCGCATTGAGCAAGCGTGGTGATTCAAACCTTCTCTGAAGAAGTGGCCTTTTGTCTGCAGTGGCCACCAAGCTTTTGACCTTCCGAATTACTTACTGAATCCGATTTACTTCTGAAGCGAAGAACGACGATACTTACTGATAGCCATTCCCATGAAACCACAGCAGGCTATGTTGCATCTCCGTATGACGTTAGGGTCTATGTACTCTTCTAACTTAGAGTTGATAAGCTCTTTCATCAGAGCCGGCCATCTTGAGGCGATCCACATGAAGGAATACGTGGTAAGGGATGCTGTTGTGAAGTATATAAGGAAAGCTGCGAAAAAAAAAAAAAAAATTAGGTAGTATCAATTGGTCGTCGATGATCGACTGTTTTTAAGTGCGTTGTAATGATCGATATTTGGTTCTTAAGTGCATTAATAGATGGCGTTACAAGGCTAGCCACATTAATATAAATCATGTATTTATCATGGTCAAGTGAGGGTGGCAGTAAAAGAAAATAAAAAAAATAAATCTGACAGATGAGGATTATATAAAGAAAGGAGACAGCTAACGGGCTCCTCATTTAATTTACATAATTGCTGTAATTCAAAGCCATAATTGCTCAGAAATGTGTAATGAATAGTAAATATATAAGTATTATTGCCAGTGACAAGTGAGTGTGGTTGCAGTAACGGGGTAAGTGTTTGCGTTTACTTTACGGAAGTGTACACTGGATCATCGGCAATATTTTGCAAGGCTGATTGTTTTTACACTGTCCTCAGCTTGCGGATACGCCCTTAGTTATTTGGGAGAAACATTTAGAACTGTGATTCAGCTTCCGTTACGCCAGTTGATCTCGACGCTTACAGATCAACATATTCACCACTGTTCTCAAGTAACCGGTTGGTCTCGGGGTGTAGCGTCGTGTACGTCGACACGGTTGAACTCGGGTTCGAACCCAAGCCTTAGAGAACTTTTGTTATATCCTGTTTATTTCTGTATTCTGATTTTACTGTTTTATTTAGGGTTTATGTCTTTCCGTTATTTTTTAAGTGATTTCCAGTGATTTAATTTAGTTTAGTATTTGTCAGTGTTGAATAAATTTTTATGTACCTACCTATTGCCGCTGTTTAATCTTTCATTACCCAGTTACTTGAACCCAGGTCATTACAGCGTCTACTGAACTAAGGGCTCTCGGTTCCAGCCCCCAACTGTCTTCCAACCCAACAATGGATTGAATAACAATTTTCGAAATTTTTAAAAACAACGAACGATATCTCCTATGCTTAAATGTTTATGTTTATAATATCTGTTAGTCATACCCAGAGCTGGCAGAGACCATGGCATTGTAAACAGTCTGTAGCAACATAAACAGGTTCCTATAGACTGAAAAATAGCCATTATAACAGCAAAGAAAAACTTCCAGGAGCACTTTGTAAACCTGAGAATAGAATTCAAAATTGATTAATTGAATGTAATTATCCGGTTTAGTAGGAATAGTTTTATTTTTAACTAGCTATTGTCCGCGACTTTGTCTGCGTAAAATCGTGATTCCTGTTTCATCAATCACGCTGAAACTACTTAACGGATTTTGATGAAATTTGGTATACAGGCAGAGCATTTAATCAGGATAAAAAGTTATATCACCTAAGACAGCCTGTACTCTGCCTGTATACCAAATTTCATCAAAATCCGTTCAGTAGTTTCAGCGTGATGGACAAACATCTAAACAAACTTTCACGTTTATAATATTAGTGTGGTTAAAGTAAGTAGGAAATAAGTTATTCAATAATTGGGTATTTTCCACGGTATCAAAATTAAAGATCTAATTAGTCCGGCAGTTAGATAACGAAAAATTATTGGACACGTATTTTTTTATTTTCTCGTATTAAGTTGCAATACTTAGATAAAATAGCACTAAGTTTAGTAGTGGGAGGTCGTTACGTCATAACGTGCTACAAAATGTGGCACGCTGTGACGTCACACGATATTTCAAACTGATATATCGTCGAAAGTATCTAATTTTTTGAGGAAAGAAAAAATACATGTGTAAAGTTTTAAATTAATGTACCAGACGGACATAGGAAACTACCCCTTTGACTTAAATTAAACAATAATGAAAAGTAAAAAAATCGTCAATAGTTTGAGCGCACTAATTCATTTTGATTTCCAAAAGGATTCTTTAAAATTCTAATTCCTAGACTAAGACAGAATGTACCTCATTTTCGACAAGTCCTTTTGTGTTATTCCTGTGACTGGATTCAGTCCTATGCATGTACCACCAATAAAGAGCACCTTCATTGCTTTTTGAAAGGTAAGAAATTGATCTTTGGGTTTATTTTTACGGCCTTTATCTTGCGTAACTGAAATATGAATACATCATTAGAGAAAATTATTTAAAAGGAAAAATTTTACTTATTTCAATTATAAGACGCGGAGTCTACTAAAATTTTTATTGTCTTATTTCAATACAACATAATATCACGCCTTTTATCCTCGAAGGGGTAGGCAAAGGTGCACATCGAGACTTTATGTACACAATGTGACACCCTCTTTTCGCTATTTATATTATGAGTCCCGTGTAATAGGGGGTGAGACTATTGCCATATACCGGACACATTTTCAGACTCCGTGCTACTACAGATTTTTTTAAATACAGTAATACATTGGAATTGCACCCAAGACCCCGTGCCCGGCAGTCGTACTTGTGACATCTCGGCTAACGAGGCAGACTTAATTTCGAAAGCATTAATAATATTAAATTTTGGTACAAAAATGCATGGCATTTTCGTGTTATTAGTGGGTATGGGTATTATTTCTTTTTATTGTAAAATTGCTTCGGGTAATTGTATACACTTAGCAGCCAATGACGTAATTAGGCAATCAAATAATGTTAATTTAAAATAATACTTACCATCATCGAAAATCCAGTGTTTAGCGCTGCCCTTTTTAGAAGCACTGTCAAAGAGAACAAAAAATTACTGAAAATAATTCACCAAACAAAAATATTCACTTCATTGCACACTTACTGGTCCAGCTGATTTTCTTGTAAAACTTTGAAATTAATAATCTCTAACTCCTTTGAGACGTCTGTAAATAAATAAATTAATTTTTTTTTTATATTTCAAATCAATCGTACTCTATATTTCTATTTGATGAATTCTTTCCTTTGATTAGGTACTAACTAAACGTAATTTCTTCATTTGATTCGTTGATTTGAGTTTTTTCAAACTAGTTTTCTACATTGACTGACTTATTTAGGGTAATAGATTAGTAGACAAATGTTGATTTTGAAATTGAATCTATATCTACACGGTGTTGTTTTAAAGCCGAGTCATTTTCTAGGAGGTAACTCTGCTATCGATTCTGAGTCCGAATGAATAAAAAAATTGTAGATAAATATATTTATTTTTTTTTAAATTACGGAAATCAGTTAGTGCGAACTACACGCCGCCGTCTTGTAACTAGCTTTATAACACATGCAAACTCAAACACGTAATTGATATTATCCCTAATTTAATGAAACTCCAATAAGAAACATTGCTATCGCTTATTCTGAAAAAATGTCGAACTTAAATGATTTATTGTACCCCAACCATAATTTACTAATTTTACTGGGAGATAATGGAACGCTTCCAAAAAACGCCGCCAGGTGATTGTAAAAACAAATTTTATTTTGATAGAATTAAGGAGTTAAATATTTTCTTGATATAATAATAGATTATTATCAACTCGAGGCTAATGGTGCATGAATAACATGAAAACATAACAGAACATCATGCCTTTTAACCCCGAAGGGATAGGGAGAGGTGCACATTATGCCACTGTACAATGTAACACCCACTTTTCACTATTTATGTTATGAGTCCCATGTAATAGGGGGTGAGCCTATTGCCATATACCGGGCACAATTCCAGACTCCGTGCTACTACTGAGAATTTTTTAAAAACGCAGTATATTTTTGTCCGATCCGGGAATCGAACCCTAGACCCCTTTCCTGGCAGTCACACTAGCGACCACATGGCTAACGTGGCAGTCGAGTCGAGTACCACGAAAACCATCAATTATTGTAAAAAAAATCTTTTTGTCAGCGTTCTGTTTGCACCCTGTAGGTAAAAGTCGAACTTCGTATTCGACAGTCAACCATACAGTCGACCATAAACACATAGACACAAGTTTAAATAAAAAAAAAAACATTAAAACAACTAATAAAGAAAATATACCAACCATTAAGATGCCTACCGAATTCAGAACTCATATTCAAACACGTTTGTTCAACACCAGTCTGAAAGGACAATCAGAAACAAAGTAAGTACAATATTAAACTTACCTTCGACCCCACAATTTAGAACTATCTTGTATTAATGCCACTAGTTTATTCAAATGATTAATGCCTACATTCAGAACATGAATATTTTATCACCTCACGTCAAATTTTGAACATTGTTTGAACATAGTTTTGGAACATGACATGTCATATAAAGGGTATTGATTGATTAAATATTTTGATGTTTTATTTATTGAAGTGGTATACTTGAAGAGGGTGTGTCATTGTTGATGGTTTTGATTATTTTTACTGGAATAGATTTAAGATTAACTCGTCGAGTAACGTCATTATAGACACAATTTTAGAATAATAGGTTGCGGTCACCGGTGACCTCTTGGTGTTTGACAGTTTAATTTTGAACGTGTTTATAACAAAAATGGTGTTTTTTTCTTCTTTGGCAACCGAGTCTCCAAAACGGTGTTGTCGACTATACTGCCAGTGTCGAGTGGTGACGGCAAAATTAATGAACCGTCGAACTTAATTTTGCGGTAGTTTTTAGTTGTTAGTAGCTGGAATTACAAAACATTTGGGTTAGTAAACATAGACATTATCAATTATTTTATTGTATTTATACAGTGGTGTAAAAATAGTTGGGGGACATACGCAATACATACCTACATATATGAGTATATGTACATAATTTAGTACATCATTGAACACTGCCATATTTTGATCTCAATTTTTACATAAACAATTAATTAATTTGTGGGAAAAGTGGGTTAAAAGGAGGTGGATACTGATTGGGAGAGGGATTTGGATACTGGGAAGTTTTTTATAGAGGTCAAATGATTGGGAATTTAAGGGACACGAAAAAAAAAAATGAAAAAAAAATGTGTTCTCAAGTTCCCTCATCAAGGCCGCATTCGTACAGCGAGCTGTCGCGGACGCGGATCTTGTTGAGGAAGACTGGAGTGCTGCAATGACCGAGTCTGAGCCTGCAGAAGGATGAAACGTTATTAAAAGCAACTGATATTCGACACGATGTCCTTTATCGTAAGTTTTGAAGTCTACCTACATCTTAATAATAAAATTGTGTACGTTTGATTGTGTCGCCTGAATATTAGAACAAATTTGGATAAAATTTGGTATAGGTATTAATTTAGGCAATAGTTTTCAAGTAGACTTTGATAAAGCTTCAAGATAACTTTAGCAGTTATTGTAGGAGGTTCATACACAATGAAGTACTGTTATTTATAGATATGGTTTCTTTATTATCTTCTAATAATTACAATAGAAAAACAGAAAAGGGAAGAAAAAAATAGCTGTCACCCGGTAGTCACAACAGTAGTGACATGCGGCTCAAAATGTACGTAACGTAAACATAACCCAAACTAGCTCGAAACGTAACCCAAACTAAAGGACACAAATAAACCCAATTCAAGTAAATATGCGTACAAAGGGCGGTCTTATCACACAATGGTGATTTCTTCCAGACAACCTTTGGATGGAAATATTTGTAAGAAACCAGATAAGGGGTAGTTACGTGTACAATAAAATAAAAAAAAAAGACAAAATAAAAAAGCCTACAATACAACCTACAATAGATATAATATACTAGCAACATATAAAAAGAAATACATAAATAATATACAAAAATACAATAAGCTATGTGTGTGTGTGTTTGTGTATGTGTGTGTGCGTGTGTGTGTGTGTGTGTGTATTTGTATGCGTATGTATGTACAATTAATGAAAGGAGAAACAGAAGCTTATAGTGTGAGAAAGTGCTCTTTCACAAGGTGTTTAAACTGACGCAAAGTCCGGGCACGCCTCACCTCGATAGGCAATTCATTCCACAATCGAGCCGCTTGAACCGTATAAGATAACGTCATCATAGAGGTATAATAAAATTGTCACCAAGTTTATTGCCATGCTGCAAAGGATTTGAGAATAGTTGAAAATGTTGCAATCTAAAATTGTAACAAGATTTGACTCGACTCAAGAATCGTATCTGAAACCTTATGCTTAACAGTCACGTTTACCCCTACTTAGATGAAATACTACCCACGCAAGTAAAATGTTCTTACAATTGTTTCTTAGTGTTGGTACTTTCTGTTTCAAATTGTGTTTTAAAGGTCTAAAATTACTTTTTAGTTTCTAAATTATGTCTAGTTGTCTATTTACCTCTATGTCGTGCTTTGAAGAAGTACAGAGAAGAAACTTTTATATAACTTTTCGTTTATTTATTTATTTAACTAGATCTGATAACATTATAATCAGCCAGTAGACGTTAACGGCTGAACAAAAGCGTATATACCGTATACCATAACGTCAATATTAAAAGCCCACGGCAGGTGGTCATCGCGCGGTTCACTCAAGGTGTAGTCAAGGCTTCGGGAGAGCTCCGGCGTGGTGTCGGCGCGATGACCGCGTGCTTTCACCTCGCGGACATCGCGCCGTCGTCGCGCCGACCGCGCACCGTCCGCGCGCCGCCCGCGAGTTGGAAGCGCGCGGTCATCGCGCCGACACCACGCTGGAGCTTTCCCGAAGCCGTAATTATTTAATAGTGCTGCATCTCTATCGTCACAGTATTGAAACATACTCCTCCTTTTGTAGTACTAAACCTAAACGCCCACGAGGTTAGTTTCCTAAAATGATCTATCGTACACAGTTTAATACAAATTCTTATGAAAATCAGTTTATAAAAATAGAGTCCGATAATTAAATTTAACATGGCAATTATCGACAAAAATGTTCATTGCAAATATTTTCCAATAATAAAATTAATCGTTTATAGTGACGCGTTGGGCTATAAAAATTGGACGTCAGAATAACAAAGAGCTTCATCGTAAAGTGTTCATAAAATACCGATTGATCGACAATCGGATGCGGGATGCGATTAATCGAGTAGTAGTTCACGTACAAACGGTTATCGATTAATAATCGAGAGCTTGTTTAATACTCGATTCTTAAAATGATTGGTGTATTAATTTGCTTTTGTAGTTTGATGAATTAATAATTATGTTTACAAAACTGATCGTTGTACGTTACAGTAGTAATGGGCATGTAATTTTGGAATGTTCTTGTCAAAAAATGCAATGTAAAAATAAAATGTGATTTATTTTGTACCATATTTGTGTTATTGGATATTATTAATTATAAGTTTATAAGTTATATACCACCTAGATCACATGTTATAGTTTCTGTGTCTGATGGGGCGGGAGGAAACGGACACGGTGGAACACACTGTAGCGGAATGCCCTGCGTGGGTTGAGCACCGCCGTGCCCTCAGGGAAGTGATCGGCGATGGCGACCTCTCGCGTCCTGGCCTAGTGCAGGCCATGATGCGGAGCGAGGGGGACTGGGATGCCGTCTCCTCCTTTTGCGAAGCAGTCATGCTAGCTAAGGAGGAGGCGGGACGCGTGAGGCAGCGAAGCGCTGCCGCCTCGCAACTCAGCCATCGCGAAGGACACACCGGGCGTCGGGGATCGCGGGACGATCTCCGGCCACCGTAAGCGCGGGCCTGCGGACGGCGAGCATGGGTGGCTCCCCGTCCGACCAGAAACGTCGCGTTCCGCGCGCGCCTCAAAGAGCCATCAGACCACCACAGATCGGGCCCAATAGGGCCGATGCCGATTCGGAGTCGCGGAGAACCTAACGGGTAACCGGGGCTCCGGCTCGACGTGCAGGAGAAGGAACAGGGTGGTTTTTAGTCAGTAAGAGTCTGACACTCCCTCCCGCCCCACCCAGGCGGGAACAGTCATTCGATGATTTTCCCCCCTTAAAAAAAATAAAGATCACATGTTATGAAGTGTATAATATGTATAAAATGTGAAGAATTTTTTACGTTCGATATTTTTATTTTATTCTGTAAATATTAATCAACATTTATATTTCTTTCAAAGAAAACTTATAGATAAGTACACAACATAACATTACGTTTTTTAGCCCCAAAGGGGTAGGCAGGCAGATATTATGGCACTTAATGCCACTGTACAATGTTGCACCCACTTTTCACTATTTATGTTTAAGTCCCATGTAATAGGGAGTGATCCGATATGTATTACGAACACAAAAGCTTACATAATAGTGTCTACATTTACGCACTACAATAGACTAAAGCCTAAAAATCTGTGAACTACAAACAAAGTACTGACACTGAAACCGAATAACCCTTATTCAGCGAATATAAACTTCACTTATACAAACGAAACAAAACCTTTAGAAGTTTATTCAAACAAAGAAAACAATTCAAAAAAAAAATTCTATACGACCCTGTGCACCACAGACTAGATTATTTTCTACATCTCGACGAAAAAATGTTACAGTATATCAATATTATGTGTCACATTTTGTTAAGCTGTGGTTTACTACACAATAATGGGTGTCGAGAAAATGTGTCGTCAGCGTGTTTTCTTTTTCATGTGGCTAAGAAACTGGGATTCTTAAAATCTATTCCTAAAAGTACGTTAACAATTTTGACTTGTTTTTGCTTTGATTTCAAAATAGTTGACACATTATTTGGCATTTCCCAATTTATATATTACTAGCTGTGCCAACTTCGTCCGGAATAGTGATTCGCGGCTCCTCCCTCGTAGATAATAGTGTGATAATATGTAGCTGGTCGGGTCAACATATAGTAACCCGACCACTTAGTAATAATATTTATGCACAATTTGAAGTACATCTATGTGGTACTTTTTGAGTTTAGCCTGGACATACAAAATATCTAAAAACCAGCTTTTTTAGCTTCGGTATTGCTTGTAGATAACGCCTTATATAATTATTAAAGATTAGATAATTAAAGGTATCATATTGAATAGAGGAATATTCAATGTAGATACAGTTTTCACTTTCCTACGATTTTATTATATGTAAAGATATGGATATAGATGTACAGAAGTTAAAACTTTGTTAAATGTTTAATTTATCGTAGTGAGTTTCTCGACAAACAATATTAAGCAAGACAACAAGCTGTCGTAGAGAATCTAACGGGTTACCGGGGCTCCGGCTCGACGTGCAGGAGAAAGAACGGGGTGGTTTTTAGTCAGTAAGAGTCCCTCCCGCCTCATCCAGGTGGGAGCAGTTATTCGACGATTTTCCCCCCTTTCACTATTTTTCCCCCTTAAAAAAAAATGCTACAAGCTGACTATGAATAATTTACCGTCATCATACTACCTAAAGAGAGCAAAGTATACTGTCTGGAAACTAAACAAAATGGAAATAAAACGTTACTGCAACAATTCTCTTTACGTAAAAAAGGTCCTTATACAATACCAACGCCAGTATATATACGTCACTATAATTCCTAACACCTAAAGTACAGTGCGACCCTAATTTAATTCACCAAAACTTCAAAGTCATGCTAATTCCTAAGCAAAATATGTGGCATCCGTTGCTTTGGCTCCCCTAATACAAACTAGAAGTGTCATTAGATAACTTGCGAGTCCACGATTATATTCCCGGGTCAACAATTTGCATAAACTGTACCGTTTGATATTGAAATGTAAATGGACTTACCTTTGACCAGCATTGATGTAATCGACGTGCACTTTGACACTAGAGGTATAGTCATTTTGTATATGGACTTTTTGAATTATATTAATAAGCCGTGTCCGTTCCGTTATTATGTAAAAAGTTAGTGTAGCGAAATTATGATGCAGGTCAGTTTAGTAGCTTCATGAAATAATTCATTAAGTGACATTATCACTACCTATGTGATTAAATCCCTTAAATAAAGATTAGGAAAAATCTATAGAATTGTTAGTATGTAGTTATAGTTATAGCTCTAAGTAATAGTTATGAATTTCAGCTGACACTAAATTTTGTAACGTTTCAAATTGCTGCGCCCTAACAGGGTAATGTACTTAATTAGTTGTATGGAATACATCCTATTAAACTGTCAAATACCAAGCGGTCACCGGTGACCGCAACCTATTGTTCTATAATTGTGTCTGCAAAACCGGTACTCGACGAGTTAAATGTACATTGTGTAATATGGATAAATAAATAAATAAATAATGATGTTAAAAATAAAATACATCACTCATTAATGATGTTGCTGACTACCTAATGCATTACCAGGGTTTCAGATCGAAGTAGGAATAGGAAAGGGGTGGTTTTTAGTCAGTTAGAGGCTGACACTCTCACCTGCCTTGAGTGAGGCGAGGAGAGCGTGTCAGACTCGTAGTTGAATGGTTATCCCATTCAAGAAAACAACAAGCAACAAAAGTAGTACCTACGGTAACCATGTTTATTTGGTTAAGTTAGGGTATGACGGCATAGAAACTGAGCGGGATCGTGACCGGCGAGTAGCTTCTCCTAGCGACTTCCAGAGCAACTGAAGCGTAGGTAATGGAAATAAAAGTGAGCTCGTCCCCAGTGCATAGTCTTATATAATTATTTTAGGACTACTTTAATATAATTTGTCATTATAAAGTAATCTAATTGACAAATAGGCGTACTCTAAAACCTATCCTAGAGGTATTTACCACACCAAAAAATTAAAGGTATCATATTATATTTATGCAAATACATATGTATAATAAAAATACACGCATCCAAGAACGGAAAAACACGTTCTGTCACGAGATCAGTCAGTTAGATTTGTTTTACTTGGCGACACAAACATACTAATATATCACACAGTACGATATTCCTTTCATTTCCTCACGATTCCTCATAATTCACATTGTGTTGCTAGCTTTTGCATGCGACTTGTTGGATTTAATATGGATTTTGTCTATAAGACTCAAGGCTTATTTTTAAGTTGCATCAAAAATGATTATTTGTTTAATGTGAATTTTTTAACGTGTAGCTTAAATTAATAATTCCTAACTAGGTATTTGTATAAGATTCGAAATTTTGCCCGAATACTTTTTTATGGTATAAGCCGGTAAACGAGCAAACTAATCACCTGATGGTAAGCAATCGGCGTCACCCATGGACACCTGAAACACCAAAGGCGTTACAAGTGCGTTACCGGCCTTTTGGGGATTAGGAGTTTTAGGATTGTTGGAGATTCGGGGATTGGGGAGGTTGGGGAAGGGAGGGGGGTAATAATTGGGCCTCCGGTAACTTATAACACGACGAAACACTCACGTTGTTTCACATTTTTACTCAAAAATGCAAAACAGACTCAAAAAGAGTAAGATGTCAGCAAAATTACGATTTTATTTGATTAGTATGAAGATTGCAGCCAGTGGTATTTCCGCGGTAATTTGCGACTGTGTTTAAAAGCCCTCAAAAGGGGAATCCTGAATGTAATGACTTCATTTATTTTGGGAGTATTTCGTAGTAATGTCTTCCTCTAAATAGAGTGAAAGGAACTAAACAGTAAATAAAGAAAGTTTTGAAGACTATTTCTACACTGTAAAAGGGTTCGATTTTTGAACAGGTTTTGTACTAGCGTATGTAGTGCGCTATCAACTATAACAATAACAAATTACGCCCAAATATATACTGAAAGAATACACAATTTTAAGTTCTACTTAAATATCGTGCTAACTTTGTCATTTTATTCAGAATTTGTAGTGATAGAAATGTATTTCTAATGTAACTATACTATATAAAGCCTGTCTGGACGTACGGGATACAACTATGAGGTACCGCGTCCCACTCAAATATAGAAAACAATACAGAGGTTCTAAAATAAATCACTCCGCATTATAACCAACGCCCCCTGGTTCGCACCCGATGACCTGTTACACCACGACCTATGAATACCAACAGTAAAACAAGTAATTGAACGACACACCAGGGTGCTTACTCTTGAAACCAATGTCAATATCAATGCAATTTCAATCCAATAAAATCTCAATGATTATACAATGTCAAAACTATACGACCCCTATCGTACCTGTTAAAGTAGCATTCAGAGTACGGAATATAAAGCCAAAGTCAATACCTTTTAGTTCATGAAATATCCACGCAATACGGATGTAATGGGCGCTAGTGTTGCAACTCAAGAGTACGAAATTTCACAATGACAATGTCGATCGATCGGAATTGGATTCAAGAGTAAGCCCCCTGGTCATATAAGGATCGCATTTCTCGTCACCCGAACAATCTGGCGCAGTCACTAATGGACGAACACAAGGCAGTGCGTAGCCTAAGCGTAGAATACCACAAGATGTGATCCAACCACAATAAAAAAACTGTATTCATGAAGAGGTTGTGACACAGGTCACATGCTAAAAACGCTAACTACAGTAACGTCCAACATACTGCAAAATGTCCCAAAGAAGGCGACAGATTGTAGTATAAAAAAAAAAAAAAAGAACTGTATTTAACTTAAAATTGACGTTTGAGTATTTCACCGTTAACCTACCAATTTTAGGAATAATAAATACAATGTTAAATTTGTAGACATTTTTATTACATTATTGACTTTCAGAAATATTTCAATTCATATAATTGAAATGAATGCTTTGACTTTCTAGTCATTTAATAGAAAACATTTTTTTATGAATAAAAAGCCAACAACATTCTGATATTAAAATTACAGAAGTTCATTCCACCATTTGTAATTTGTATTTTTATTATTTATTTACTTTTAAAGTGCCCATAAACGGTGTAATAGAAAGTAAATGATGGATCTGACATTTAGTTATTTTCCCATCATTGTTTGTCCTTGACGTTTAACGTAAATGAACGTTATCGTTTGAAATTGACAGTTCGATAAGTGGTACATCGAAATCTGTTAGAAACAAAGTTCAATTATTATAATTGTATATCTATGATCCAGCTGTAGTATTTTTGAACGATTTGAGATGTATTGTAACACATTGGCTGCCGTGTCGGACAATGTTGTCCGACGCTAGCGGAGGATTAGCCTTTAACAGTTTTTGTCGGCAGTTAAAGGCTTAAACAACCAAACAATAAGGTTTCCGTAGAGGTATTTTCCACTTTATTTTGTTTTGATTTTAAAAGGGATTGCGTGTTTTTACTGAGTATTTGTAACATTACTTACATTATGTATTTATCTAAGGTGTTCGTTTACCATTTCGGAACGCTGTGATTTTGAGTCAGTAAGAATCTGGCATTCCATTTCGCCTCACCGAGGCGAGAGAAGTCATTCGATGATTACACCAGGGTCAAAGCCTATAAAAATGGTAAAAAGTGAAAAAAATATTACAGTAGGATGAAACCCATTAGAAAAGGAGGGGAATATGATCAAAATGAAAGGAAAAATAAATTACGGTCGATCCGAGTTCGGGAAGTGGGAGGGGGTTTAAGGGTAAAAAATGGTTTATCTTGATTTCCGGCAAAACTACAAGTCCTATGGAAAAAAGTTAAATGGCAAAGTTGTAGGCAATAAAAAGATCTACAACTTTTGTATTTGCAGATTTTTCACATAACCTCAAAAATTTGGTAAAAAATCAGTCGCCGACACCAGAGGAGCCACAGGTGTGTACCTGTGGCTCCTCTGGTGTCGTGGGTGTTCATGGGCGGCGCTGATCGGCTCGTGTGCAATGTATGCCAAGAAAAATAATGATAATTACCAAAGCGCCCATTAAATAAAAAAAATATATTTCCATTCTTTATTTACTGACATAACATAACATCACGCCTATTATCCCCGAAGAGGTAGGTAGATGGTGCACATTATGCCACTGTACAATGTAACACCTACTTTTAACTATTTATGTGTTATGAGTTTCATGTAATAGGAGGTGAGCCTATTGCCATATACCGAGCACAATTCCAGACTCCGTGCTACTCCTAATTATTCTTAAAAAAACTCAGTAAAGCTTTGCCCAACCCCGTTTGAATCGAACCCGAGACCCTTTCCCGGTAGTAGCACTTGCGATTGCGACCACTCGGCCAACGAAGAAGTCTGTGTTAAACATAAACTCAAGTAGAAATTGCATAGTCGAACAGTCGTAGTAATCCAAACATAAACTGAGTAATAAAACTAAAATAATAACATTGATTGAGTATAATACATACTAAGTTAACAAAATACATAAAATGTATTCGACAAGACTGTGATTGCATTACATTTTAACTCAAACTCATTTCGAGCAATATATCATACATTTATTAACCTATAAAACTTGAAAGCTTGTTCTATAAAACACATATTTCCCGAGACCCAACTTTGTAGTTTACTTAGAGTACTGCCCACCCTCTTAAATGAAATGAGCGTGAAGACGAATTAGGTTCTAGATAACAATAGAAGCGTCTTAACGACATTTTTACGTATCTTCCTCAGACAGTGGTCCTCAACAATAAAAATTAATTGAATCCTTAGGCTTTGAATAGAAATTTATAGCGTTGTTGTTACTTAATAAAGTAATTTATTTATTGTTTAACTAGCCTTCGTATACTTACTATTAGGTAAACTTAAAGTATGTGTGAAATCCATTAGATTAAAAAAAAAATGTAAAATTGTTGTTAAATTGATTTCTAGTTTATTGTGCTACAGATGTCGTAGTTTTAGCTACTAAATTCTTAGTATAAATATATAGATTTTATCCCCTGGATATAAGAAACTAAAACTATAGTAGAACAACAACATTCAAGTGTGGGAGAGCCATGCTTCGGCACGAATGGGCCGGCTCGACCGGAGTGATACCACGGCCTCACAGAAAACCGACGTGAAGCAACGCTTGCGTTGCGTTTCGTCGTGTGAGTGAGGTTACCGGAGGCCCAATTACCCTCCCCATCCCCAATCTCCCCAATCCCTGAATCCCCAACGATCCTAAAACTCCTAATCCCCAAAATGCCGGTAACGCACTTGTAACGCCTCTGGAATTCCAGGTGTCCATGGGCGACGCCGATTGCTTATCATCAGGTGATCCGTCTGCTCGTTTACCGGTTTATGCCATAAAAAAAAACAAAAAAATCATCAACCATAGGGCTCGTACACAAAACTGCGATGCAAATTCGCAACGTAGAAAATTACGACACGAATTGCTGCGATGCGATTTTGTGCAACAAGGCGTCTCCCAGGGTGATCATTCCTTCGACGATCGTCAACCATACTAAAAGTATTTTAAATTAAAAATTAGGTCGTGACATGGATCGTAGAAAGAACTACGCACTGTGCAATTTTGTTATTGCTTAGGAGATACAGGAAAAAGAAATAAAGATTTTGGGAAGTTAATATTTTGATGCAAGGTGCGAATCCATTCGTAAGTTCTTGCGATGCGTAGAGGGAACTCGCACGTTTTTGCAATGTGACATCGCTTCGTAGTTTTGTGAACGAGCCTTTAAAGCTTATAAAATCTTGTGCAACATCACCGCGACAGCGCATGTTGCTCATGAGGAAGAACCCCTCAGTTTATGGTTCAAAACTAATAGAGCTTTTCTCAGAATTTTCACGTTAATAATTCGCCATTTTTAGTTAAATCATCATCATCATCAACAGCCTATAAATGCCCACTGCTCAAAGCCTCTTCTCACACGGAGAAGTTTTGAGCATTAATCATCACGCTAGCTCAACGCGGGTTGGCGAATTCAAACTTATAAAAATGAAATTATAAGCCAGGTTTTCTTACGATGTCTTCCTTCACCTTTTATCAGTGGTGTCTAGATAATCTTAAAAAGTATATATAACTCGGAAAAAGTCACATCGGTACTTGCCGTTGGTAGGTTTTGAACCCGCACCTTCATGCATGAGGAGCATCTTAAACCGCGGCCACCACGACATTAGTTAAATCATTTTTTATTAATTCTGTTCAGCACTAAAAATAGCCATCATAGTACCTTTAAAACTTTCAACTAAAATTTAAAATCCTAATCAACATCAAAACGAGCGATTTTGCACAAAGTTTCAAGACCAAATAGAGGTATAAAACTAAATGTACAGTAAAACATGTCATAACACGGTGAACAACACAAGCTTGAGAACCATAGTAATTTAGTGTACCTCTAACATTGTAATTTTACTGACTTATTTGTCGAGGCATCAGATCGTATGAGGTATAAACTGACATGGAGTCTATGAAAAATTGTATTTTATTACGTAATTGATGTAAAAAGAGATAGAAAGTAAAGTAAACGGGTTTTAATGTACATACATTAAAACCGTTAAACGAGAGAGTAGATATTGTAAAATGTTTAATGACATTTTAGATAGTTTTTTTTTATTAAAGTTTAAGTTGGTGTGTGTGCAAGTGTGGTAGAGCCGTGTTTCGGCACGAATGGGCTAGCATCGGAATGATACCACGGCCTCACAGAAAACCGACGTGAAACTACACTGAATCCCAACAATCCATTAATTCCTAATTCCCAAGAGGCCAGTAACACACTTGTAACGCCTCTGGTGTTGCGGGTGTTCATGGGCGACGGCGATTGCTTACCATCAGGTGATTAGTCTGCTCTTTTACCGGCTTATATCCCTGAATGTCTATTACTTTTTATCATCTATTCTTCGGGTGGTAAAGGTGTTATTAGGACTATTTCTTGTCATCCGATAATTAGTCTGTTCGTCTACCAGCATAAGCCATAAAAATACTGATACAATGGACAGGGCCAGGGGACAGGACAGATACATTGCCTAATTTACTAGTAGAAGATTCAAACGTAACTTTTGTTGACATTGCCATATGGTTAATTATCAAAGACGACCATACAATGTTATTGGTTATCGTATTTCAAATCAGTCCATCGCCATCTACTATTGGACATAGGCCTGTCGAATAGCACCCCACTAAGCTTGATCTTCAGTCCTTTGCGTTCAACCACCACTATTATAATTCTTCAACAATAAAATGACTCGATGAATAATTACTTTGTGTTAATAAAGGTACCTCCACGTACATAAACGTGCAATAACGAATTAATTAATTCCCCAGAGCCTCGTGGAGCAAATGTAAGCCACATGAGAATTACCTACTTGTTTCAAACTACGACAGGTTGTCATATGACTTTCAGCTGTGGGAAGTACAGTCAACTAATTTTTCGGTGCCATTGTCACATTGTGGGACAATTGGCTACTTGCCTTCATCAAAACTAATTATTTCGTCTCTTGAATACAATAAAATATTGAAAAATAATCACACTTCCATTAATTGATTTTATGAACAACTTAATTTTAGTATATTTCCAGTAAATGAAAAAAAATAATAAGTATTTTGTTTGACGCTAAAAAAACATGACGTCACAATACACAAACTCGTACAAAATTCATAGAAATCTCCCGGTTTTGACAGTTTGAAAAAAGTATTGAATTTGACTAGTTGGCAAGTACCCAATTGTGTTGATGCCAGCAAAAACTCAAAAACTCGTTGTGTACTTCGAATTTTATTCCAAAGAAAAAGACTAAAACATTGTAATCATCATCATATCAGGCAAAAGACGTTCACTGCTGAACATGGCCTATGTTACCCAATGAAAAAGATTACATAAGCAGAGGAATTTAGCAACTACTGATTCAAAAATTCTGCCCTAATATTTTTGTGGTGTTTATTTTGTGTTTTTTTTTTTACTTTTGTCTACATCTCTGTGAATGTGAATGTTTTTCTTTCCTTTTAAAATGGTCGCAAAACTTGTATTATGGATTTAAAAGAGGAATCAAGTTTTTATTATTACTAAATAATAAGTTGGCCAGTGTAAAAAGTAACTATATAAAAAAGATATGTACAATATAATCAAGTAAAACAAACCTGATATCGGTGTCCTAACACATAAGCTGTCGAATTATCATTTTCAATAGGTAATCGTTCCATCGCACACTGGCGGGTAGATGAGGGCGGGCAGCTGTTGATTTCGTCGATAGTACCAAACCAGTATGTTTTTAATCAAGATGCACCTAGAGTTGGTCGTCCCTGTTCCAACTACCTACATATGTAGTTTATAGCTTACATAAATATTACGTTCTGGCACTAATTAAGTGCTAGAACCGACTTCACGATGTCAGAGTTGCATTTTATATGTTCATGTTAAAGTTGTGTTTGTGAGTGTTGTTAGTGTATGATTAATTTTGAAATAACATGTATGGGAGGCTGGATAAAAGTTTCTTTTATAGAATTCTGGATCAAAAGTTGATTGATTTTTACAATATCCTTTTTGAAGTATATTGCTCTTCTTCCTAGTCATTTTCTTCATTACTGAAGGTCGTGTCTAGTCTGGTGCACGCGTCACTTGATGCACAACCCTCTTCCAAACGCCCCTGTCCTCTGCGGTCTTTATGGCTTGTGGAACTGCCAGGCCGGTTAGGTTTTTTACAGCATCCAACCACCGGGTAGGTGAGCGACCACGAGGTCTATTCCCGTTAACCCGACCAACAGCCACAAGCTTCTCCAGATTGTTGGGGTCAAAATAAGTTAGTATTTGCTGCAGGCATACGGTGGACAGCCTCGTACTAATTCTAATCTCCTTGAGAATGGAGACGTCGCGTTGGTGCGACGAGCAGTCCAGGGAATACGGACCGTACGTCTCCAGTACCACATTTCGAAGGCGTCAATTTTTGCACACTCAGTTTTCCTCAGGGTCCAGGTTTGAGGTCAACGTTTATATATTGCTAAGAGCGTCTTAATGTAGCAGCAGAGTTAAAAAATAAGAAATAGAAAATTCAGCTTCAAAGGTTTGTTTGTTTGTTGTTACTATATTCTGGAAAGATTATTCTTAATGTAATATGAACTATTAATACACAGTAAAAAGTGATCATATAAAGGAATTGAAGTTTTTTTATTATGTTTTTCCATATAAATTAGTAACATTATCAACAACAGTAGCTACGGTTGTACTAACGTTGTAGTAAGAATTTGGCGTCACAGAGTACTGTAGAAGAACTATTTCATATTTTATTATTGTGCCCACTACCTGAAAGAAGATTATTAAGATATTAGTAAATTAATGATCCATTTTAAATAGCTATAATTGAAAGTCTATAAGTGTGATGTTTAAAGTTTACTTTACACTGTAAAGTAACATAACATACCATCGCACCTTTTTATCGCCGAAGGGGTGGCCAAGAATGTAACAACCACTTTTCGCTATTTATGTTTTGAGTCCCATTTAATAGGGGGTGAGCCTATTGCCATATTCCTGGCACAATTCTAGACTCCGTGCTACTACTGATAATTTTCAAAAAAACCCAGTAATTTGCCCGACCCGGGAATCTAACCCGAGACCTTGCTCAGCAGTTGCACTTGACCATTCAGCCAATGAGGCAGTCGCTTTCACTGTAAAATCTTTTAGATTATTCGTATTCGAAATCTTTGGTAAGTATGAAATCTTACTCGGGAATGAAGCTCAAGCTACTTCTGAAAACTTTAAAAACTAATCCAACCAAAATAATACGACGAAAATAATAAATGAGGACCTAATTGAACTCAAACCTTTAATATCATGTTCCGAGTCACGTAGAAAAACTTCCCACTTAGTCCGACTTCAGTGTTATGTAACTGTAACTGAAAGCGGCGGACCTAGAAATATAATTATTTTTCAAATATCGAAATAACTATATACTTTAAGACTTTGGCAGTAAAAATCATTTTTATACAAAAACATATTTATAATTAACCTTTAGGTCACTAAAATGAGATCATAACAACTTGAGTAGGCTCATGCTAAGTAATTGCTTTGAAAATATTTGGACAATAAGTATAGTTTTTTATATATTTTTTTAAACGTTGCCCCACACTAGTATTTTCTCCTGTGTCGTGGGTGCGTTTACAAACATACTAGTTCTCATACACATCACACCCAGACCCGAAACAACAATATGTGGATCACACAAAGAGTTGTTCCGTGTGGGAATGACTGTACAGTTGGAGCGGCGTCTGGGCAACCACGAAACGTGTAGCGGGTTAGGTTTCTGCATGGAATATCTTTGTGTAATCCACATTATTGTTTTGGGTCTGCAAAATTGTATGTTTGCGCTCACGACACAGGAGAAGAAAGAAAGAAAAATTCCTAGTGTAAGTGTGTAACATTCGAAAATAAATGATAAACGTTAACTCCCAGTAACAATTTTGAGATCAACGTTTGTAATTTAATCAGCTAATGTAGGCACTAACTACATAACATAACATCACGCTTTTTAGCCCCGAAGGGGTAGGCAAAGGTGCATATTACGGCACTTAATGCCACTGTACCACGTAACACCCACTTTTCACTATTTTGTTATGAGTCCCATGTAATAGGGGCTGAGCCTATTACCATATACTGGGCACAATTGATGACTCAGTGCTACCACTGAGATTTTTTAACACCCAGTTATATTTTGTCCGACTCGGCAATCGAACCCGAGACCCCTTGCCCGGCAGTCGCACTTGTGACCACATGGCCAACGAGGCAGTCAGCAAAGTATAAAATATTAAGTGACATTCTCACCTCATTATCATAAACACTAGAAGGTACATCATACACGGAGTATACAGGTTCGAGAGCCGCACAGTGCACGTTGGATGCAAATAGAGACAGCATCAGAGCTCGGAGTACAAGGAAGACGAACGAGTATAAGTAGTAAAGGAGGTAGAATGGTGATGATAATGCTCTGGAATTAAAAGTTACTAAAATTGATTATTTACTTTTAGACGCGAATTCATAAAGAAATAAACCATGTCATTTTTTTTTATGATATAAATCCGGTAAACCAGCAGACGGATCACCTGATGATAAGCAATCGGCGTCGCCCATGGACACCTGGAACACCAGAGCCGTTACAAGTGCGTTACCGGCCTTCTGGGGATTAGAAGTTTGAGGATTGTTGGGGATTCAGGAATTGGGGAGATTGGGGAAGGGCAGGGTATTTGGGCCTCTGGTCGGTTTTCTGTGAGGCCGTGGTATCACCCCGGTCGAGCCGGCCTATTCGTGCCGAAGCATGGCTCTCCTACACTTGAACACTCATCAACAGCCCGAGGTAGTTCTGTATATGCCTCTTCTATATTGTGAAACTAGTGAAACAAGTGAATTTATTTCCGCAAATAGGCTACAAGGCAGCACTTTTACACGTCAATTTTGTCAAGCGAATGAAGAGGTTGACATTTCCTAACTGACTACTCTGAGAAGAAGAAATGCAGAAACAAACTCAGAGGTCTGTCTCTTAGACAGGTGAGAACCGTGCAAGTTCATTCATTGTATTGTATTGACAGTTCGTTCATTGTATTGACAGTAAAACGTCATTGTACACCTAACAAGCACGGCTCCGGTACGGCTCCAACCGAGCAATAAACTTGTCATTTGAATATGAACTTTAAATCGTAAGCACGCCGTCTTCGCGCCTGCGCGTCTTCAATATTTTTGCATTGTTTCCAAAGCAAAAAATGCCATGCTGGAGTCGTTACGGAGCCGTGCTTGAACTGTCTCGGACCGCGCTTATTAAGTGTGTCATAATCGCCACGTCTGGTAGGCGAATTATGGCGCTCACGATTTAATAGATTTTAGTTTAGGTCCGAGGGCGTGTTGCTGTCCATTTTCTATTATATGCGTAGTTCCTTAACTAATATAATACCTACGGGAATATTTCGGGTGGTGAAATTGAGTTTTGAGGTTTCGATAATTTTGTCACAATCGTTCATATTTTAAAGATTGCCGTTGTATTTTTCGTATTGAAACACTTGGTTTATAATAATATTGATAGAGATATGTAAATAAATAAAGTATTATAGATACTTTTATATAAATACTGATGTTAGCTACTTACAGATTGGTTTGCGTTTCATCACAATATTTGAAGCTGACGTGGTTTCGGCTGAAACAGAAAGTGAATGACGTTATATTTAGAAAATAACAATTAATATTAAACATAAAAGGGTTTAATAATAAGAAAATTTAATAAAATTTTACTGACACAATTTCGTTCCTTCTTTTATCTTTTTTTATTAGCTTTTTTAGATTCACAATAATATGTTATTTTAGTGTATATTTTTTTTTATTCTTAATTAAACGTTGCCCCACACTAGGATTTTCTCCTGTGTCGTGGGTGCGTTTACAAACATTTATAAGTTCACATACACATGACACCCAGACCCGGAACAACAATCTGTGGATCACACAAAGAATTGTTCCGTGCGGGAATCGAACCCGCGACACGTTGCGCGGCAGCCAGTTGCCCAGCCAACGCGCCAACCGTGCAGTCAAAATGCCGTATTATTTGTTAATAAGAAATTATTTAGACCTTTCAAAAGGTATTCGTAGCAAAGAATTAAACTATATTTTCGTCAAGATTAGGCAACTGCGTTGAGAACTAAAAATAGTTGCATATGTGAGAGAATAGGGTAGATAAATAAATTTTATTTTAATGTCCGTCTTGTAGATTATTTAAAAACATTAGACACGTATTTTGTATTTTTTACGTAAACGAATAGTTTCGACGATATATTGATTTGAAATTTCGCGTGACGTTCACTTCTATGTACATTTTATACGTAGAAATGACGTTTTAGCTCCCACTCCTAAACTTTGATTCGTTATATATAAGTATCATTTTATTAAACAACAAAATAAAAAAAATACGTGTCTAATATTTTCATTACCTAACTGACGGACTTATTAATATTTTAATTTAAATACCCTGTCATCACCCCTATAAATGTGCATTTGTTCTCAGCTTCTGTGGTCGACTCCTGTGCGAGTGATATTACAATAGACCATTATTCTAAACGAATCATTATTGAATGACTTACTGCAACGAATTGAAGAGTTGCAGACAGATGTAGAACAGATCAGTGAAGAAGGAAAGGAGAATCAATGAACTGATGTTGTCATCTATCTCTTTGACTAACTTCACCAAATTGGAGTAATGCACTCGAAGTATCGACCAGGGAATAGTATCCTGAAAGAAAATATATAGTATAGGTAATATATTTTAAAGTAATCGAAAGGAGACCGCGTCCGGCACTCTGATTGGCCGGCTACAATGAACCAACGAATCAGAATGGCGAACGCGGTCTCGTTTTGTACTAAGCCCTCGGGAATGTCAGAAAACGCTGCTGGTTCTGACAGTCCCAAAGGGAAGAACAGAGGTGATGAAATATGTATTCTATTCTACGATCACATCGTCGCCATAAGCTCGTCGACTGTTTATCTTAAAATGACAATAAGTACCTAATTATCTTAATAATTTTTTCCCCTCTAATAATATACATATATAACTTCACGCCTTTTATCCCCGAAGGGGTAGGCAGATGTACATTATGGCACTGTACAATGTAACACTCACTTTTCACTATTTATGTTATGAGTCCCATGTAATAGGGGGTGAGCCTATTGCCATATACCGGGCACATTTCTAGACTCCGTGCAACTGCTGAGTTTGTAATAGTGCTCTAATAATATCTTCTCATTTGTTTTGTTACGGGATCCAAAACAGTTATTTCTTGGGACGCGCCGGACTTCAGTGCTCCGGTGTTGTCATGATTGTATCTACTGTAGCTCCTGGCTTCCAGGAATTGCGGTTAGAGTTCGTGGCGGGTATATCCCATAACTAAATACTAGTATACAATGTTTTTTTTTATATATATATTTGATGGGGCGACGTTTGACCACTATCTCGCCTGGTGGTAAGCAATGATGCGGTCTACGATGGAGCACGTCATCCCATAAGCAACCTATTCACTCGGGCCTTGAAGACTTCCAGGTTATACCCTTCAGGAAATACAGACTCTGGCAAAGAATTCCACTCTTTAGCAGTACGCATAAGGAAGTTTAACGTGCGTGTGGGTGGAACATCTACCATAATGGAAAGGACTAGGAGGAATCATGTTGTGCAATGTAGATTACCTTATCCTTTTTGGCGTTAGTAGCAATAACTGCGTTTAATGTTTTGAAACACGTTGTAATATAAATGCTGAAGCATGTGATCAACACGTCGTTAAAACTCCATAGAAATGTTGATTGAAGACACAAGTACTGAAAATTGCAGGAAGTATTCAAAATTCAAGCAAAGCGATTTTATTGATAACAGATTATACTTTTTTGACAATGGTACCTAGTAAATAAAATAATGTGGCAATCGATGGTTGGATAGAACTTTAATTCAAATATTTAAATGTGGCGGTCATCCCCATTCTATGTCATCATGCGATTCTGATTCTGATCATGTGATTATGATGTCACCTGTGCCCTAGCATGTATTAATTTGATTTATAATTAGACAGTCTCATTCCGAACTTAAACGAATGCAGATCATTTCACCCCTCACACAAATATCTTACACTTACGGTGCTAAGCTCCACAGAACCTTTTCCAGATGTCACTACATACAATTTTGTGTTTTGAATAAAAGTAAATTACCATCATAACATCACGCCTTTTTATTCCCGAAGGGGTAGGCAGATGCGCACATTATACCACTGTACAATGTAACACCCACTTTTCACTATATATAAGGTGCTCTATAATTATCTGCCACGGCTTTAATGGGAGGTAGTGTTATGTTTACAGATTACAATTGTGAAGAAATTTCGTACCCCGGACCAGGTAATTACATAAAGTAATTAAGTAAACATTGACTACATTCTGCATAATGTGGTTCACAAATTACGCGCGATGCGTCGCTTAGTCAATGAAAACAATTGCTATCTCTTTCCACGTGTACTGAGAATGAAAACGGAAATCAGCTGACTAGTTCGTCACTATCTAATCTACTAGATACTCAATAGGCAGGCTAACAAGGGTTTTAAAAGTGCAATTACTTACCAGGTACGGCATTCTTCCGAAATGCTGATGTAGGTAAATACGATTCTAAACTTCCCATCACACTTAAAACAGTTTTTTACACACTTTTACAGTTATTTACACACTCTCTACCTACTTAGCTACAAAACTGTTGCACAAGTCCACCTTCGCGTTGCACACAAATGAAGGCACGCTTCCAAACATGTCATATCACATTATTTAATGAGTCCGTTTCACTTTTAATTTGTTTCGCGTTTCATTTAAAAGACGCCACAAGTTATTAAAAAAAAAAAAAATCTTTATTATTACCAAAGAGATTACATTTTTTTTACATTTCCAGGATCATGACTGTGGCCAGAGCAAAAGCGCCCTGACTTCTAAACTAGGAAAAAACCTGTATCTTAGAAGTCAGTGTACATACGAAATTAAACTAAACTATACGAATAAGCCGTTGCGATAACAATTACCTAGATAAGTTTGTAATTCTCTTTATTATGCTTCTCCTGACAATAACCTTTCGCCCTGGATTAGCTTACTTTGTTCTGTAACTTTTTTGTTCCTGTCCGTTATCATGGTCCTATCTAGGTAATTGTTATCGCAACGGCTTATTCGTATAGTTTAGTTTAATTTCGTATGTACACTGACTTCTAAGATACAGGTTTTTTCCTAGTTTAGAAGTCAGGGCGCTTTTGCTCTGGCCACAGTCATGATCCTGGAAATGTAAAAAAAATGTAATCTCTTTGGTAATAATAAAGATTTTTTTTTTTAATAACTTGTGGCGTCTTTTAAATGAAACGCGAAACAAATTAAAAGTGAAACGGACTCATTAAATAATGTGATATGACATGTTTGGAAGCGTGCCTTCATTTGTGTGCAACGCGAAGGTGGACTTGTGCAACAGTTTTGTAGATAAGTAGGTAGAGAGTGTGTAAATAACTGTAAAAGTGTGTAAAAAACTGTTTTAAGTGTGATGGGAAGTTTAGAATCGTATTTACCTACATCAGCATTTCGGAAGAATGCCGTACCTGGTAAGTAATTGCACTTTTAAAACCCTTGTTAGCCTGCCTATTGAGTATCTAGTAGATTAGATAGTGACGAACTAGTCAGCTGATTTCCGTTTTCATTCTCAGTACACGTGGAAAGAGATAGCAATTGTTTTCATTGACTAAGCGACGCATCGCGCGTAATTTGTGAACCACATTATGCAGAATGTAGTCAATGTTTACTTAATTACTTTATGTAACTAACTGGTCCGGGGTACGAAATTTCTTCACAATTGTAATCTGTAAACATAACACTACCTCCCATTAAAGCCGTGGCAGATAATTATAGAGCACCTTATATGTTATGAGTCCCGTGTAATAGGGAGTGAGCCTAATTGCCATATACCGGACACAATTCCACACTCCTTGCTATTACTGAGAGTTCTTTTAAACCCAGTAAAACTTTGTCCAACCCGGGAATCGAACCCGAGATCCCTTGACCGGTAGTCGCATTTGCGACTACAATAAAAGTAAACTAAAAATATATCATAATTAATAAATAAAAAAGTTCAAAATACCTCAAAAAAGACAGCATTGAAAAAGCTGTAAGGTATATAGTTAAAAATAAAAGGCATTCTATGTACTACATAATTCTCCATGACATTGGTGGTGACTCCATCTTCTTGGAGGCAGTACATCACGAATTTTATATTGAAACTCGTACATAGGATGTGTTCCACTGAAAGAGAAGAAAAAATGATTTAAAAATTATCGTATTACATAAAAAAATATTTACTATACCTCCCATCGGTATTAAATATAATGGTAAATGTCCACGTCGAATCATTTGACGAATACACATATCCTTCACTAACAATATCTTTGCATCTTGCTTCATCATCATCATCAACATCATCAACAGCCTATAATGGCCCACTGCTGAGCAAAGCCTCTTCTCACACGGAGAACGTATGAGCATTAATCACCACGCTTGCTCAATGCGGGTTGGCGATTACAAACTTATAATTAGAAGTTATAAGCCCAGGTTTCCTCACGATGTTTTCCTTCACCGTTTGTCAGTGGTATCTAGGTAATCTTAGAAAGTACATATAACTCGGAAAAAGCCACATTGGTACTTGCTGTTGGTAGATTTCAAACCCGTATCCTCATGCATGAGAAGCGGGCGTCTTAAACCTCCGGGCCACCACGACAATCTTGCTTAAAATTGCATCTTGCTTAAAAACAATGAAAACTGTCGACGAAACGGCAACGTTAAATCTGCCTTTGTTTTTGACGAATGCATGCACACGTCAAATGACGCAACGTGAACTGTGAGAGTAACAATGACAGCGACACTTTTTTTTTTTTTTTCTTCTTTGGCAACCGAGTCTCCAGAACGGTGTTGTCGACTATACTGCCGGTGTCGAGTAACAGCGACACTTAATAAGCACAGTTACGACAAGGCTCAAGCTCGGCCCCGTCACGCGGGCAGCGCGCTTTTTTATATATTGACGTTATGAAATATGTCATATGATATATGATTTAAAGTTAATTCCTGGGTTCAATCTGCGTATTTGAGCACAGAATTTGGAAACCACCTTTATTTTGGCTCTTAATAGAAATGCCCATGGATTGCCCAGTCGATTGCGAAAACCTTGCAATTAATGAAATATGATTAACATTACTTGCTTTTATAACTCATTCATAACATCACGCCGTTTATCGCCGATGGGGTAGGCAGAAGACAAGTGCACATTATGCCACTGTTCAATGTAACACCCACATTTCAGTATTTATGTTACGAGTCCCATGTAATAGGGGGTGAGCCTATTGCCATATACTAGTCACAGTTCCAGACTCCGTACTACTACTGAAATTTTTTTAAAACCCAGTAATACTTTGCCCGACCCGGGAATCGAACCCGAGACCCCTTGCCCTTGCGGCAGTCGCACTTGCGACCGCTCGGCCAACGAGGCAGTCATTACTTACTTATCATAGAAAAATGTATCACATACCCATAGCTAGCGCCATAACCAAATAAGCAAGGACACTGCTTCGAACTACGACTTTGTTGTCCAAAGACAGCTCAGTAAGACCACGTTCAGTTTCCACAGCCTTCGTCATTAGAAGCGGCCATTGTTGGGCCAATTTTAGAAGCAAAATGGCCGAAATAAGGCCCGTTACGTAAAAAATTATGTTGGCTGGAAAATAAGTCGTTGTGTAATTAAAATTGGTTGCGTGGCCGTTTTTAAATTGGGAAACCGTTTTTGCGGTTTTCTTGTCGTCTATGAAAATAGATTGTTATTGTATTTATTAAAGAAACTCAATAATTATTTGCTTTATAATTGTACCTGTAATGATATCGACAAAGTACAAACTGTAAATATATAAAATATTACCTTTTTGATACTTATACAAGGTGTTGTTTTAAAGCCGCGTCATTTTCTAGGAGGTAACTTGGCTATCGATTCTGAGTCAGAATCAATAAAAAAATTGTACTTAAATATTTTCCATTTTTCTGTAAATTACAGAAATCCGTAAGTGCGAACTACACGCCGCCGTCTTGTAACTAGTTTTGTAACACGACTTAACACACTCAAACTCAAACACATATTTAATATTATTAAACTAATTCCATAAAACTCCAATTAGAAACATTGTTGTCACTTATTCTAAAATACCGTCGAACTTAAACGATTTATGATAGCCGTATTTTTAACTATTGGCCCAAAACTTTCTTTTACATTGAACCTTTATGACTTTTGTGACATGCCCCCGAGAAATGCCACGGTTTCAAAACTACACCTTGCTTATATATATAAAATTTTACCATTTTGGTGTTTACATATCGTTGGGGATAGTGGAAATCCGCGGAACTAGCATTTATATGCAGATATCTGACAAATGTAGCTAATTCAAGTTTTCATAAGTTCATTTCGACCTCATTAAAGATTTTCTATAACAATCTAAACAGAAAGGAAAAAAATAGTGTATGATACCGCATATGGGTTTCCCATACACTAATCTAATGTATGTTTTTTACTCGATATTAAAATAATACTACTTACATATCGTACTCAAAGTTACTTCAGTTTGAAAGAACAGTAACACAGAGAAATAAGACATCATCACTTGTCCCAGTAACGTTGCTACAACGTAAATACTGTATAGAGACTTTATTCTGAACCTGAAAGTAATAAAAATACCCCAATTATAATTCATAACATGATAGTTTATTCACAAAGATATAACTTCAAGGGTGGGAGAGCCATGCTTCGGCATGAATGGCCCGACTCGACCGGAGTAATACCACAGTCTCACAGAAAACCGACATGAAACAACGCTTTCGTCGTGTGAGTGAGGTTACCGGAGGAATTACCTCCCTCCACAGTCTCCCCAATATCTGAATGCCTAATAATCGTCAAATTCATAATCCCCAAAAGGCTGGTAACGCACTTGTTACACCACTGGTGTTTCTGGTGTCCATGGGCAACGGCGATTGCTTATCATCAGATCACTTACCGGCTTATCCCATAAAAAAAACTGAAACTTTTTTACAAATACAATATATAATGCAAAAAGGAAGACTGTGAACAAAATAGAAGGTTTGAAATCTTAGCTTACCTTATACCTTCAGGTCTAGGTTCTCCAAGACCCTGAACTGGAAAGAACCCCAACCACCTGGCGAACCGCAGTGCATGACGTAAGCACCCATGGAAATGACAGGGCTGGTCTGGACTTCTTGAACTCAAACTGTAAACCTTCATGGTAGAACTGGAAAATAGTTAATAGGAAAATAGTGATGACTGTAGGAAATATTCTAAATTTTGCTTATCTTTTGAGAAGAAAGACTAGATCATGTGGAATTCTTATAGCACAACAAAAAAAAAAAAAAAAAGGGAGCGTCTCTTAGGTTCTAGGTGACAGTGTATGTCTCAGAGAATAACAGATACAAATTTTTTTATGGGGTAAACGAGTAGTCGGATCACCTGATGGTAAGCAATCGGCACCGCCCTTGGACACCTGGCACCAGAGAGAGAATCTCCGGATATCTCTCCGGTCGAGCCGGCCCATTCGTGCCGAAGCATGGCTCTCCGACACTTTAAATTAGTACTTAGTAATAGTACTAGAAGAATCAAACATCCTAATAACAAATACCCCGTTATCATTGGACTGAAAAATGTTTTATAGAAACGTAACTAAAAGAGGAAATTCTAATACTAAACCCTTGATTATTGAACTCAGCAATAATCGTGAAAGTCATTCAGTAGAGAGAGAAGTAGGCAAGTTACTTAAGAGTATCTATCGAACCTTGGAAGCCTTCACCGAAGCATAACTTCGATAATACCCAATGATTTGTAACGAGTAAAGGGTCTGCCGATAAAAATGTATAATCTAATAGAATCGAGTTTCCTTGTAAAATAATTTTAGGGGTTTTGCCAACGATAGAGGACGCGATGTTATGAAATATTGAGCTTAAAGAAATTCTGTTTTTGACCCAGCCTAATAGACTATGTAGGGAGTATATAGAGGTAGTAACAATGTATGAGTTAAGAACTATTAAGTTTGAAAGATAGAAGTTAACGAAATAATGACGTCATTCGGAAAGATTTCGAGTATAAAATTCTCAAGCCTAGAATTCCAATGTCTTGTAAAACTTAACATAATATCACGCCTTTTATCCGCAAAGGGGTAGGCAGAGGTGCACATTACGGCACTTTATGCCACTGTAAAATGTAACACCCACTTTTCAGTATTTATGTTGTGAGTCCGATGTAATAGGGGGTGAGCTTATTATAACTATATGCTGGGCACAATTCTAGACGCCGTTCTACGATTGAGAATTTTTTAACAATCCCAGTAGTGCTTTACTCGGCCCGGGAATCGAACCCGAGACCGCTTGCTAAATAGTAATCTCATAAAAATAACAGACTGATATGATTTTCCAAGCATTTATAAAATAAAGTAAAACTAATAAAACGATACCGTTGTTCGTTAGCAGATAGCTTTAGTACGACCGGCGCCATAAATCTCAATATCAGGAATCGAGTAAGGATGAAAAATTAGCACTTTGACTATTAAGTAAGTTATCGAGATAGTGTCTACGCAAAACATTCTTGACATATTTGAAATGGAAAGTAATAATTTTGGGATTTTTCGCAGCGAAAGAAATGAAAGTTCTTTTGCCTGAAGATTACCTTTTAACTGGCCTCAAAAAAGGAGGAGGTTCACAATGCGTCAAATACTGACAAAAACGTATAATGAGGTACTATATTACAAGAGTTGAATTATGCATTTTCCTGCCGTAGCTCGCGTACCTATATCAGCCCTGAGAGCGCTTAACTAGTTATCTAACTAAAAAAACATAAGACAAAAAGAGGTACGGAGCATCAGGAAATGTTCCGATGCTCCGTACGTCCGTAATACGGTTTTAATAGACATCTATTGTTTTTTAACCTTCAGACTACAAATACACTACAAAGTTATAAATAAAAACCAATTCTTAGTGCACAAGAACTTACTCAAAAGTACTCAAGTAAGGCCAGCCAACACCCATTTTTCAAACCTTAACCTTCAGCTAACAATAAGCGATTGAATCCATACTCTATGACCTGTATACACAGACATGCCTACATATTTATTTACTTATAGAACCAACATGTTTAGACATGTTTATACAAGAACACGCCTATTTGCTTAGGTCAGGGTGCTGTCATAGTTTGACACTCAACAAGATTGTTTTGATGTAAAGATTACATGGTGACGTCATAAAGGAATACTACCTTTGAGCCCACGACTTCACCCTTGTGCAAGTAGAGAAAGTTTTGTTAAAATTATCAAGGGGTAGGCAGAGGTGGGCATAATGTCCACCTCTGCCTACCCCTCGAGAATATAAGGCGTGATGTTATGTTATGTTTTATTTCAAGTTAAACGCAATAACAGTTTATTCCAGACAGTTGTTCATAATATCTCGATGAAATATATTAAGACCGTTAGGAATGGGGTCAAGTGTGGGTCTTATATTTTACTTGGATGCTAGTTTGTGTCATAAATAAAGGTTAACACATATTTGCTATGGTGATAAAATATGTTAGAGACTTCGTTCGTGCTTCAGCATAACTTGTATCTTAATGGTTAGAAAGAAAAAGTTATTTGTAGTGTTGGATATTGTAATGTAGCAATATGCTTGAAATATATTGAAACTAGCTTTTACCCGCGGCTTCGCTCGCGTCACAAAAGGAGAAAAGTAGCCTATATGCCAATACACACAGCGCCATCTATATCAATTTGTTTTCCCTCGGGAATATTAAAATTTTCCGGGATAAAAAGTACCCTATTATTTATTCCGGACTTTTAACTTTACGCCTGCAAAAATTCAAAGCAATCGGTTTAGTAGTTACGGCGTGAAAGCGGAACAAACAAACAAACAAACTCACTTTCCCATTTATGATAGTAAGGATTAATAATTAATAAGGATGTAGGCTGCAATTAATCTGTGGTATACTACATAAACTTGCCGTGTGGTCCCAGGCAGAGTAAAATAGGCCACTCTCATTCTTACCGAGGTGTTGTAAAAGGCGACTAAGGTAAATTCCGTGCAATGTCACCAGCACACAGAGAGGGAAAACTCTGTAATTTATACCAAAACCCTCACTAACCCGTCTGCCAAGCGTGGTGAGAATGGCAATTCCCCTTATGTATTGGGGGAGGCCCGTGCCCCAGTAGTGGGGACGTAAATGGGCTGATGATGATGATACTACATAAACTATCGAAATACTCCATAGCTTTAACACCAATTTTTTTTTAATATTCAATATTAATTCTCCATGGACTCTGGGTCCGTGCCTTTGTCATACAACGATTTTTTATGAAATCACTACATAGTACAAAACAAAGTCGCTATCCGCCGTCTGTCGGTTCCTATGTACGCTTAGACCTTTAAAACTACGCAACAGATTTTGATGCGGTTTTTTTATTTCTTAACGAAGGTTTATATAATATATATGTATATGTATACATATTAGTTTTAAATGTTGCCCCGCCCCAAAATCATCACATTAGGATTTTCTCCTGTATCGTGGGCACGTTTACAAACATACAAATCTATATATATACCTCTATAATTCAAAGGTGATTGACTGACTGACTGATATAGTGATCTATCAACGCACAGCCCAAACCGCTGGACAGATTGGGCTAAAATTTGGCATACAGATAGATGTTATGACGTAGGCATCCGCTAAGAAAGGATTTTGATAATTTCCACCCCCAAGGAGGTAAAAAAGGGGATGAAAGTTTGTATGAAACTTTGGCAGTTTTTAACTGATCGGGTTGAAATTTGGCATGCAGATAGATGTTATGACGTAAGCATCCGCTGTGAAAGGATTTTGATAATTTCCACCCCCAAGGGGGTAAAATAGGGGATAAACTGAGTTTTACACCGATGGGGATGAAATTCGGCATGAAAGTAGGTGTTATGACGTAGGCATCTCCCAGTAAGGATTTTGATCATTTCCACCTCCAATGGGATAATGTAGGATGAAAGTTTGTATGAGGCTTTGTCAGTTTTACACAGATCGGGTTGAAATTCGGCGTGCAGGTAGATATTATGACGTACACGTCCCTTTAGAAAGGTTTTTGAACATTTCCACCCCAAATTGGGTAATATAGAGGGGGAAAGTTTGTGTGATACTTTGCCAGTTTTAAACCGATCGGGCTGAGACTTTGCATGCATAAAGTTACTATGACATAGGTATCTCCTTAGAAATGATTTTGATAAATTCCACCTCTAAGGGGATAGAATAGGGAATGATAGTTGGTGTGAAATTGGGAATGAAAAATGAATCTAGAATCATTGAATCTTTTTGAATTACATTCGGTAAAACGATGATTTGGGACCTGAGTAAAGTATTATAGTTTTTATCACAGAAGTCCCTCGGGAACGGGAACTATGCGTCAATGGTCCAGGACTCTCTATCTTTTAACCACTGAACTTATTTCATAGAGAATCTATACAACAATAGTCGAAGTTTTATTACTCAAAACTTACGTGATCGGGCCGGGACTCGTAAGAACCCTGCGGGATTTTTCATTTATTGAAATTACGATAAATCATTTCACAATAGGTAAATCTTAATTGGGCACTGAATTGATTCTGATGAATTCTGTCAGAAGTCATTAATCTACGCGGACGAAGTCGCGGGCAACAGCTAGTTCACATATACAATGACATCCAGACCCGAAACAACAATTTGTGGATCACACAAAGAGTTGCTCCGTGCGGGATTCAAACCCGCGACACGTTGGACGGCAGCTGGTTGCCCAGTCACCGCACCAACCGTGCATTATATGTATAATACATCCATATTGCACCCGTGCGAAGCCGGGACAGGTCGTTAGTATAATACATAACATAATAGGTACAATATTTATGTAGTGCCTATATTAAACACTATAATTAACCGCAACTATAAGTATTATTACAAGATTAAGATCTATTTAAACTGTCAAACACCAAGCGGTCACCGGTGACCGCAACCTATTGTTCTATAATTGTGTCTATAATGACGGTACTCGACGAGTTAAGATATGTGTTTCATGCCATAAATAAGAAAAAAGATAAAAGTAAAAATATAGTAGGAAGAGGTGGTGATCCTAGACACTTTCAGAACTTTATTACAGAACTTAGGACTTATTGCTTATTAATCGTGATAGAGCAATTTTTTTTTAAACGTTGCCCCACACTAGAACTTTCTTCCTGTGTCGTGAGCGCGTTTACAAACATACAAGTTCGCATACACATAACACCCAGACCCGGAACAACAATTTCTGGATCACACAAAGTGTTGTTCCGTGCGGGAATCGAACCCGTAGCACAGCAGCCGGTTGCCCAGCCACCGCGGCAACCGATTTGCAGTCGATTATTCGATTAATATTAAGAAATGAAGTATTTTCAGTCCACTATATGTTTCATCTAAATAATAACAACTGAAATAAGCATTGGAGTATTTGCAGTATTACTTAAAAACCTTATTAAATTAAAATAATACATTATTTCAACGCGGGCACACCGCCAACCCAGGACTCACCACTATTTATCAGCACCATCATTCATTTAAGTAACAAAAGTATTTCACAGTTGCTTTTGGCACTAAACTGAATTGCTTTTAAGAACTTTTCTCAAATTGTATTAGTAAAGGACTGGTTTGAATTCCTGGTAAAAATGTATTTATCTTTCGGTACATTTTTTGGTTGTTTATTTATGAAGGGAAACTAATATTTTGTTAGATCCAATCGTGTCTAGACTCAATCAAAGAGAGGACTCTAAGTACTTTTTCGAAATAAATATTTAGCAAATGTAAAACATAAACATAATATTACGCCTTTTTATCCCCAAAGGCGTAGGCAGAGGTGCACATTACTGTAATGCCACTATACAATGTAGCACCTACTTTTCACTATTTATGTTATGAGTCCCATGGAATAGGGGGTGAGCCTATTGCCATATACCCCGGTATGTACTAAGATTATTATTCACATATATTTATTTATTATTATTATGTATGTCTTTACCATTCACGGGACCACAGGGTCCCGGTTATTTGGGAGGCGTACGAGGGGTGAATCCAACTGCGCAGAGGCCCTTGGTAGATAACTTTAATCTAAATGTAATAGACATACAAACCAGTGGTTTTATTATTTGCAAATTTAAAAAGGATATATTTTTAACAGACATTACGTACCTTACGGTGTACCGTACGACTTATGACAGGTCAGTCGAGTCGACGTCTTAATATAAATGTAAAATATTGATATCATCTTTATTATAAAATCAATGAAAATAAAATCAGTACCGACCTCGCCAAAGTTTATTTTAAGTATTTTAAGATATTATTTAGAATCATTATTATATGCGCTCACTTTTCTAAAAACACAAATAAAATTGAATTTCCACCGCCTTGCTAAAGCGTTGTTGACAATAGTCTATAGAAAACAAACAAAAAACAAACGGCGGTTACGACCTTATCACATAAAACAGTTTATCTGTTTGACACGTCGTCGTGTGTTTTTAAAAACCAGATTATAGTGCAACCACATGGCGATTTAAATAGATATCTAGCATTCGTTGTAGGTCAGTTCCTATGTACCTTTTACTGTGATCACCTGCTAGTGTTAAAGGTATGCTAATTTTAATTATATTTGGTAATAAAAGCATTATGTTTGGATTTGTTAGTATTCTATTGCATAAGGAACATTCTGAGTTAACTAAAAATCACGAGGTACTCACGTAAATGTACTGAGAAAAGCTCTAATAGTTTCGAGTCACAGACGAACTCATTCTCATGAGCAGCTTGCGCAATTGTGGTGACGTCACACAGCTTTCTGTAGCTGTAGCTTTCTCAGAAGTGAGTAGCTCGTGATTGTTATTTAATTCAGGATAGACATACTGGTGAAACCACCATAGTTATTATAAAAAAGGAACCTTCTCTTTATGTGGACGTTTGCCATAATCCTTACAATTAACAGGAATAGGAATAGGTGAGTAACTCTTTCAAAGAGGCCGGTTGTCTGGTCGTTGTAAAGGTGTGGTTTGTAATGAAATAAAGAGTTATTCTTTTATGATCTATAATCTGTGAATAACCAATTTTGAAGTTCGAAGGGTGAAGGTATACTTTCCTCCTTCGAACTGATTGAGCAGTATTATCAATGATAATATAAAGTTCACAGTGTAAAGAAGATAATACTGCTCACTCATTAGGCAGATTAATTTTATTTAATTCACGTATTCTGTTCTTACACGGAACACCTTCTTGTGTGACCTATTTTCCTTTGTGCGTGTGAAATTTTGTGTACAATACAATCATTCCAAAAATTGCAAAAATATGTAATTTTTCAATAACAATAGTGGAAACCCGGAGGTTTAAGAAGCCCGCTTCTCATGCATGAGGGTGCGGGGTCGAAACCTGCCAACGGCAAATACCAATCTGACTTTTTCCGAGTTATATATTCTTTCTATGATTATCTAGACAGAGACACCACGGGCGAACGGTGAAGGAATACATCGTGAGGAACGTGGGCTTATAATTTCTAATTATAAGTTTGAAATCGCCTACCCGAATTGAGCAAGCGTGGTGATTAATGCTAAAACGTTCTCCGTGTGAGCAGAGGCTTTGCTCAGCAGTGGGCATTTATAGATTATTGAAGATTATAACAATAGAAAGTTTAAGAACACAGATGAAAGATTTTTTCTTGTATAACGTACATTGACTGCACGGTCGGTGCGGTGGCTGGGCAACCGGCTGCCGAGCAACGTGTCGCGGGTTCGATTCCCGCACGGAACAACACTTTATGTGATTCACAAATTGTTGTTTCGGGTCTGGGTGTGTTGTGTATGTGAACTTGTATGTTTTTAAACGCACCCACGACACAGGAGAAAATCCTAGTGTGGGGCAACGTTTTTTTAAAAATAAAAATATGTCATTAACTAGATACAAATATTTTTAATCTATGACAAGACGACACAGAACTTATTAAAAAGTTGAGCGCTGTCCATAAATACAGGTTTGACTCAATTTCGTACCTAAGTTTAATCAAGAAATACCATTATAATTATTCAATTTTTATAACTTATCTACTTGAAAAATGTGTTCTATGGTACAATTTCGCTTGAGTAATATTTTTAAAGAATGCCTGGATGGTATTTGAGGTATTTGAATAATCTAGGAGATATTGATTATGAAATTTGGCACTGTTGTAATGAAAGTGTGAATGGTCAGACATGGGTTCGATGCCCAGGTTTGCCAATGGCCTAGTTTATCCGAAAGAAATTGTATTCTGGTATTCTATTGTAGATTATATACCTGCCTCGTTGGCTGATTGGTTGCAAGGGGTCTTGGGTTCGATTCCCGGATAGGGTAAAGTATAATTGGGTTATTAAAAAACTCTCAGTAAAAGCACGGAGTTTGGAATTGTGCCCGGTATATGGCAATAGGCTAACCCCCTATTACATGGGACTCATAACATAAATAGTGAAAAGTGGGTGTTACATTGTACCTACCATGGCATAATGTGCACCTCTGCCTACCTCTTCGGGGATAAAAGGCGTGATGTTATGTTTTTATATACCATTTGCAATGTTAACAGTAGATAACGAATAAATTCCAAAATATACTTCGCCTAACTCATATGTATAATTGTATGTCGCAATAGTAACCTCGAACTTCGTTTAAGGTTCAAATTCATGAAATTAAAGGCATCGATACTACACTACAATGTTTTAGGGCCAATTTTTCAAACAACAGATTATAATTCTCAACTGTAGAATAAAATTGACAGTTATTAGTATGGAAGAATTGTCAAATATTTAAAACTATTCCTCTGATAACATATAAATGGCTTTGGAAAAGCGGCACTTAGAGCTAAATATAGAAGGCTACTCAATTTTAAATTGTACTTAAATATCGTGCCATCTCTTTCATTTTACATAGGATACGGATGATGATAGGGTATGAAGATTAAAAATCTAATTAGTCCATCAGTTAGGTAATGAAAAAGTATTAGACACGTATTTTTTATTTTGTCGAATAAGAAAACAATGCTTATTAGATAAAACGAATCAAAGTTTAGGAGTCGGAGGTAGCTACGTGATTTTAGAGGCTAAATGGTACTCAAAAGTGATGCGATATTTCAAATCAATATTTCTCCGAAACTATTCGTTTACGTAAAAAAATAAAAAAATACGTGTCTAATGTTTTTAAATAATATACCAGACGGACATTAAAATAAATATTAGTCATCTACCCTATTTGTAGCGACAGAACTATACTTAAATGTGACTTAAAATTGAGTTGCGTTTTGGTATTTAGACATTAGTCAAATAATTCCCTCGTCCAAAAAACAACAACAATCAAAATATCTAGATAAATTTATAAACAAATATGAAAAAAATGGATTAATTATTCCATTCATGTTTATCGAACATTTAAAAACCATTAATGTTCGATAGTTTTAAATAAATAATAACGTAGGGCTGAAAACAAAATACGATCGCAATATACGATTTAATAGCACCTGTATTAATCTATACGATCAGCGACAAATAAACCAATTTTGTATTTTAAATGTTTTTTTTGTTATTGCATGTTTAATTTACCTAAAATGATTTTTTTTTATCTTTTTTTTATTGTTGTTAGTTTTATTGTATACAGGGTGAAATATTTAAAGAATGCATTGTATAGTTTAAAAAAATGTAGGTAGGTACTTAGGTCACAATTTTGAATAATTGTATATTTGATGTACAGTTATTATTTATCCAGACATAAAAAGTAGTTCACAATGGTCCTTAATAGTTTGTTTACATCGTCCTATATCTAGGTATAATCATAGACTAAAATTTCATACATTTTAAGTTACATTTTATTTATTTGTTTCACTTACCTATTCATTTGTTTTCAAAATTTCAAAGTAAATCGTTCCAATCGTTCGTAATCGTCCACAATATCACAGTACTTTCATCTTTTTATTCAATAGCAGCGCTGAAAACAATATGTGAACAATACAGTTGCTAGGAAGTTGTAAAGTCAAGTGTTTTTCTTTGATGTACAGGCTGAGTTTTATTTAAGTGTAGGTACTTGCTTTGTTTATACTTAAATATTAGAGAACAAATAAGTACAAAAGAAAAATTGTAAAGTACAGTTAGCCAATGATTTAAAAAAGGCAATTGGGTGGCCAATATTTTATTTGTAGTACCATTGTAATCGAAAATATATAGAGAATAATTCACTTTAGGTATAAGTGTAAATAACAATATAAGTGTAAAGTAGAGAGCCATGTTTTGGCACGAATGGGCCAGCTCGACCGGAGTGATACCACGGCCTCACAGAAAACCGACGTCAAACAACATAATGTGAGTGAGGTTACCGGAGACCAATTACCTCCCTTCCCCAGTCTCTCTAATCCCCGAATCCTCCACAATCCTCAAATTCCCAATTCCCAAAACGCAAGTAACGCACTTGTAACGCCTCTGGTGTTACAGGTGTCCATGGGCGGCGTCGATTGCTTACCATCAGGTGATCTGCCTGCTCGTTTACCGGCTTATGCAATAAAAAAATACGTATAACCCAACTAGAAACTTGACTGAACGATATTAACACTGATAATTAACGCTGTTATAATTATTTAACCTGTACACGATTACTTCCTACAAAATCGTTTTATGCACTAACCTTTAATTCGAGTGAGTAATTTAGGGCATAAAACCCGAAAACAAATTAAGTGACTTGACATTTCAAGGTCATATAGAATTCTGAAGTAAAGTTAATAATATTATAATAGCTGCATCGTGAGTTACATGTAAGCGAGCAAGTGATGTGATGACTGGAATTGTAAATTAAAAAAAAATAAGTCGGTATGTGCTATACAACGGTAGCATTTTAAAAATAGTTTAACTGGATTATATTATTCGTATCTTCATCCTGATATACATATAATAAAATCGTAGGCAAGTGAAAACTGTAAATCAAATATTTTTTTTAAAGATTGCCTTGACCGTGATCTACAGTCGATACCAAAACAGAAACAATAGTTTTTCGAATTTTTGTCTCTTTGTCTGTGTGTATGTCCAGGATGAACTCAAAAAGTGCTGCACGGTGACATATTGTCATGCTATCAACTACGGGGTAGGAGCTGTGAATCACTATTCCACGCGGTCGTAATCACGGGCTCGGCTAGTATATCAATAAAAAATTTACTGTAATTTAAATTGTAGGTATATAATTTGTTTTTCCAATTTTTTGTAATTACCAGTCTATATCTTTTGACTTAATATTACTAATACTGGCAGTAAATAAAGTAGGTAATAATAGCTTACAAAGGGTGCTTTTTGTAATTATTATTTACAATATAATCGACCTTAGAGAATACAGTCATAAGTCACAAATTATGATCACTATATCTCTATAATTATAGATTTTTATTTAATCATATATCTGTTTTAATAATAACTATCGTGAGACATACTAAATCAACTAATAATTGCGGGTTACTCACGTGAATATACTGAGAAAAGCTCTACTAGTTTTGAACCCAGAGGGGGCAGGCTGCGCGACGCGTCGCGTAGCCTACTGCTGCTCATGAGGAAGAATCCCTCTGTGGCTCGAAACTAGTAGAGCTTTTCTCGGTATATTCACGTGAGAAATCCGCGATTTTTAGTTAATCACATATGTATCAAATTATAATTTACCATATTTAAGTTTCACATCATCCTGTACACACATAAAGGATAAACTCCACTAGACAGACGCGTACACATTGCAATTGCGATTGCAATAACAAGGATTCATAGTTCAAGTGCAATCGTAATAATAAATATTATATTACTTTTACAGAACCCTAATGCGGAATGTATGGAACACAGTTATCAGTAACATCGGTGTTAGAAGTGTAAACACAGTTAATGGCTTGTTCAAATCATGGGGGAAAATCGCACCGACATATACCATGGACTTATATTCGTTGGAAAAGTTTAAAAAATATAAGAAGGATTGGAGTTGTAAGTATTACCTGTTTTTGTGTTATTATGTGTTTCCTTCTTGTAAAAAGGTACAAATTCTAGATTGTGGTTACGTATTTTGTAATTATTTAGATAGGAAATTAGGTGGAAGTATAGAAATTAGTTACAAAATTTTTGAAATAGACCTAAATTGTTCTAGTTTACTTATAATGCACGTGAAATTCCTACCTTTGAAAAATCTTTGATTAGAATTTTCCTAATAAGTGCGTATTTATTTGCAGCTAAACGTGCGTTTGGTCATTGCAACTTAAACTAATTTAAAGTTATCACAATTTTAGGTCAGGTGTGAAAAGTTTTTGAATTTATATTTCAGTTGTTAAAGTGAAACACTGAGTGAAAGAATCCGTTTTATTTTCGCAATAAAAACTTTTTAGTTCATCAGAACAAACAGGAGTATTAAACGATATAATGGCACCTTCCCGCTGAAGTTAGTCCGCTTCGATTCTGAACTAGGATTTTTTATTATGGATAAGAATTTAAGATCAACTTTAAAGTTAATCAAAAATGTTGGGATTAGGAAATAAAATTATTTTTATCAGCTTATAATCTATTATGTTGCCGGCACAATTAAAAGGAAGTTGCCCCACACTAGGATTGTCTCCTGTGTCGGGGTGCGTTTACAAACATACAAGTTCACATACACAATATGACACGTAGACCCGAAACAACAATTTTTGGATCAAACAAAGAGTTGTTCCGTGCGGAGGTGCGAAGTCAAATTAAATAATTTTGTTTTCTAAGATTTTAAAGAAGCTGTGAATAAAATTAGCATCCAAACACAGACTAAAAATAGCATTCCAGTGATACTACCTCTACAATGAAACAATACTTACAAATCAAATAATTAACTTCTAGACCCATTTCAAAACTTTATACAATAGAGGTACAGTAATTCATTATCCAACTAAGAAAACTTACTAAACTAAATCAGCAAACTTTTAGTGACTTCATATCTAGCCATAATATAATCTAGGACTAAGTACAAACATATATATTTTTCCCAAGAGCTCAAATACTAAAAGGAAGCCTAAAAGCAAATAAGTTACGCCGAAATACGACATTACGTTCATTTGAGCGGGCACCTAATGAAGTATTTTATAGTTGTTTTTAAAGTACTTGTATTTCTGTATGGTTAATTTTACGCTGTGGAGTCTATTTCGTGATTTATGACTTAAGAAAAGTATTTGTTGATAGTCAACACGTTAACTGCCACGCAGGTCACCGGTGATTTACGTTAGCGGACGATTTGCCTTCAACGTGTTTCTGTCGGCAGTCAAAGGCTTAAGGAAAATAAACTAAAAAGGAAAATGGTATTAATACTCTGAAGTACTCGTAAATAGAGTAAGATAAAAAATAACTTGATTGTGTGTGTATGTGTGCCGTTTTACTGTTTATCAACGCAAGTAAAACGATTAATTTTATGTTCTAAGAATAAGTAGTAAAATTTTAATACATGAAACAGGAATAAATATTTTACTTTCTTAGACGTGAAATAACAAAACATCTGTGTTTGCGTTCAAACCCAGTAATAAGTTAGTCGAACAAAAAATATTCGTCATAACATCAGTAATATTTCTTTTTTTTGCATTACTGCTGTACTTACCCTCACCCGGTCACCGGTGACCGCTATCTACTAACTATATTATCGACCTTATTTCCAGTATTTAGAGACTACTTTTGTATGAACAAATTTAGGGGATGATTTTCAACAATTTTCAACGTGTTAATTTTTCTTAATGTTTGTTTTGTTAAAAGCTTCGTGTCGTAATCTACATCTATCTACTTTTACCCAGATCCAGTAAACATCCGCTTTCAAGAACCGGTTATACCGGTGAAAGAAAAACCATGTTCCACCTTCCAATCAGCCATGAAGGTGACCTTGACTATAGGACAATGTTTCGGATTGAATCCAGTTCAAGGCATCCGTGGGAATGATCCTGCTAAGTTAAGGTATGGTTAGACAAGCAACAATTCCTTACAGTTTATTCCTAGACTAAAGATTTGCTCAACATGAAAGAGCTAACCATCTCTAGCTTATCAGAGAGCGCTGTTGGCCATATCTATCAAATGCGTAGTTCCATTATATTCGTATGACAACCTGACGTGATCTCTGACGTCAGGCTAGTCGCAAATATATGATATGAGAGCAATGGAATTAAAATCTACATATATCATCTTTTCCAGATTTAAATTTCTGTCATGGCGCTGCGCATACACGGCAATATCATTATTGGGCCACTTTACTATGGCATTCGTACTATTCCTTAGCTTGTTCAAAGAAGCATCTTCTACTGTGGACACTGCAAGTTAGTAATTACAAACATTTGCAAGCTTTAATGTATGTAGGGATAATCTAGAACAGGGTATTTACTCTTGAAACCAATCTCAATGTCAATGCAATTGCAATCCAATAAAATCTCAATAATTAATCAATGTCAACATTATACAACCACAATCGTAGCTGTTACAATAGCATTGAGAGTACGAAATATAAACTTAAACTCAATACCATTTAGTTCATTCAATATCCACGCAATACGGATGCAATGGGCGCTAGTGTTGTAATTCAAGAGTACGAAATTACACAATACTAATATCGATCGATCGGGATTGGATTCAAGAGTAAGCCCCCAGGGCTGTCCAAACTATACACCCTCGCGGGCTAAAGCTGGCGGGCCAGAGAAATATTTTCAGTTGTATAATGACGTTTAACATTGTATTCTTTATTTACAGACAAAACTTGTATACAAATCATACACTGAACTTTATTATTGTTGTTGCACATAAGATGAAGATAACATAACATCACGCCTTTTACCCCCGAAGGGGTAGGCAGAGTCATCCACTTTTCACTATTTATGTTATGAGTCCCATGTAATAGTGAGCCTATTGCCATATACCGGGCACAATTCTAGACTCTGTGCTACTACTGAGATTTTTTTAAAAACCCAGTAATACTTTGCCCGACCTGGGAATCAAACCCGAGACCTCTTGCCCGGCAGTCACACTTGTGACCACTCGGTCAACCAGGCAGCGAAGATATTGATATTGTGTGTGTGTGTGTGTGTATGTGTCGCGAGCCGCATACAGCCCGCGGGCCTTTGTTTAGACAGCCCTGATCTACATGAACGAACTTAACTCTAAGTAAGTCATCAATCGTCTAGGATGTAAATTAGATGAAACAATGATTCTGTCATCATCATCATCATGAACAGCCTATAAGTGGCCACTGCTGACCAAAGGTCTCTTCCAGACGGAGACAGTTTAAGCATTAATCACCACGCTCGCTCAATGAGGGTTGGCCATTTCAGGCTTATAACTAGTGTGTCAGTGGTGTCTACATAATCATCGAAAGTACTATATGTACTCGGAAAATGTCACATTGATACTTGCCATTGGTAGGTTTTGAATCTTTCGTATGTCTAAGACGTGGATCCACGCGAGACGCAATGTATTTTCTATTGTATCTCATATCGGTGCATTGAAAAGGTTAATAGATAAGCCGAAAAACGAGCGGACGGATCACCTGATGGTAAGCAATCGGCGTCGCCCACGGACCCAGAAACACCAGAGGTTACAAATGTGTTAGGTATTAGGTATATGAGGATTATTTGAGATTCGGGGAATGGGAAGATTGGGGTAATTTAACAAACAACCTAGACACATCCATTTTCTTTGTATTAAATGTATTAATGAAACTAATTATTATTTGATTTCAGCTACATTATTATTCTACGGTTTTGGTTTCTCGACGACGATATTATTCTTACGGATCGCAACAAAATGGCCGCAGTTGTGTATGGTTATAGCGAAGGCAGAATCTGCTGAACCTAACACAGATGCGAAGTTGAATAGAAAGTTTAACATTACTTGTGTAGTAATACTGTTATTGGCTTTTGGTAAGTGTTATTTAACTCTTACATCTTATATCTTATACTATTATCTAAAGTGGAAGAGTTTGCTTTTTTGTTTGTTTGTTTGAACGCACTAATCTCCATAATTACAAGTCTGATTTGAATTATTATTTTTGTGTTGGATAGCTCATTTATCGAGGATGGCTATAGGCTATAAAACATCACGCTACGGCCAATAAGAGGTGAGCAGAGCGCGTGAAACCGCGCGGAAGTAGCTAGTTAGCTATAAGCTTCAAGATAAAAGGAGAAAACTTTTAGTTGTAATTAATTATAATTAATAAATAATACTCGCACGTCGCACCTCTGCCTACCCCTTCGGGGATAAAAAGGCGTGATGTTATGTATATGTATGTAATAAATAATATCAGTTAAGGTGTAATCTTTTATTATGCTTGAAATTCTGTTTTCAGTGGAGCATGGGTTTTCAGAATTACATGGAATATCCATAGCACTGGATTGTCACCCAGATAAGCCTTTATATGAATCGTTTATAAAGGGTAGTTTTGCTTGGCTGTTTTTATATCTACCATACAACGATTTTATAGGATTTCTTGCCCATGTAAGTATTATAACTTTAACGATGTTGGTTTCATTTACAATGTATTAAACTACTAGCTTTTACCCGCGGCTTCGCTCGCGTCACAAATGGATAAAAAGTAGCCTAAGTGACATATACCAATAGACACAGCACCATCTATACCAATTCTTTTGTTTTCCCTCGGAAACATCAAATTTTTCCGAAATAAAAAGTACCCTATTATTTAATCCGGACTTCTAACTTTAAGTCTACGAAAATTCAAAGCAATCGGTTTAGTAGTTACGACTTGAAAGCAGAACAAACAAACAAACTCACTTTCCGATTTATAATATTAGTAAGGACTAGTAAGGATAGTCATCATTTTCCGACCCTTTGTAAATAATAAGAATTTATTATTTCTATTTCAAATGTTCGAGTAGTAGTGGTTTACGACGCCCACTTTTCGTGCATGAGGGTGCGGGCTCGAAACCTACCAACTGCACCATTGTGACTTTTTCCAAGTTATTTCTATGTCTGGTGTACTTCAAATGAAAAATAACATCAATAATCCTCCCTAGTCTCCCTTGTCTCCCGAATCCCCGTATCCTTCACAATCCTCAAATTCCCAATTCCCAAAAGGCCGGTAACGCACTTGTAACGCTTGGTGTTTCAGGTGTCCATGGGCGGTGCCGCTTGCTTACCATCAAGTGATCCGTCTGCTCGTTTACTGGCTTATGCTATAAAAAAATATAACCTCATGCATAAGAAGCGGGCGTCTTAAACCTCCGGGCCACTACGGCATTTTATTGATTGATTTAAATTGATTTTAGTATTTTATTGATTGATTTAAATTGATTTTAGTATTTTATTGATTGATTTAAATTGATTTTAGTATTTTATTGATTGATTTAAATTGATTTTAGTATTTTATTGATTGATTTAAATTGATTTTAGTATTTTATTGATTGATTTAACTCGTCGAGTACCGGTTTTGTAGACACAATTATAGAACAATAGGTTGCGGTCACCGGTGACCGCTTGGTATTTGACAGTTTAAATTGATTTTAGTATTTTATTGATTGATTTAAATTGATTTTAGTATTTTATTGATTGATTTAAATTGATTTTAGTATTTACAAAAAAAAAGTTTGTCAGGCTGCCTTGCTAGCCGAGAGGTCGCAAGTGCGACTGCCGGGCAAGGGGTTCCGGATTCGATTCCCGGGTCGGGCCAAGTATTACTGGGTTTTAAAAATCTCAATAGAAGCACGGAGTCTGGAATTGTGCCCGGAATATAGCAATAGGCTCACTCCCTATTACATGGAAGTCATAACATAAATAGTGAAAAGTGGGTGTTACATTGTATAGTGGTATTAAGTGTCGTAATGTGCACCTCTGCCCACCTTGCTGGTAGTTATATCTTTGAGCCGTTTGGGGTTGAGACGCTAGGTCCGTGGGGTCCGAGTGCGCTTAAATTGTTCAAAAACATTTCGAAATGCCTGGTCGACACATCTCGTGACCAGAGGGCTGGTCTTTTTCTCGGTCAGAGGTTAAGCATTGCCATACGACGTGGCAATGCTGCCAGCCTTCTGGGTACTTTCCCCACTGACGTCGATGCGGACGAGTTTTTCGATGCCTTATAAATAGTTTGTATTTCCTATAATTAATTTTAATCTTAAGTGGTATATATTTAATTTAGTAATATTAAGTTTTAATTTTATTTAAGTAATAGTTGTTATTTAAGTTTTTTATAGAAATAAAAACAAGTTTATAATATCTTTCAGTTCTTCAACATACAATGCACTTTCAACTGGAACTTTACCGATGTGTTCGTCATATGTATGAGTATGTACTTGACGGCGAGGCTGGAGCAAGTCAATCAGAGGATTATAGCTGCTAAAGATAAGGTATGCGTATACCTAATAGAAAAACAATGTGGTTGTAAGAACAGTGACTGATTTGTTTGCGCTCATATTTGTATCGATTTCATTCAGAATCAGGGTAGCACTTAAGTTAGACAGTTTCCAAGGCTATATCTATCTCTGAATTGAAATTTAGTTAAATTGGTTTGGTAATTAAGTCGTAATAATAATAATCCACAACTCCTCATTCAAGGATCGATATCAATGTCGCATACTCTAGTTCAAGACGTACAACAAAGTAGGTACACTCTTACTACAATCAAATTAAAATTCATAACTGTTTGCCAAGGATCAAACTCGAAGTTTCATCGACACATGACCACTCCGTTAACGAGACAGTCGCAAACGCAATACAATATATCAATTATGTATTTTATTCAGAACTCCCCTTCATCATTTTGGCGTACGATGCGCAAGGACTATAACAGATCGGTTCACTTGGTGCGACAAGTCGACAAGATCATTGGCGGTGTTGTGTTCATATCCTTTGCTAGTAATTTGTTCTTCGTGTGCTCACAGCTGCTGCATACACTTGCGTAAGTATTTTCAATTAGCTTCTATCAGGGACATTTTTTTATTTATTTTTTTAAGGGCGGAAAATCATTGGATGACTTCTCCCGCCTAGGTAAGGCGGGAGGGAGTGACAGACTCTTACTGACTAAAAACCGCCCCGTTCCTACTCCTGCACTTCGAACCGGAGCTCCGGTTACCCGTAAGGTTCTTCGCGACTCCGAATCGGTATCAGCCCTATTAGGCCCCATGTGTGGTGGTCTGATGGCTCTTTAACGCGACGCGCCATACACTCGGGTCTACCAGGGACTTGGCCTGCGTCCCGTTGAAAAAGTGCCCTACATATTATTTCCAGAAGACCATAATTTATCCTTGTTCCAAATTTTATCTTGATCCGTTCAGCCGTTTTGACGTGAATGAGTAATAAACGCACACACAAACATCCTTAGAAACATTCGCATGTATGATTTTAAGTGGGATAGGATTATAAATGTGATATATCTTAGATTAATTGTCATTAAGTCACATATTATTCTGTACTAGATTTACGTCAGCAGTTTTATTAAGAAAAGAAATTAAAAATCGTTCCTAAGATCTATATTACGTTGGTAACTGTTACCTAAATCAGTTCATTTACAAAGTCGTCTACCTAATGTTATTATTTTGTTTACATCACAGCGGGGGTATAAAAGCGTCACCTAAATGCAGATCGGACCTGACCGCAGATCGACGGTATGTAAAATATTTACCTAATTATCACTGCATTCCAAATTATTGTCGAATATCTATACTATTTCAAATTATTGATCTGTGTCGAACCCGAAACAATAATTTACACTCACGCCACAGAAGAAAAACAAAAGTTTAATTAATAGCAACCATCTATTCAGCGACTGACTCTTGAAGACCTGTAAATCTTCTTTATCATCAACAGCATAAGTGGCCACTACTAACCAAAGACCTTTTCTCGCACGGAGAAATTTGAGCACTAAAAAAAAAGAATTAAAAAGTTTATTTCATTTACAACAGGCATTTCATATAATTATTGGAGATCATCTTTTAAACAATGGATTGCTTGTACCAGGAGCCTCCGCACTTCCACATACCATTCTAAGTAATAAAATAATCACCACGCTTGCTCAATGAAAGCCGACATAAACATTATTACTCATCTACAGACTCTTCGGTGGCTACGAGCACTCAGTATACTTCGTCTATTCGTTCCTGTTCCTCGTCATCAGATCGCTGGCAGTATCTCTGACTGCCTCTAAAGTGCATGCTGCCAGTATCGAGCCAGCACATGCATTGTACGATGTGTCTTCTGCCAATTATTGCGTGGAGGTGAGAATTATTTCTATATGATAATAATAATTATCATTTATTTCAGACCATGTCCATATTCTTGTTAGTAGCATTTAACTTAAAAACTAATGTTAGTAAGTACACATTATATAGAGGTATATTTAATAGGTCAATATACAAGTAAATAGATATAGACAGGACAATAAAAAATCATACAATTAATTATAATATTTAATTAAACTAGAATGTCATTAAATTATTAAATAAATATATACAATATATAACAAGGCCTGCGGAGAGTCGACAACATCTATTTACTATTGCGCAATCTAGTCTATAATCCGAGAACTTATGTTATGGATTGATTCTTTTTAAATTGTAATGAAATTTCAACCATAATGTATTATTTTATTTGTTGATCCTAATGTAAAGAGGAAAATAGGTAGTGGCGCAAATCCAACCAAGTGGATATTAGAAACTTTGTACGGAATAAGCTTTAGAGTAACAGAATAACTTCGCTGATATAGAACCTAAAGATCAAGGCACCCAAACAAAAAAAATCGTATTCGTGGAAATTTAAACTGCCTTGTGCGTACTAAGGAGTGGAATTCTTTGCCAGAGTCTGTATTTCCTGAAGGGTATTATAACCTAGGTGTCTTCAAGGTCCGAGTGAATAGGTTGATTATGGGATGACGTGCTGGTGCACGTCATCCCATAATCATCGTAGGCTGCATTATCGTTTACCACCAGCCGAGATAGTGGTCAAACATCGACCCATCAAAATATATATAAAAAAAAATCTTAAACAATACGGCAATATTTTTGCGATAAAAATAATTATTTCCATCACAATAAGAATGATTTCGCAACGATAAAATAACTTGTATAACAGTTCTAAACACAAATAAAGTAAATTTCCTAAGTTGTTGTAACAGGATTATTTTTACCGAACTCACCTCACCACGGCGAAGTTTCGTAAACAAACATGTACTTACTCAACTTTTGGATGAACTAGAAATGTATACAAGGTAAAATTACGATGTTACGAGAAATTACTAGACTTATTTATGTTTATGTGTTGTAAATAACAAGATACTTATTGTGTAGTTGACTATTTCGTTGGCCGAGTGTTCATAAATGCGACAACCGGGCAAGGAGTCTCGGGTCCGATTCCCAGATCGAGCAAAGTATTACTGTTATTTTCTGCACCTCAGTAGTAGCACGGACTCTGGAATTGTGCCCGATATTTGACAATAGATATTTCACATGGAACTCATAATATAAATAGTTAGAAATGGGTGTTACATTGTACAGTGGCATTAAGTGCCGTAATGTGGACCTCTGCCTACCCCTTCAACATAAGCGCTGTGAAGTTATGTTGTTGTGTAGTAAAGAGGTAGATAGAAGGGTAATTTCTGTGTAGTGGTCCTTTATAATGGTCAGGTCAAAACAGCAACAAATTTTATTATGACAACAGTTTTGACTTTACCTCATTGGGACCATCAGGTTTTTACCCAGGACATACTTAATACTGCTATAGAATATCTTAAAAAAAACAAATAAACAGATGATTGTACGCACGTTCTTTTTATTATCTTTTTTTTATGGCATAAGCCGGTAAACGAATCACCTGATGGTAAGCAATCGGCGTCGCCCATGGACACCTGGAACACCAAAGGCGTTACAAGTGTATTACCGGCTTTTTGGGGATTAGGAGTTTGAGGATCGTTGGGGATTCAGGGATTGGGGAGATTGGGGAAGGGAAGGGTAATTGGGCTTTCGGTAACCTCACTCACACGACGATCTATTTTATTTTAGGGGCTTTTAACCAATAGGCTACGTCAGCCCCATCGTAGCCCAAACTTATCTATCTAAAACATTTTAAATTAACTAAAAATTAATTGGAAGTATCAAATACCAGCGGGTCATCACTGTTGCAACATCCTTACAATAGATCGTGCTGCATTGCTTAAAGGTTCTGACAAAATACTAGAAAAAGATCCCAAATCATAGCTTTTTATATTACATTATAATGTCGCATCAGTGAGTCCCTCGCCACTTGTACGCGATACCTTTCCCTAGGGTCTTTGACATTGAGAGTTTTCTTTGTGATCCTTGGACCAATGACTGTCATTAACATAATGTAAATTACAGGTGGAAAGGTTCCTGGACCAGATACATGGAGACACAGTTGCTCTGAGCGGCCTTCACTTCTTCCATGTGAAACGAGGATTGATATTGACGGTGAGACTTCGTTCATTTCTAAACAATAAATCTATTAAACCTAACATAACATAACATCACGTCTTTTATCCCTGTAGGGGTAGGCAGAGGTGAAAATTATGCCACTGTACAATGTAACACCCACTTTTCACTATTTATATTACGAGTCCCATGTAATAGGGGGTGAGCCTATTGCCATATACCGGGCACAATTCCGGAGGTTAATACACCCGCTTCTCATGCATCAGGGTGCGGGTTCGAAACCTACCAACGGTGGGTACCAATGTGACTTTTTCCGAGTTATATGTACTTTCTAAGATTATTTAGACAACACTGACAAACAGTGAAGGAAAACATCATAAGAAAACCTGGACTTATAATCTCTAATTATTAGTTTGAAATTGCCAACCCGCAATGAGCAAGCGTGGTGATTAATGCTCAAACCTCCGTGTGAGAAGAGGCTTTGCTTAGCAATGAGCATTTATAGGCTGTTTATGATGATGAAACCATAATTAGGTACTTTTTAAACGTCAACAAATACAAAATAAATAATAGTCTATAATTCAGTGAAGCTAGCTGCTAATGCCGAAATGAAGATTCGAATGGAGAAGAACGCACAAGCAACTCCAATCGTTACACTTTCAAAAAACAATATAATTATTTTACAATCTCTCTGATATATTATCCAATACTTTATGTAAATGTAAGAACACGCTTGTCGCATTATAAAAATGTAGCAATAAAGTTTCGAAGTTACAACCAAGCATATTGCTACAAATAAACTGGTTAAGTCCAGGAAAATATATTTTTAAAACGAATTATATAACCACAAGTAACAAAAGCGATTGTACGCCTGTCTACTTGTATGGGTACGTTGATAAAGAAAGCATTATTCATTTATTTTCATATTTTCACAACAGATTTTACGTAACCATTCAGAAACGTAATCCTATGGAGTATTTTCCTGTGTTTTGAATTTATACAATTATGACGTCATACCTTTCATTTCTTTAAATAAGTTGTGGATTGTGAAATCCTCTCTTTGTCAATAGGGTGTACAAAGTCTCAGTAAGAGTATGAAGTTTGGTATCGTGCAAGTTGTATGGCACTATAGGTTCACCCCTTAATACATGTGACTCATAAACTAACTGGTAATAATTCTTTTGTAGACTACGTTTAAAAAAAATAACTTGTACTAAATAACCTTTGTTTCAAAGTCAGTTAAATAACACACTAAATCTATCTCCTTAATGTAATGAACAATTTTCTGAACAGTGCACTTAAATCAGTTCATCCAATCGAGATAATAGGGTAGATGCCTAATTTCTACTATGATGTGTCTGGTAGATTATTTTAAATCATTAGACACATATTTTTTATTTTCTTTCAGAAACGAATACTTTCGACGATATATTGATTTGAAATGTCGCGTGACGTCACTTCTATGGACATTTTATACATAGAAGTGACGTTTTAGCCCGCACTCCGAAACTTTGATTCGTTTTATTTAAGTATTGTTTTATTATACGTCAAAATAAAAAAATACGTGTCTAATATTTTTTCATTACCTAACTTACGGACTAATTATATTTTTAATTTTCATACCCTGTCATCATCCCAATTGCGCATAAACATACAAATGTATTCAAACTGAGAACCTCGTTCTTTTTTTGAATTCGATTAAAAAGTTAATCTGATTTTGTATACAAAGGTATACTATGAGATCAAAAAGCTAGAAGTCATATTATGACAGTAAATTGGGAGCTTAACTAACAAAATAGATCTTAGGTTATTATATTCGTAAAATAGTTTCCAATTGGAAATACAACAAGTAACTTCTTAGGGAACAATACCTACTGATATTGTGGGGTAACTCAGCGCTCTGAAGTCAGTCTTTGAGGCGTCCAAACGCCAAGTAACATGCGTTCAGCTGTTATGGTAAACATGTATATATTGTTATGTTATTCCTTATGTGTGTGTGTATGTTATCTGCAGCTTCTCTCGCAAGGACAAAAGACAGTCGCCTATATCTCTCCGGCTTCTCAACTATTTTTGATGCAAAAACCATATCATGATAACGTTATGTTGTGACGTGATTGAAGGATTAACAAACACACATTCGTATGTTTAACATTAATCAATATATGTGTTGACTGTGAAGCTGTAGGTAATGATAATATGTCATTTCATTATTCCAATTTTTTTATGGTAACTATAAGCCGGTAACTGAGCAGAGACCACCTGATAGTAAGTAATCGGGATCGCCAATGGACACCCAAAATACTAGGTGTTACAAGTGCATTACGGGCCTTTTGGGGATTAGGAATTTAAGGATTGTTGTGGATTCGGGGATTCGGGGATTGGAGAGATTGGGAGGGGGGTAATTGGGCCACCAGTAACCTCATTCATACGACGAAACACAAGCAAGTGTTATATCACGTAGGTTCTCTGTGTGCCTTGGTATCACTCCAGCCTATCCGTGCCGAAGTATGACTCTCTCACACTTAAATTACTGTGAAACTGTATGTCATTTATTCCCTTTTTCATTACATATACATAATTATAAATAAATTAAGTAAAAACGCGGGTTACTCACGTGAATATACTGAGAAAAGCACTACTAGTTTCGGACGACAGAGGGGTTCTTCCTCATGAGCAGCGTGCGCGGTCGTGGCGACGTCGCGCAGCTCACTGAGCTGTGTGTGTGAACCCGCGTTTTTACTTAATTTAGTATGTCTCACGATAGTTATTAATTATACATAATTATTTCCACTAACATATACATATTACATATCATTACATAGGTCTTAAGTTGTAATATCTATGTTACCCCGATTATTATACAAGAAATCTTCACAAGCAACCGCTTTTCTTATAACTTGGACGTGTACTAAGACTTACCGTCTTCAATTCTCAGTGGGAGTTGGTAATTAAATAATAACATCGGATTTGCGATGCTTCGCTGCGTCAACTTCCAGCCAACCTTGACTTCGGAGAAAAGCTGTTTGTGGTTCGGTATCCACACTGATTTATAACTGAATAAATATGAACAATGCAGACCTAACGTAAATTAGTCCTCCTCGCAACCCAGCCATCGCGAAGGACACACCGGGCGTCGGGGATCGCGGGACGATCTCCGGCCACCGTAAGCGCGGGCCTGCGGACGGCGAGCATGGGTGGCTCCCCGTCCGACCAGAAACAGACCCGAGCGTATGGCGCGTCGCGTTCCGCGCGCGCCTCAAAGAGCCATCAGACCACCACGGATGGGGCCCAATACGGCCGATGCCGATTCGGAGTCGCGGAGAACCTAACGGGTAACCGGGGCTCCGGCTCGACGTGCAGGAGAAGGAGCGGGGTGGTTTTTAGTCAGTAAGAGTCTGACACTCCCTCCCGCCTCACCCAGGCGGGAGCAGTCATTCGATGATTTTCCCAACTTAAAAAAAAAACGTAAATTAGTAAAATCGTCAAATAATCTAATCACAGAATCCAATCATGAACAATTTGAAATGTAGAATTCGTAAAATAATAATATTACTTTGCTCTTTCAAACTTATCTCACAATCGTTTAGTTTTTAAAGTCGTGGTGGCCCGGAGGTTTAAGACGCCTGCTTCTAATGCATGAGGGTTCGAGTACCAATCTGATTTTTTCCGAGTTATACGTACTTTATAAGATTATTTAGACACCACTGACAAACCGTGAAGGAAAACATCGCGAGAAACCCGGGCTTATAATTTTTAATTATAAGTTTGAAGTCGCCAACCCGCATTGAGCAAGCGTGGTGATTCCCTGAGCTCAGCAGTAGGCATTTATAGGCTGTTGATGATGATGATGAATCACTTTTTATAAATAAAATATATGGTAGACACTTAAACTTTCGGAGATGCTCGAGTAATTTCAAGTCATATCAGAGCTTATAAACATGAACTACGTGCTCAATAAATAGTGCGATGTAGTTAACCTTACATAATTTCGATAGTCTTTTGGTGGTTATTAAATTAATCTAATATAAAAACTATAGTACTATAACAAATTATGGACGTTACGAAGACGAAACGTCGAAACCTCGCTCAGGCAATTCAATCTAACCTCGACCTTATGAACACAACTCACTTATTACAGTGCGGTTTCACTATTATGGATATAATAATTATGGCGGATCCCAACTTCAGATTAAAGGGTTATATATTAAATCAACTTCCTTGTATACATTAATGAATATTGGATTTGATGCTGTATTGACTGCTCGTTTATTGATTGGTTTAAAGGTATTATTGTGACAGTTGCATAAAAGTTACTTGTTGGTCGAATGATCGTAAGAGCAATTGCTAAACAAGGGCCTGGAGTTTGATTTCTATATTCAGTAACATAACATAACATCATGCCTATTATGCCCGCAGGGATAGGCAGAGGTGCCCACAGAAGTAACACCCACTTATCACTATTTACCTCTATATTATGAGTCCCATATAATAGGGGGTGAGCCTATTGCCACCCACCGCTGAGATTAAAAAAAAATACCCAATAATACTTTGCCCGACCCGTGTATCGAACCCGCGACTCCTTGCCCAGTTGTTAATTCTATATTCAGGTTCTCGAAATTTACGCAATGATAGCTCAGAGACGATTGTTTTTTTTAAACCACGACGGTGGCAAAATAGCGCACGATAGTACGGTACGCTACGTACGGTACGGCGCATGCCCACTAGATGGTTTAAGTGGCTACCATGGGCTATGAAAGCTTACAACACTTAGGGCATTACATGTGCCTTGCCGACCATTAAAAAACCTGGGGTCTTCAAGAAGGGAGTCAATACTCCCTGTTGCCTACTGGGGGAACTGGATTGTGCCTTGTATATGGTTAAAGGTTCACCCTCTTATAAATGAAACTCGTATAATAAATAGTAACGAGTGGGTATTATATTGTCTATATGTACCTCTGAATATCCTTTCGAGGATAAAAAGCATGAAGTTACGTTTAATTTGATTGATGCTTGTGTTGGCTGAAGACATTAAAAACTATTTTTATTTCAGATTGCGGGCACAATAGTAACTTACGAGCTGGTATTGATGCAATTTACAGGGGTCAGTCCTGCGTCACCAGAACCAGGATAATCTGCCCACATTGATATATTTGTCGTATTGAATGATAAATAAAGTCTGTCAAATAATAAAATTATATTTCATTCCTGAAAATGTCTATAAAAAGGATAAACGTATTAATTTTATTATTTACTAGCAGCCCGTCCCGGCTTCGCACGGGGTAGACAATTATTTTTTTTATCAAAATGAAATGTAGCCTATGTCAAATTGGAAGAATGCAGCATTCTATTTGTGAAAGTTTTTTTTTAAATCGGCCCAGTACTTTTGGAGCCTATTCATTACAAACATACAAAAATTGGTACAAATCTTTCCTCTTTATAATATTAGTAAAGATAAAAGTATGTCTTTACCATTCACGGGACTACAGGGTCCCGGTCATTTGGGAGGCGTACGAGGGGCCGAAACCAACTGCGCAGAGGCCCTTTAGACAACTTTAATATAAATGTAATGGACACACAAACCGGCGACTCTCCCTGAATGCTGTATGGAAATGCACCCAAGGACAGTCCCCGGTTAGTGTGGAACTATTGTGGATAATGGAAAAAAAGGTAGGGCTACGGATGGGTTGTTGTGGACCGGTACATTGGAAACTATTATTATTGTCATAATAGTATTAAAGTATTATTACTATCTATTTCAATCTAACGAAAGGTTGTCATCACATAAAGCGAATCTACACCGGAAAAACCTTCACTAAGTTTGCATAACAACAATTTTGTATTTGTCTGCCACTGACAACAGGCGCGTGGAAAACAATGTACTGTACACAAATTCATTTGAAAAACGACCTTAAGCTGGGTATAAATAGTTATGTAATTAGCAAAACCGGTGAATTGGGTGACATAAGAAGCGGTTCGTGTATGAAGAGTGGCGTAGTAAGTTTCGTAGCAAATTACGTAGCAAGTTACGTAGCAAATGTCGTAGCAAGGGCATAGCAGGTTTATACTACAAATATTTTAGAAAGATTTGGCATGCCATGCCAAAATTTGCTAAATCTATGAAACTTTGTAAGTGATCGTTTATAATTAATGTTTGATGAAATTCGTATACCTATATTCGACTTCAATTTCATAACTCTAGTCTTTTCAAAGATTTCAGTTTTCTTTACATGGTACATACAATAAAGCGGATTTGGTAAAGAAATATTAATATGGGATTGGTCCCTGACGTAGGATAATCCAACACAGGACAGTCCATTGATTGGGAATCCACAAAAGGATTGATTTTGGCTTCTCATTGATTCGTGTCCCACAAGATTATTGAGACATTATTATTTCATTTTATTAGGGATTTAGGACATTAAATAGCCTCAATATTATTATTTAGTAAGAACTGAAGGTTTAACGTAAACGTGGTCATGAAAATTTATAAGCATTTACGAATATAGTTAATCCAGTATGTTATTGTAAGAATATTACGCCTTTTTTAAGAATAGTAAAAAGATGCATATTATGGTACTCAATGCCACTATGAAATATAACACCCACTTTTCACTATTTATGTTATGTATCCCATGTAATAGGGGGTGAATGTATTTCCATGTACCGGGCACAATTCCAGGCTACGTGTTACTACTGGGAATTGTTTTAAAACTCAGTAATACTTTGTCGCACCCGGGAATCGAACCCGAGACCCCTTGCCCGGCAGTCACACTTGCGACCACTCGACCAGCGAGGTAGTCATTTAATTTCCTGCATTGATTTTTTCGTAATTATATGAATGGTTCCATATACCATTCATAGCAGACAAATCACACTAATATTATAAATTTGAAAGTTTCTTTGTTAGGATGTTTGTCCGTTAATCACGCTGAAACTACTGAACGAATTTGGTTAAATTTGGTATACAGCAGGGTATGGGCTGACTTAGGTGATAGAATAATTTTTACCCCAATTAAATAGGTTCACAGAATAAAACAGGAATATACGCGGGCAAAGCCGCAGGTAAAAGCTAGTACATAAAATTACTCTTTTCAAACGATTATTTTTATGATCTTTTTTTACTCTGTTATGTCAAGTAGTCAATAGGTATATACTATACTAGGTAGCTTTGTTTTATAAACCAACATTTATAAAACAAACAGAATTAATTCGTTTATCGCTGTAATCAGTAAAGGCAATGTGGGCTTTGTTTTAAGTAAAATAAATAGAATATAAACTGTTACATAAAATGTGGCGTGTCTGTGTGCATGTGTTAGTAAATTCCTGTAATTATGTTCCTACATATATTAACATTGTGACGTTATACAGTGTGTTAGGTTAAACGAGGGACTTATTGAGGGAGGGTATTCAGTATTCGATTCTCGTTCTGAATATGTAAAAAACCTATAACCAAAATTTTTGAAGTAATTGTCCAATAAAATAAATCATCATGAACACTGAGCGCGCAACAAGTGAACTTGTAAACAGAAACAGTACTTACATAAAATAAGTCGCGTTGCAAAACATGCGCCGATCTTGCCGAAAAGGATAGAGTGCGCTTAAGCCCGCTAAGCCGTAACCCGTAAGCGTAAGCGGAAGCGTTTTTATGGTTCTGTCTGTTATTTATTAGTGTTTTCGTTTTGTTTATATGTTTGTTAGGTTCATGTGAGTATACACTATTATGGGTTTGAATATGTCCCTCGTTTAACCTAACATACTGTATAGGTTCGTTTGTTAATTCTTGTTAATCGATACATCTTTTAAACCATACTTTTATTTAATTGCATTCATTCAAGAGCTGTTTCATGCAAGAAATATGTGTTATTACTTCAACATACCCACTTAAGTATATTTTTTCTATCTTGGTAAATTATTGCTATGGTCTGTTTTTTTCTTTAAAAAATACGTTGCTCCACAAACTAGGATTTTCTCCTGTGTCGTGGGCGCGTTTACAAACATACAAGTTCACATACACATGTTTATAGACTCGAAACAATAATTTGTGGATTACACAAAGAGTTGCACGTGCAGGAATCAAAACCGCTGCACTATGCGCGGCAGCCGGTTGCCCAGCTACCGCGCCTCTCTAAAGAGCACTCTATAAATCTTTACCTGATGCTCTTAGAAGCATAGAACAATTCAATAATATCTTCAATTTATTAAGGGGCTTCGTAGTTTATTTTTTAAGCTCCAAGTGTTGCAGAAGAGTCGGAGGAATACAAACAATATCTACAATCTTATGCAATGCTCACACAAGTGAGTTCAGTCCTGACACGTATCAGGTATCTTTCTAGTACGACACGTTCTAGTAGCGTTGACGTGTGGAAACGCATTCCTTAACTCAATACAAATGTGAACATTTTTAAAGTAGATTTCATTACTGATACCGACTAAATAAAAAATGTATTCTGAAACTATTATACTGTTTGTTTATTTCTTTACATGCGTTTTTTATTTTTTTAGTGGGGAAAATCATCTAATGGAGACGAGAGGGAGTGTCATACTCTTACTAACTAAAAACTACCCCGTTCCTACTCTTGCACTTGGAGCTGGAACCCTGGCAACCAGTAAGTCCTCCGCGGTTCTATATCGGCATCAGCCCTTTCGGGCCCAATCTGTGGTGGTCTGATGGCTCTTTGAGGCGTGCGCGAAACGCGACGCGTCTGGGTCTAAGGCCTTTTTTTTTTTTTTTTTAAGGGGGAAAATCATCGAATGACTTGTGAGGCGGGAGTGTCAGACTCTTACTGACTAAAAACCACCCCGTTCCTTCTCCTGCACGTCGAGCCGGAGCCCCGGTTACCCGTTAGGTTCTAGGCCTAAGGCCCAACAAACTCGTACTAAGGCCTCTGGTCGGGTGGCGAGTCACCCGTGTTCGCCATCCGCTCTTTGAATGCGCTTATATAAGAAGTAACTCGTATCTAATGAGTAGTTCGATTTGAAATATTATGTTGTGTTGGATAGTCCATTTGTCGAGAAAGGTTTTAGGTTATAAAACATCACGCTACGATCAATAGGGACTCAGCAGGTATTAGTAGCTAAACTATATGCAGTTTACATATTATATTTCTATGTCCCCTTCTCCGTTAAAGAATATCAATCATAATATATCATTAGTACGGAACAGACATAAGGACCAATACAAGGAAGAAGAAAAAAATCAATGCATTCGTTTCCAATTCTACAAATGAACAATCCGATAGCTCGAACAAAAGATCTGATGATTAAGTCTTGTATGCACAATGCTTTGATTGAAACCTCTTTGTTTGGTTCCATTATCTTTCAAGCATTCTCATACAGATCTTGATCAAGAGAATTGTCTAGTGTAATCAGTTGCGTACAGTGAAACACTGATTCATTTTGATTAGTATAGGAAACGCCCGTTTTACCAACGACTCTTTAAATTTTAAGGAGCCTCTAATTTAAGATAGGTGGCACTTAGTGATAGGTTCGTTTTTACCAATGGATAAAACTAACCAAATGAATGTGACAAAGTAACAGGTGAGTTTAGGTGCTCTCTTATACTACGTATATCTTAGCTGAGAGATTGTTTAGGAGTCATGGTTGGTGATAACAGACCCTTTTGATGCATTGTGTTAGGTAAAACGCAAGTTCCTAGATTCTAAAATTATTTCTTCTGGAACACCTATTTTAGTGTATTGTAAACTAAAACAACCATAAAAATATGAAGTTTATGTAAGCTGTAGAATGCTATATCGACCTTGTGTCAAAGGTATAAAGCTGAATATAGAAGTTGTAGATTACTAAGGTACATTAAACATACTGTGCACGCCGTTGATTTTATTGTACATAGTGTTTTTGGAGCAAAAAAATCGTATAAAAATATCATAACAATAATGATACCGAGGAATAAAATAACAAATTTACCGCTGGTATGGCTCCTATTCCCAATACATGTACAGACGGTCATACCAATTATGAGAAGTAAGCGCCTACCAAAAGAGTGAGTCTAAAACGTGACAAGATTTCGAAAAAACCGCAAAAACCTCCAAAGGATTACAAATGTGAAAGAAATATTGTAACTGCCGATATTTTCAACCTTGTTGCTACGTGACAAGGATCGGAATGATGGTTAAATCTGTCAAGGTGTCATAGAGAAGGATTTTGGTGAAATCAAGTGTTTTATGACTGTGTATCGGTAGTGGTACAGGAAAAGAAAGGTTTTGTTAAAGTGTTAGGGCCGATTTTTCCAAAGCCAGGTAAATTTTAACTGAGGAATAGCTTTGAATATTTGACAATTCTTCCATACTAAGAACTGTAAAATGTCACTTATTCTACAGTTAAGAATGTACTGATGATTGAAAAATCAGCCTTTAGATGATTTGGTCTGGGCTTGTGAATGAGTTACGTTTCCTACCTGAATACAAATATCCTATCTACCTAAAATAGTACCAGCGTCCACTACCCAGTAACATTTTCGAAAAAAAAAACAGGTTTTCATTTAGTAACGCTTCAAATTTTTTCACCTGAATCTAGGCAATTTGATAGTGACGTGAATTGAATACTCGTTTTTTGGAAAACAAAACCTATTTTGTAGGCTTTTATAGCCGAAGTGTAAGCCGTGGTTGTGTACCGTATTTTATTAAACTTTCGCTTGTGTTTTGTTTGGAAAATGGCTGATGAAACTCTTCACAATTTGGTTGTTTTTTTTTTGTATCATAAATGGTGATCGTAGGGTTTTCTGTTTATTTTTACTATCGTGATACAGGTTAAATTAGTTAGTTTAGATTTATTCACGTATCTAGTTCTTCGGCGAGGTTTCTCGACAAATTTTAAGCCACGATAAGGTTTTTTTTATTTCATTTTTAACCGACTACCCAAAAAGGAGGAGTCGGTACACCAGCCCATAACAAAATGTAAGTTAGATTTTGGTCATAGTTATAATCTGTCATAAAATTGTACAAAGCTTAGGTAATATAAGGTAATTGTTACGGGTTTTTTTTTTTTTTAAGGGGGGAAAATCATCGAATGACTTCTCCCGCCTGGGTGAGGCGGGAGGGAGTGTCAGACTCTTACTGACTAAAAACCACCCCGTTCCTTCTCCTGCACGTCGAGCCGGAGCCCCGGTTACCCGTTAGGTTCTCCGCGACATTGTTACGGGTTTAAAGAATAAATTTTGTTTAAAACTTGTGGCACTGGCACCGACTTCTCACCTATCAATGGGTGTGTAACCTATAAATAAGTACGTATGACTAATCATAGTTATTTTTTGCTTTCTAGTTTTGACCTTTTGCTTGTTTTTAGGATTTGGTTTTTGAAGTCGGTTTTTTTAAATTCAGTTTTTGATTTTTAATTTTAGGGACTTTTATACAGCACAGCGTATATCAGTCCCTATCGTAGCCTCATATAAATCAACTAAAAATCAATGAATCTGAGCCATAAAGTTGAACGCTAGGGGTTCATACTGATAATATATATTATGTATTTATTAGTATGACATTATTGCCATTTTTATAATTTTACTGTAATAATTAAAAGGTAAAATATAAAGGAGAAACGTAATATTACAATATTTTTTTACTATTACAAATAACAAACATGTTTACTACATACATAAATATTGAACTACGTAAAGACAATGTGTCTTAATATTAATTAACTATTTATCATATTGTATTAAAACTAATTCGTACTTCAATATTGCTGCTGCCACCTGGAATCAAAAAGGGATGGATTAAAATGACGGTAATCATCGTTTGAGTCTGTTTTATACAGTTAAAAATAAATTTTCAATAATTTTCTTACACATTTTTCAGTAGACTAACAGAAAATTAATTCAAAGTCAAAGTCAAAATCATTTATTTCAATTAGACCATAGAGGCACTTTTGAACGTCAATGAAGAAAATTAACAAGTGAAGCTATTTGCTCATTCCAAGGTGTAGATTCCTATGGAGAAGAACGAGCAAGAAACTCCATAGGTTACTCTTTTTCAATCAATTTCACAATTCTCCAGTTACAGTTTTGTTGTTTGGGTTGTGCGAGAACAATGTAACACTAAAATACAGTCAAAGAGATCGAAAAAAAATAACCCTAAAGGACATTTAAAAAAAAAGAAATATACAGTCTGGAGCTGACCAATCCCAGTTGACGGCGCCCGTTCACGAACATGACACGTACACCAGCACCGCCCAACTCAACCATATTGTAGGGAATCGAGCGATCCACTGCACGTGCCACCGCCAATGAGACCTTAGAGTGAGCATGACAACTCCAAGCTGACACAAACATATTCAACTATTTTAATTTAATATTCAGGTAATTACAGGGCTCTCACATTTACAATGATTATGCAAGTTAAACAATATACAAATGAGCAACATAGCTGTATTAATTACATGTTTGGATTTCATTAAAACATCAATGCTTTTCGTTTTCGTTATCCTGTGGAGCCGGACTAGCTTGCATCCAAGCATTTTTATCCTCTATATAATCATTAACCTTGTAATATGCTTTTCTACATAAAGTTTTTTTTATACATGATTTAAATTTTGTTTCATTTAGGTGTTGTATGTCGCCTGGTATCTTGTTATAACATTTAACACAGAATCCCATGAACGACTAACCTACTTTCGCCAATCTCAAAGTTGGTTGACTTAATCTATCCTTATGTCTAGTTTGATAGTGGTGTCTGTCCGACACTTTACCAAATAACTGTAGGTTTTTCCTGACAACCTTACACAAAATCAGTCCTACAGCTGTTTTCCCAACAATAGGGGACTTACTTCAAGCAGCAGTTCTCTCCGTAGCGAGAAAAATCCCATTCCAGTCAGTGCCACAAAGTCATGTGCTAGCTGATATTGTAGTCTTTTCATCTGGAACGTAAAAGTATTAAAGCATTGTTGTAGAGATATTGTACACGCTAGATAATAGTTATTAAAGCCTAGGAATAAAATCTTGTTGGCTCAGTTAATTTGCCTGCGTCTGAAACTTGAAAGTGCGGATCAGAAGCCTTTGGAAGTATTATATACATTGTACAAATTGGTATGTCCCCTATAAGTTTATTTAGATAAAAACCCTGAAGATAAGACTGTTTTACGTGGATTAAATTGAAATAAATGCTTTGGTTTTATAATCAAATCAGCATTTTCACCGAATATTAATTTCAAGAACTACAACTGTACACCAATCGCAAGAGCACTAAGGCGGAAAAGCATTACCGTTGTGTCTTTTTTACTCAATAAGTATTCTTATTTACTCCAAGCAATAAGTTCGAGAATCCTTTAAAAGTTCTCTACTTCACATTTACTGTTTTCTAGTTTTAGTTTTATTATACACATACCTCGATATTATAATTAGCACTGGGGCATGAGTGCAGCAGTTTCACAGCTCTTTGCGAGTGCAGATGTACGTCAGACGCAGCAATCACTACGCTGCATGCTCTTAGAATTAGCCAGCTTAGCGAGAAGAGGAAATAACAACGACTTATTGTGCTTGAACTCGGTTTGCTGAAATAAAATGACTAAATATTAAGATGGAATTATGTGTAGTACAAATTGTTTGCGGTTTTTCTGGAAATGGATTATAATGATAGCGTAAACTTATTACAATTTTTTCCTCTGAGCGCTTCAGCTCAAATTTTTTTGAATAATTTTAGATTATAGTAGCAAATAGTAACTACAGGCAAAACTCATTGCATCAGTAGCAGGCATGATATAGATATCTTTTGTACAAGCCTGAGGAAAGCTAGAACTATGATAAGTGGAGACAATTTTAATAGCTAATTTTTATAATTTTTTTATTTTAAAGTTTTTCTTTAAATAATTTTCTTGCTGCATGCCTATTGTTTTTGATACATTTATAATTTTAATATTGTCTTAGCTGTTACCTATTAAGTCAGTATTCGTGTGAATCTGTAAGTGGCTCAATCTACTATTTTTCTGCTAAATATGTATAATGTAGCTGTTGATTCACCATTTATTAAATAAATAATAGCCGTCTAGCTTTTTTTTCTACAAATTCCTTTACATTCCCCCTTGGTAAATAAGGAACAACCTTATAGCCACTTCAACGACAACTCTCCGATTAGAGTCAAAGATAACCTTTTCTACTTTGCATATATTTTAGTAGCAAATGGGGAAAAAAGGGTCCCCATTTTAAGCACGTGCCACATTCAGACATTGTAAAAAAACAGCTTTCCCAAGAACTGAACAAGTGGCCCTCAACCCATTGTGCATGGAGAGAACTTAAGGATCTTAAAAGCCAAAACCACCTCTTCAATCTTCTTGCAAATCAAAAAAACTCAAGGTCTGCGATACTCGGACAAAAGGACCGAGTCTTTAAGAGTGGTCCTTTTCCTAAAGTGAAGGACACAAACCTCTTTGTGGACCTGAGTCGACAGCGTACACTTAATTTAGCTCCCTCGACTTTCAAAACTGGGTATAATTTACTTTGTTTTGTTTAGAGAAAGCCCTTTAGTGTCAACCCTAATTAAGATAACTTAATTCAGAATTAATGCTAGAAAGTTTGAACTCATTATATGTTTATCAGTTACTGGGTGATTGGGATAGGTTTGAGATGCGTTTGTTCGATGATTTTATTCAAAAAGTAAGGAGGGTTGACGGCCTCGTTGGCCGTGTGATCGCAAGGGGTCTCGGGTTCCCGGGCCAAGCAAAGTGTTAGGGTTTTTTTTAAATTCTCAGTAGTAGAATGGAGTGTGGAATCGTGCCCGGTATATGGTAATAGGTTCACCCCTATTACATGGGACTCACATATTCATACCCATATTCACTAATAGACCTAAAAATGAATTATTACATTGGAATAAAAATGTAATTTAGAAAAAAATTGTGTTCAATTCTCGGGTCGTTGTTAACTAACCAAATCATTGACTACTGCTGCCCGCGACTTTGTCCACGTAGAATATGATTTTTGTTTTTTTTATGGCATAAGCCGGTAAACGAGCGGACGGATTACCTGATGGTAAGCAATCGCGCCCATGGACACCTGAAACACCAAGGCGTTACAAGTGTTTTACCGGCCGGCATTTTGAATTTTGGAATTTGAGGATTGTGGAGGATTCGGAGATTGAGGAGGGGGGGGGTAATTGGGCCTCCGGTAACCTCACTCACTCACACGACGAAACACAACGTAAGCGTTGTTTCACGTCGATTTTCTGTGAGGCCGTGATATCACTCCGGACTAGCCGGCCCATTTATGCCATTTAAGCATAGCTCTTCCACACTTGGTTTTATGCCATGGGAGCATTTAATAGGTATAAGAAGCCTACCCTATCACCTGAGTCAGCCCATACCCTGCCTGTATATCAAATTTCATTAAAATCCGTTCAGTAGTTTCAGCGTGATTGATACTCAAACATTCAAACAAAAAAATTTTCACTATTATAATTTTAGTGTGATACAAAAGTGATGTCCTGTGATCGGCAATAGGTGAGTTTTCTATTTACAATGAGTATAAGTAGAATATAAACCTTAATTTTCATAATTATTCCCAAAATCTTGTAAGTTAAGTAAGTTATCAGTCTTTATCAGTCTTAATTTTAACTAAAACTGTCACTTACTGTATTCCAAGATAGATCTGCAAACAGATGAAGTACAAATTATTTATATTGGACAGCAACACAAGAGATCCAAGCTTACGGTCGACCATGCGCACGAGTGTTGATTGTCGAACGTACGCCTCGCGCAAGCGTCGCCATACTTGTATTTGTAAGTATAATTCTGTGCCGAACTGAAATACGGAAAGATGTGAGTAAACAATAAAGTTTCTTAACTGAAACATCATTATTAGAATAAGGTAGATGCCTAATTTTTATTTTAATGTCCGTCTTGTGCATTATTTTAAATCAATAAACGCATATTTTATATTTTCTTACAGAAACGACTACTTTCGACGATTTAATGATTTGAAATGTCGCGTGACGTCACTTCTACGTACATTTTTTATTTATTTATTTATTTATTCATTTATTTATTTATTTCTTCTTCACAAAATACATCAGTGAATGGCGGACTTAATGCCTTAAGGCATTCTCTTACAGTCAACTATAGGGAAGTGCAGAGAAATAAAGTGGTTGATGCGAAGCCAGAACACAATTGAAAAAATAAAAAAAAGTTATGTAATATGTAGGTATACTACACACATAAATAACCTATAGAATAAATATATTAATACAATATTTTATAAATCAGTATAGACATATACATACCATATAATACATACTACTAAACAAATACTTATACCTACTGCATAAATACTACAATATATTATATAATATATAAAAAAAAACGTTATCAGAATAGTTTCCTCAATTGTTTTGAGTCTGCCAATGCTTAAGTAAATGCTCACGGACTTTAAATTCAAAGGAATTGCGACTTGTTGCCATTCTGATCTCCTTGGGCAACGCATTCCACAAAATAACAGCTTGAATGAAAAAGGAAGAATGAAAGAAGTCAGTGCGATGAGAGATACATTGAAGATGTCGATTTTGAGACGAACGAAGAAATTTTGTGTGGTTTGCGCACGTATATTGGAAATAAGAAGCAAGGTAAGTAGGTGAAGAATAAAGTGGTTAGTGCCCTCTGCTGCCTGCGCAAGCGTACATCACATACAGCTAACCCTGTCATCATCCCAATTACTGAAAGAGTTAGACTTAGTATTAGATACATTTTTAATAAATAGCTTCACTTTTATCCGTCTTTTCGCCTTAATAATAAATTATGACTACTTAGGTACTTTAACTACATATTTTCAATTTTAAGTACGAAATATTAAAAAAAAATTCACTGACGAACTGACTGACATACTGTTATTTATTTTGTATTTGTTGACGTTTCAAAAGTACCAAATGATAGTTTAATTAAAATAAATGCTTTGACTTTTGACCCTTCTTTAATATATCGCTAATCTATTATCATCAGTATATAGAGGTACAGTGAAACCTGGTTAAGTGAGACATCAAGGGACCTGCAATGTCGTTTCACTTAAAGAGGTATTCCACTTACCCAGTGTCTCAGATATACAGGTATAAATAAATATCTGTCTCATTTACAGAGGGTTCGATTAATAGAGGTGGACTTGGAATTACGTGTGGAATTTGTGGGTAGAATAAGAATGAGTAAACAAACAATGTTATCTCAGTTACAGAGGTTTATGCATATAAAATTTATTCGCTGTCTCAGTTATAGAGGTAACTATGATGATAAATCGAAAGAATAAATCCCAGATATAGAGGTTTACCTCGTCCCATTAACAGAGGTAATTCAGTGCCAAAGTGTTGGTACCTCAGCATGAGTTCCAGTTATGAAGGTTTCTCACTTATCCAGGTCCCACTGAACCAAGTTTCACTGTATGTACCGACTGACGGCCCCATTCATATCCGCTCTGTATATTTCTTTAAACTAAATAAATCGGAACATATGAAAGTCCTCTATATCTCTATTTACTAGCTACTCACATACACATACACGTATCAGATACTCAAACAACTATTAGGCAAGTACTAATGAACTGCAGTAATAATGATGACGTCATTATTCCACAAGTTCCTCTCAAACACGTAATGATATTGTTTAACACACACAATTAGGAACTACAAACGAAGTGTTAATAAGATTGTATACAAACGACACTAATTGTTCTTGTACAGAATTTTGTTAGTAATGTAGACGTGCGACTGTAAAAGTTCGCTACTAATAGTCGCTTGATTAATATTTCACATGTCTATTGATATTAAAACTGACTATGATAGTGTCCTTCCACGTGTCATTCATTCTGGTTCGTGCCACCGTCGAGGTACGTCGTTTCGTAGAAATAAAAAATAAGTGGATTATTAATTTTGAGTTCTACCGCAATAACATTAAAGTGCTATTCTGTTTGAGTGCAAATAACCGCATACAACATTTTAACACTAAGACATTGGAGGCACCAAACAGTATATGCGAGAAATACAGATGCAACGATTTTTGCCACCAGTAAAATTTGCGTCGCAACCGGATCTCACTTCAGAAATGGATAACCAAGGCCAAGAAGACAGCAAGAATGTAAACATGAGAAAGAACATAAGGAAGAAAAATCCTGATGAGCAACAAATGGCGGACTTAAAGCAAGATCTCTTAATACAATTTAAGAAAATGATGACGGAAGAAATAGCTGTTATCAAAGAGCAAAATACTAAAATACTTGAGTCTAACGCCGAAATAAAAACCCAACTAGAATTGATTGACACCAACTATAAGAAAATTTGCAATAGACTTCAAAGAATTGAAACTAAATATGAAGCTGCTGTCGACCGCATTGGTCAATTAGAGATACAACTGAACACATTACAGAAACAAACTCTAAGGAATACGATTGAAATAAGAAATATTCCACATGATGAGAAAGAAGATGTACAAAACATTGTCACAAATATATATAGGAACTTGGGAATACTACAAATGGAAGACAATGCAAAAGTTAGAAGAGGCAGAAAAAATGGACCAATAGTTATCGAGTACCAGGACACCAAAAGCAAAGACATACTTCTTAAGGCTGTGAGAAAATACAACTCTGATAATAAAGGCAAACCACTCAGCACCAACATTATGGGATTTCCGGGTGCTTCCTCACGAATATATATATCGGAGGCTCTTGCTCCTATGTCGAAGCAGATATTGGCAGCAGCAAGAGAACTCGTAAAGAATGGATCGTATAAGTATTGCTGGGCTTCGAAAGGAAATATATTACTTCGTAAACAGGAGGGACAACCCGCCATTGTCATCAAATCTTTGAGACAAATTATGGATCTCGCCTCAGAATGACTGCATGCTGAGAAACAATGTTATGGTGCAAGGTCATGGTATTTTTTTACGTTATCTTACTTTCTATCTAATGTTGCTGCTTATTACTATGTGTGTCAACATTTAATTAATTTCCCAAGTGTTAACTCGTCTTACAACATATTGGGTTCACAGACTATCTTATTATTTTCCAAATACTATATTATATGTATGTTGACAACATATGTGTATATATTACTATTATTTATAATTATAACAATATATTTTATCTATGTCAAGTCCGATATCAAAGAAAATTCAATACTAGCCCTAGGAACTCTAATCCTCAACCAAAGACATCCTGACATACCAAATGTAAACACCACAACCCCCTTCCAATGGATAACATAGATGAGGTAGTCGCTGATGTTGATCGAAATATCAGCGTTGGTAATTCGTTTTTGGTTGAGGTTCCAGAAGTCTTTTCGGAATATAAACTTGACACTGGAATTTCTTTAAAAATTATCGTACAAAATATTCGTAGCATTCACAGAAATTTTGAGGATTTTAAGGTATTCCTAGCACGAAGCCATTTAAGTTATGACGTCATTATACTTACCGAATGTTGGCTCCAAGGAGCAAGCGTGTTACCAAGTTTGGACCAATATACAGCTTTTCAGACTTTAAACTATATCAATCAAAATAGTGGTGTAGTCGTATATATAAGGAGTCATTTAACTGGCATCACAGTATATGAACCAAATATTATGGATGCTGATTGCTTGATAGTAAAAATCGACAATAGCCATGCCTTTGTTTGCATGTATAGATCACCATCTTTTGCATCAGTCACTAATTTTCTCGGTTCTTTGGATGGACTTCTGTTGAATATTAAACAAGTGCCTAACATTTACTTAACTGGAGATATAAATATTGATATCGGTGACCATAGTACGGACCAAAGATCCGACGACTATTTGAATCTTCTTGCAACACACTGTCTGTTGCCTAGTCATCAATTTCCGACGCGCTTTAACAAATGTATTGATCACTGTTTTGTTAAATCAAAGAATAAAATATTAACTGTTATCTGTCAGTCGTCAATTACTGATCATAGCAGTATGTATGTTAATATACCTTTAACTCACTGGCACAACAATAAACAAAAAGAATTTCTGCGGAAACTAAATTATGAAACGGTTTATGAACTAATGCGAGAATTGGACTGGGTGAATGTAACTACGCTAGAAGAACCAAATAAGGCCACTGAATCGTTTATTGAGACCTTATCTGAAATAATAGATAAAAGTAGTAGCACGGTCGTTGTGCCCAATAGGCGCCAAACTTTCCAACCATGGGTTACCCCAGGACTGTTGCGTTGCATTCGATTTAGAGACACACTGCACAAGAGGTATCTAAAGACACCCAATAATCAGAATCTAGAAATAACATACAAACGATATAGAAATTTTTGTAACAATATTCTTCATAAACTAAAAAATGACTATGATAAAATTAACTTAAAAAACAGTAGAGGAGACATAAAGAAAACATGGAATGTCATAAGGCATGTATGTAATCTCGGAGTTAAAGATAAATCACAGGTATCAACTGAATTATTAAAACAAAAGTCAACACCGCAAGACTCTGTCGACTACGTAAACGATTTTTTTGTTAATATCGGCTCTAAATTATCAAAAAACATTCTAGAAAAATTACAACTAAAAGAGCATGAACTTGTGCAAAAAAATAAATCTACGTATGGTGTTGTGGACTCTTTTTTGCTGTGGGAAACTGATGAAGTGGAGGTACGTGAAACCATTGCATCACTAAAAAACACGAAATCTACAGGATGGGATGGAATATCAGCTGATTTTATTAAAAAAACATGTAAATTTATTATTACGCCCTTAACTCACATATTTAATTTATGCATCTCATCGGGGAAATTTCCAAAAATATTGAAGGATTCCTTAGTTTTGCCTATATTTAAATCGGGTGAAAAAAATTGTATCACTAATTACCGTCCAATTTCCCTTTTACCTACACTGGCTAAAGTTCTCGAAAAAATAATGAACAATCGGCTTGTTAGTTATTTGGATAAAAACAATATCCTTTCACAAAATCAGTTTGGTTTTAGGAAACATAATTCGACCACAGACGCAGTTGAAAACTTGGTAACAAGTGTGGCTAGCAATCTCGACTCAAAGAAAAGATGCCTTGGTATATTTTTGGATTTAGCCAAGGCATTTGACACCGTTTCAATTCCTCTGCTCATAAATAAATTGGAGGCTATAGGTATACGCGGAAAACCACTTGATTTGTTCCAAGATTATCTAACAGATAGATCACAGGCGGTTAAAATTGGTAGTTATGTTAGCTCTAAACAAAACGTTAATTTCGGTGTGCCTCAAGGATCAGTACTTGGACCTACATTGTTCTTGATTTATGTAAATAACCTATGTAATATGAGCTTCCCCGACGCAAAAGTAATTACATTTGCGGATGATACAGTGGTCTTATTCCAAGATAAAACATGGGCTGATGTCAAGGCGTCCGCCGAGCGGGGTCTTCGACAGATAATTAAATGCCTTGATTACAATTTGCTGACGCTAAACCTCTCAAAAACGAAATATATAACTTTTAGTATAAAAAACAATCTACAACCGCCTACCGATTTTGCCTTAAAGGTTCACGACATTGATTGTCAAAATACCAATGATTGTGATTGTTTCTTGTTGTCCGCAACGGACAGTACTAAATATCTTGGTATCGACATTGATAAAAATTTGAACTGGAAACAGCACATAAGTAATTTAAAAACTCGCATACGCAAACTCATACCAATTTTCAAAAAGATTAGGAATTTAAAGGACAAATCCACTAACAAAACTGTTTACTTCACATTGTGTCGATCTATACTTTCTTATGGTATTTCGGCTTGGGGTGGTGCTGGAAAAAGTAATATCATAAAAATAGAAAGGGTTCATCGATGTATCCTAAAGGTCATAAACTTCAAAAAATTTACGTATCCGACGACTGAACTATACAAAGAATTTGAGGTTTTAAATGTTCGTCAACTTTTTATACAGAGTATAGTGCTAAAACAGCATATCAAAAAAAGGCCAATAAATAAATCTTCGAGAAGATCACATGAGGTGTATGATGTCCCAGCCTGTAAAACAACATTTGCACAAAGTTTCTCCTTTTTCCTGGCTCCACTATTGTACAATCGTATAAGTAAAGTAAAACCCTTAAAAGATATGACAAGACATGCTTGCAGAAGGGCACTGGATGAGTTTCTCGGTAAAATGGACTATGAACGGACTGAACAATTCATAAATATATGAGTTCAAGACTAATTTATTTATACATATTCTTCATACCAGTAAATTTTATTTATCATACATAACTACCTATATAGATTTATTATTTATTTATTTATTTTTTAATATATATTGTCTATATGTATATACATTATTATTGTTTAATATATAGTGTTTATTCTTATTTCATCTATTTATTTTTTATTTTTTTATTCTTTATTTTGTATTTTGTACCAAATGCTTCAAAATATCTACATTTACATTAATAATGTTAATACTTAAATGTTTACTCCTCATCACTTTACAAGGACATAACTACAGAGTGGGAAAACTATACGTGGGTATACATTACGCATATATCAAAGGTACATACCACAAATAAAGTTTTCGCACCAGTTTTTTGTCTAAAAGTTTTGCATGTACTATTTGTTCATACTTGTGGCTGTTACTTATTATAAAATTATTAGTAGTTGAAAAATCAAAGCTGTAAGCAAAAGGGTACTTTATGTTCTACGTTACATGATTGAAAATAAATCGTTCGAGCGAGAATCTTACCTTGCCGTAACACAGTCTTTGACTAGCACGGGAGGTAAAGTAAAAAATCTACGTATACCGTCTGTGGACATTTATTACACTTTTGGTATCAAACTTATTGTCTTGTGAATTACTGAGTTAAATTACTTTTGTTTGCAAGGTGTATTATAGGATTGCTGTTACTGTGTATTATTGATACTACAGAAATGCCACTGCTTATGTTAACTTGTATGTATACATTATAAACTAGTATTTTTTGGTCTACCTTGCTATTGTGATTGTGATTTCTATGTATTCTATGTATTCTGTTAAATAATAGGTATATTTGTCCTTTGTTTTGCTAAATAAATTATTCTTATTCTTATTCTTATTCATTATATTCGAGTACCAGATGTTTGAGTGTTTGCTTAGGTTTACTTTCACAAAAACCATAATTAATAACATCAATCTTCACATTAATAATCATTAAATTTGCTATCATAGCGAAACGTTACATTTAGGGTAAACGTTCGCGTTGCGTCATTTGACGAATGCATGTATCCTTTAGAACAATAGGGTAGTTTCCAGGGTAAGAAAATTAAAAATATAATAAGTCCGTCAGTTAGATTAAGAAAAAATATCAGACACGTATTTTTTTATTTTTACAATACTTAAATAAAATGGAGTTAAGTTTCGAAGTGGGAGGTAGTTACGTCATAACGTGCTACATTTAGTACCACGCTGTGACGTCACACGACATTTCAAATCATTATATCGTCGAAAGCATTTAATATTGTGAGAAAAAAAATACGTGTCTAATGTTTTAAAATAATCTACCAGACAAAATAAAATTTGGGTAACTACCCTATTGGTAGCGTAGAAATGACAGATGCTTACACCTTGCTTCTAGAAACAATGAAAACTGTACACGAAGCGGCAATGTTAAATCCGTCGATATTTTTAAATGAACAATGTGATCTGTAGGCATAATAGTTCAGATTATGACGCCAACTATATCTTATACGACGAAAACGATCAATCAAAATTCATGATTCGATAGATGCGATCGTTATCGATGCTCGAATCGAAAGCTTATGCTTTAATATCTTGTTTTAATGTGACGCTCGTCTGCAAGTATCCTTAATGAGAAGCAATGTGTCTGTAGCTTATCGTCATCCGCAAGTTATTACGCTGAGGCTGCTAATAGGGAAGCGAACAAAAGAAAGTAGATGAACGAATTGCCTCCAAGTATTGTGGTACATAATGAGATAGACCGCTACTTTATTTCCCACAGAATAAAGCTGGATTAAGCTATCGTTAGCCGCGATCATCAATTAATATATGAAAGTATTAGAGTCATTTAAAAACTTCAAACCTTCAAGAAAAGAGCGTATTCCATTTTAAATGACCGGCAACGCAAGTATGACTCTTCTGGTGTTGCGGGTGTCCATGGGCGTCGCTGATCGCTTACTATCAGGAGATCCGTCTGCTCGTTTGATATTTAAAAATTATGATTGTGACACGTTTAAAGATTGTTAACAAAAATATATCCAAAATGCAATGCGAGTGTTTAATTTTCAGTAGATTTATCATAAATGCATCGTAATAACTGAAATACGTATATTAGGGATGATATGTCTGTAAATAAAATGTATGAGAGAGGATAACAATTAAAAGAAAATTATAAATCACCTACATACCTTTGGTTTTGTCTCAGATCGCTTTTCAACAGTGACTATTTTCTTAACATACAAGTTCAGTCTTTTGTACCGAGAACTGAGTCCCATGCTGATGAGAATGATAATCAAATCTTGAAAGTTCCACAGAACTGTTGCCAATTTGCTCAAAATAAAAATTGGTATACCATTCCAAGCGCTGTATTCCTCTGTACCAAAAATATAAATAAAAATTTGACAAATAGAGATTCCTATTTAAGTGTATCCAAAAAATTTAAATAACAAAATTGTTAAAATGCAAATTCAGTTTAAATTCAAATTCAAATTCACTTTATTGCTTCTTTAGGGTGTACAGGGTGGTTTACAATTTTTGACAAAATATGTTCCAACTATAGGCCCTTTTGGGCACCGCAAAAGTACTTATGTACCTACTCTACTTATAAAATAATAGAAATCATGAATATTATTTCTTTACATAAAAAAAGAAGAAAACTTACGAGCTCTAAGTAGAAACCCATGAGAAATAGTGACGTATCTGTAGACAAATTCTCCTATGGGAAAACCAACACCGGTTGCAGATATCATACTCAGAATGTGTTCAACTGTGGACAAGACAAATAGAGGAAAACAAAAAGAAAAAGTAGCAAACAGGAATACGGAGACCTGATGTAAAAAGTATAACAATGATAAAATAAATAATGAGAAAATACAAGAATATGAAGTTGCTTTAAATAAATTCTAATCCATTTAAACTGACTGACTGACATAAGAATTAATTAACTCGTCGGGTACCGGTTTTGTAGACACAATCATAGAACAATAGGTTGCGGTCACCGGTGACCGCTTGGTGTATAACAGTTTAAAAACTACGATGCAGCTTACACAAAAAAGTAGAGAAATAAGTCAAATGAGAGTTTATCTAAACTAAACATTAAAATTTTCATTTTTGGTTGATATTTACACAAAGCTTGTCTGGATAGAGATATTTGAAAATATAAAGATATAGTCAAAAATACTTACTAGAAGCAACACTAATAACGAAGACAATTATCAATGTAGCCCTCTTTTTCGTTCTCACGTCAGGAGGAAATTTGAGCGCAGTATTAGTCTCGGTACTAAGCCAGTAAATATAGAGGTTCCTCCAAGAATGCACAAACTTTGATGAAAGGAATAGCGATATCAATGCGTTTGCATAGAAGATGGCTCCGGACATCCGACCTATAAAACCATCTGAAAGAAGAACCAATTTTTATATGGATTGAATCCTAATTTCTGTTTGCCATCGCATTCTACGTGAATGGGATTGGGATGCCGTCTCCTCCTTTTGCGAAGCAGTCATGCTAGCTAAGGAGGAGGCGGGACGCGTGAGGCAGCGAAGCTCTGCCTCCTCGCAACCCAGCCATCGTGAAGGACACACCGGGCGTCGGGGATACGCGAGACGATCTCCGGCCACCGTAAGCGCGGGCCTGCGGACGGCGAGCATGGGTGGCTCCCCGTCCGACCAGAAACAGACCCGAGCGTACGGCGCGTCGCGTTCCGCGCGCGCCTCAAAGAGCCATCAGACCACCACAGATGGGGCTCAATAGGGCCGATGCCGATTCGGAGTCGCGGAGAACCTAACGGGTAACCGGGGCTCCGGCTCGACGTGCAGGAGAAGGAACGGGGTGGTTTTTAGTCAGTAAGAGTCTGACACTCCCTTCCGCCTCCCCCAGGCGGGAGCAGTCATTCGATGATTTTCCCCCCTTAAAAAAAAAATTGTACGTGAATGCGTTATCTGCCGATTTCGCTGTTTTTTCATTGTATACAGTTTAGTTTTGTTCTTTGCAACTACTAATGTTCTTCAAAAATCATTTGAATTTGGTTACACGACGTATGTTTCCGTAAATGTTGCTCATGATATTTAAGTGTGGGAGACCCATTGTCCAGCACGAATTGGCCGGCTCAATCGGATTGATACCACGGCCTCACAGATAATTGATGTGAAACAAGGCTTGCGTTGTGTTTCGTCGTGTGAGTGAGGTTGGTTACCGGAGGCTCAATTACCCCCCTTCCCTAGTCTCCCTAGTCTCCTGAATTCCCGTATCCTCCACAATCCTCAAATTCCCAATTCCCAAAAGGCCGATAACGCACTTGTAACGCCTCGGTGTTGCGGGTGTCCATGGGCGGCGCCGATTGCTTACCATCAGGTGATCCGTTTGCTCGTTTACGAGCTTAAGCTCTAAAAAAACATAATCTATCGACTTTCTCAAAGAGTTTCGTGAATAATATAGTGTCATAGTGTCTAATTAGTAAAAAAAAAACTTACTATCAGAAGCGCTCGGCAGCCACCCTCCAAGGAACCTCACAACTTTCCAAACTGACACGGTTTCTGCTACCACCAGCATTGTAAATAGTACCAAACTCCAAGCGAAAGACAAATTGAACCCATACCCCGAGATTCCGAAGTAACGAGCCTTCTTGAACACGTTGTTTAGAATTGAGAGGAAATCCTGGAAAGTAGAAGATTATTACAGTTCTATTCTGCTTAAGATATAATATGACAAAAGGGCTGATGATGACGTGCTCCATCGTAGACCGCATCATCGCTTACCACCACGACATTCTGGTCTGACGTCGCTCGGTTCATCAATTGAAAGAAAAATGTTGATGGTTATGCCATTTGGTCTTAGTAATAATATTAAGTAGATTTTATTACAGACATATTTAGCTTATTTTAGGAAATCCAGATAAAGCTATGAGTAATTTTATAGTTTTCTTTAAAATTATCATTATGAACCATACATATATATGTTCAGTAATGAAAATATGCCTCTTGCAATGACTTTAAGATCAACCGGTTAAAGTAACATTAAAGAAAACTAACCAAATACCACATTTGTAATTCAAACTTTAATATCAATGAAATTAAATTGAAATTCTCACGTCATATTTCTTCTTCTCATTCAATTTCTTCACGTAATTCCGTTTCATACTAACTTTGAAATATATCACTTCGCGATCCAATAATATTTGAATTTTTCAAGCTGAAAATTTTACGGTTTTAATTAGAATTTTATTAAGTGCGCCGCCGCAGTAAAAATAAAACTTTATGTCTACGAAACGACAGTAAAAATTTTACTAGTTCAAAGTTTAACACTTAAACATTACGCCTTACTGAATTCCAACCCCTTCTGTATTTAAAAATGATACTTACTGCTTTGGTAACAAAACATTCATTTAAATAATACGAGTAGGATGACCAGAACAGTTTGCGATTCTGTACTAATCCATAAAGGATTTTGAAGATATTTGATAATTAGTGTGGGGGAACCATGCTTCGGCACAAATGGGCCGGCTCGATCTTGGCCTCACAGAAAAATAACGTGAAACAACGTTTGCCTTGTGTTTCGTCGTGTGAGCGAGGTTACCGGAGGCCTAACACCCCGCCCCTCTTTTCTCCAATCTCCTCAATCCCTGAATCCCCAAAATTTCTTAAATTTCTAACCCCAAAAGGACCGGTTACGTTTTTGTAATGCCTCTGATGTTCCAGGTGTCCAAGCCGATTGCTTACCATCAGGTGAGCTCGTTTAGCGGTTTATACCATAAAAAAGGTAATATTTATTTTTCTATTTCACGTGGATGGCAGTGTCTCAGACGTTCAGACTGTAGAATACACCAAACAATAAGAGTTTTTTGTGTTGAAGTATACAGATAAGTAAGTTTAAGAACACAAGAACATAAGATGAGGAACACTATGAGAAAATGTACCTTGTCTTATTGTTCTAATTGAAGACAGAGTACTGAATTATTATCTTATTCAAATATCTATTTTGTTTAATAATACAGGGTACTTACGATCACCAACTTTGCTTTGTTTTTTCAACACTAGGCGTTTGTTCGACACACATATTCTTGTAAAAATGGCTCATAATAAATATCTTCACCTTCACATTTCAATATACCATCAATAATTTTATTACTTTGTCTCGAAAAACCGAGCATTTATTATAAAAATTATTGTTTCACACTTTACTATCGCATGTTCGAAACAATTATTTACATTATAACGAAATAAATCTAGAAAATCTCACTGTAAGGGATTTTCTACTCTATTTCTGTTGAAATAGGAATGAAAATTGCTTGTGTGTGAGTTAAAACAAAAAAAAATCTACAAAACCTCTGTTTAAGGTGTTTTCAACTCTATGTAAGTTGGAATAGAAATAGCAATTGTTTGTGTTATAGACATGGAGTTGTGTATTCAAATAAAAACGCGACTTTCAAGTAATTTAGTATGAATGTCAGTGTATGTTCATGTCATAATTTGTATAATTTATGATTCATTATGTTGATGCTATCTTTCATATGTTTACACTGATTGATAGGTAATGTGGTACTAGTATAACCTGTGGGTATAACTATGCCAAAGAGACATGCAGGTATGCATAATTATATAGTTTTAACATATTTCATTGTAATGTTTTAGAATATCTTTGTTTTATAGTATTTACATGATTTAAATACACACACATAGCTTATTGTATTTTTGTATATTATTTATGTATTTCTTTTTATATGTTGCTAGTATATTATATCTATTGTAGGTTGTATTGTAGGCTTTTTTATTTTGTCTTTTTTTTTTTTATTGTACACGTAACTACCCCTTATCTGGTTTCTTACAAATATTTCCATCCAAAGGTTGTCTGGAAGAAATCACCATTGTGTGATAAGACCGCCCATTGTACGCATATTTACTTGAATTGGGTTTAAAGAATTTTTTTTTTAATTGTTTGTTTTACTACATAAATGTGTACAATAAAGCATATATAAATAAATAAATAAATAAATAAAATACATTTTAGTAGACTATTTAGTATAACATAAAATCACGCCTTTTATCTCCGAAGGGGTAAACAGAGGTGCACATTACGGCGCTTAAAGCCACTGTACAATGTAACACTCACTTTTCACTATATGTTATGAGTGTAGAGGTGAGCCATGTAGGGGTGATCCTATTGCCATATACCGGGCACAATTCCAGACTCCGTGCTACTATTGAGATTTTGTTTTTAAAAACCTAGTAATACTTTGCTCGACCCGGGAATTGAACCCGAGACAACGCTGGCAGTCGCACCTGCGACCACTCGGCCAATGAAGCAGTCTATTTAATATTATGTTAATTTATTAAATGTTAACTGCCGCGTAGGTCACCGTAGACCTGCGTTAGCAGAGCGGTTTGCCTCCACCAGTTTTCTGTCAGCAGTCAAAGACCTAATTATGAAATATTATACAATATTCACCGGAGGCCCAATTACCCTCCCCTTCCCCAATCTGCCCAATTCCTGAATCCCTAACGATCCTCAAACTCCTAATCCCCAAAAGGCCGGTAACGCACTTGTAACGCCTCTGGTGTTCCAGGTATCCTTGGGCGACGCCGATTGCTTACCATCAGGTGATCCGTCTGCACGTTTACCGGCTTATGCCATAAAAAATTTTGTAAAGCTTAATAGTTGTAGCTTTTCTAACCAGTTAACTTTTATTTGGGCTTAGATAAATTTTATAAATGGTTTTACTTTATGCAAACTGTAATACACTAGGCACAAATGTGCTGCGACGTTGGTTGGAGCTCTTTTTTTAAGAGGAGAAAATCATCGAATGACTCGCCATGACACCCGCCTGGGTGAGGCGGGAGGGAGTGTCAGACTCTTACTGACAAAAAGCCACCCCGTTCCTTCTCCTGTACTTCGAACCGGAGCTCCGGTAACGCGACGCGATGCGACGACGAGTAGCGCGACGTTGCCAGACTTAGGTCGACATGTCTGGCAATATCAACGTCGCAGTGGACATAAGTCGCGCGTTGTCGCCTTTTGTCGGGCGAAATCGGCCGGCTTCGCTTGACATGTCACCGATACATATCGTGGGACATTAATTTGTCCGTTAATATTTCTCCTTTTTTTAAGGTATGTACAAAATATGTCGGAACAAATTAAAAGCAGACTTTAAGTTCAAATAATAATTAAAATACGATGGTTTCATATATTAGTCACATTTAAATGAATGCTTGGAGCAGTTTCTGTATCTATCTGCCCTTGTCCATCAAACTGAATTAATATTAATTCATAAGTTATGATTGCACCGGCCATCTGAAAAATAAAAATAAAATATCATATTGCTAACTTACAGCTCGGTTAGCAGCAACCTGCGTCAAAGGATTTTTGTAACCATTATCTTCCAAAGAATTTATTAAGTTGCTAATTAATTTAACGGTTACCTTTACGTTGAATCTATATACATTATATCTATATACTAGATAGAAATCCTGTTAAAGTTAAAGAATTCAAATTCGATAAATCAATTAAAGCTTTAGATATTTCCAAAAAAATCTATTCCGAGGATTAAACTCGATCACATTGTTTTCCAAAAAGTATGTACGATGTAACAATTACTGTCTTAACTTCTGAACTACAATAAAAATATTTCCAATATTTTTTTATTTAGTCACTACTATTTTGACAAAAACAAGAAACAATATTAACTACGATAATATTCATGGCTTTAAAGCTAACAAAGTAGGCCACAAATCGCTATACATTGCTATTCTAGCCGCTACTAATAACGATACAAACTTATGCCTTAATAAATCAACGAACCGACAAAATTCACACATTTATCTAAACCTAGACTTAGGCCCCAAACACTGTAATAAACACCCCACTTATTATCAACCTTACCCCAACAAGGCAAAGTTGAAATTACATCAACGTCAAAAATAATACCAACGTTGCTTTCTAGCTACAGAATTTTCAGCTTTAGCCATGAAAAGACAGAGTATGAATTAGCCTGTGAGTGGAATACCTGTAACAAAATAGTTTTGTTCAGATAGAAGAATCCCATTCCGCTGAGGGCGATGTAATCTTTAGTTAGTTGGTCTTGGAGCCTTCCTACCTGGAAACAAAGTTCTAATTGTTGTTACCTGAAGTAAATATAAGAAGCTAACGAACCACAAGTTTTACTACATCTGCAACTCTAGTTTGGTACAGGGTAGTTGCATTTATGTTTTGTATTTTATTTTGTAGAGCATTAGGTTAAATTTTGTTGAATAATTTGATGGAGTTATAAACTGCTTTATTGATCGAATGATGACAAACGCAAGTGGTAAGCAAAAGGTCGCAAGCTCCATTCAAACGATCAGGCAAAACATTATTGGAGTTGATTTCGGTTTTCCGAAAATAACTCAGTAGCGCACATTGTTTAGAATTAAGTTTGTTTTTATCACATGGGATGATGGGACTCATGACAGATTAGTATAGACATACAGTGTACACCTCTGTACACTCTTTTATGAATTAAAAGTCGTGACGTAATTAGTACATGAAGTCAATGAGATACAATTTTACAGAACACATAAAATACTACCATTTTAATATTCAACATCATTATCAACAGCCTATAAACGCCCACTGCTGAGCAAAGCCTCTTCTCACACGGAGAAGGTTTGAGCATTAATCACCACGTTTGCTCATTGCGGGTTAGCGATTTCAAACTAATAATTAGAAATTGTAAGCCCAGGTTTCCTCACGATGTTTTTCTTCACCGTTTGTCAGTGGTGTCTAAATAATCTTAGAAAGTACATATAACGCGGAAAAAGTCACATTGGTACGTGCCGTTGGTAGGTTTCGAACCCGCACCCTCATGCATGAGAAGCGGGCGTCTTAACGATTTTAATATTACTGCTTACCACCAGACGAGATAGTAGTGAAATATCGGCCCATCAAATACACATAAAAATAACTGAAACTTACTTCAACATTATAGTAGTGTGTTTTATAAGTATACAAGTACTTGAGGGCAGTCTTTGAGTGTGTGTTCACTCCCGACGCGGAGAGCACGACACTTATTACGCGGGTACACAGCCAGGCAAGTGATACCACATAGTATATACCTGTCATTACATCTGTGGATAGACCTTGCCTGGAAAATAAAGTAGGTGTATTATTTGTCGACATTTTAGACTACACTAAATTTTAGATGCTTTCCTTCACCGTTTGTCAGTGGTGTCTTTATGATTTTATTCAATGAGTGGAAATTAAAAGTCTTATCACTACCTATGTAGGAATCCCACCTCTTCAGGGGTATGACATGATATTTTTTTATGGGATAAGCCCACCACAACCTCCCAAAACCGCTGCAACTCCTATGAGCCAGGATCTACAGTAGATACAACCATGAAAACACCGGAACACTGAAGTCCTGAGCGTCCCAGGGACATGAATAACTGTCTTGTTTCCCGCAATGAAGTGAATCAGAAGACATGACATGATATTACATAAATACACATATACGCAGTAGTACGTAATAATAAACCTACGGTGACGCTGTCTCTCATGGGGGTAGGCAGAGACTATGAAACGCCAATTGCTACGATTCTTACATACCTCTTTCGCTTCATCAACAGTCACCAGTCTTTTGATATAATCATGATATTAATAAATAAATATTATTCTTACGTAATTCCCAAGAACATTTGCAAGCATATGAAGTAGAAGTTGCAAGAGCAGGACAGCATGACGATGCCCCCTAGAGCTCCGTCCATCCGTCGTACTAACATCGCTTGCTTCACGTACGCCTCCCGTATTTTACGCCACGTGTACACTTTTAGAGCTTCTGACTTCTGGAAAGAGGCGACGATGATTAGATTATTATTTTTATAATTTATTCTCCCTTTATTTAGTATACAAGAACCTACTTTTGTTTGTAAATAAGAGTATTATAAAACTTCTTGCTTTGAAATAATTTGGACACAGAACATATAAAGAAGGCAATTTGGATGACTTTAGAGGTACACTCTGGGTTGACTGCCTCGTTAGCCGAGTGGTCGCAAGCGCAACTACTGGGGACTCTTGGGTTCGATTCCCGGGTCGGGTAAAGTATTACTGGGTGTTTTGAAAATTCTCAGTACGAAGTACGAAGTCTGGCATTGTGCCCGGTATATGGCAATAGGTGAGCCTATTACATGGGACTTATAACATAAATAGTGAAAAGTAGGTATTACACTGTACAGTGGCATCAAGTGGCATGTGCACCACTTCGCTCTGCTTACCACTTCGGTTATAGAAGGCGTGATATTATGTTCTGGGTTACAAGACAGACCTAAATATGAAAATGTTTGAGATTGTGTCGTTTTTAAATGAGGGTGATGTTTGCGTCTTACAGTATAGCATAAACCTAATAAAACAAATAAATGGTGTAGCAAGACGTAAGACGGTAGGGTCATACTAAATTTGCCTGAAATTGGGTTACTTTTAGCACATCTCAGCCCAAGCTTAGTTAATAAATTATACCTCATACCTTCCCGAGCGTACGGCGGGTCGCATTCTGCGCGCGCCTCAAAATGCCATCAGACCACCACGGATGGGGCCCAATAGGGCTGATGCCGATTCGGAGTCGCGGAGAACCTAACGGGTTACCGGGGCTCCGGCTCGAAGCGCAGGAGTAGAAAAGGGAGTGGTTTTAGTCAGTAAGAGTCTGACACTCCATCCCGCCTCACCCAGGCGGTAGAATTCATTCATTCATTCATTCAAATAATAATAAAAATTAAACAATACCTCATACCTTATTAAACTCCGTCTGATGTTTTTCTAGTTCACATAATTTAGCGACGAAGCCATTGAGCCTATAATACCGAGATGTAAGACCAATGCTGATGAGGACTATGAGCTGATCTTGGAAGTTCCATAGCAGACTGGCTAAAGTGCTTATCAGGATTAATGGCATTGCAAACCATTCGGAGTAGTCTTCTGGAATTTAAAATCATTTTTATTGGGGTGTGTGTGAAAATATGTCCGTGTATGACCAAAGGGAAAAGTTTTTAAGACACTGCGGTTCGGCGCTCTGATTGATTGGGTTTTTGAAGCCGGCCAATCGGAGGGCTTAGTACGAGTTAGTATTACGTTAAAAGTTATCGAAACGAGAACGCGTTCGGCGCTTTGATTGGTTAGTTCATTGGCACCGGCCAATCACAGCGCCGAACGCGTACTTCAAACTCGTACTATGGCCTCAGAGCGTCAAACGAGGTCTCGTTTCGATTACGTTTAACGTAAAACAGACTCGTACTATATGATATATTTACTTTGTTCATATACAAACTCAAATTTAAAAACTAGAACTCGTAATAATAGTCAGTTTAGCAATTTTTTACAAATAATCTAGTTTAATAGCAAACGATATATTTCCTGCTGACTGCTTCATTGGCCGAGTGGTCGCAAGTGCGACTGCCGGGCACGGGGTCTCGGGTTCGATTCCCGGGTCGGGCAAAGTATTACTGGGTTTTAAAAAAAATCTCAGTAATAGCACGGAGTCTGGAATTGTGCCCGGTATATGGCAATAGGCTCACCCCCTATTACATGGGAGTCATAACATGAATAGTGGAAAGTGGGTGTTACATTGTACAGTGGCATAATGTGCACCTCTGCCTACATCGGGAATAAAAAGGCGACATGTTATGTTTATGATTTATTTCCTGGATGTACTGTATTTATTCTAGAGTAAGCACTTACGTCCCATAAAAAGGAATCCATGAGATACAAGCACGTATCGTTTCATCAATAAAGATGGGGGACAGTCTAACCCAACTGATGCAATCATGCTGACTGTATGCTCAACTGTAAAATAAAAAAATAATAAGTAATTCCAGCGAGATTGACAGACAAACATCAAAACATCCAAACAAAGAAAGAAAAAAAGAAAGAAAGGAAGATCGTTTATCTGCCAAAGATGCGTTAACATAGTAATCAAACATGCAAGACAGTAAATAGTTTATTGTACGTCCATGTTTCAAAGAAGCCAGATAGTGTGATTCAACCAAATAATGGACTGTAAGCTAGTGAAAAATAAATTGTGCATTAAGAAAATTAAACTCAATCAACTCACATATTGAACAGAAAGTCATTAGTCCAAATACTAGATACATTCGTCGTTTTAACGTGCAATCAGCAGGAACCTTCACCCCCACTGATCGTTCCACTTTAGCCCACAACAGCGATATGTTACTTCTCCAATAGTACCAGAGTTTCGATGCTACGAACAGCGACATTATTGATATCGAATAAAATATTGTTCCTGCGAGGCGAGCTGTTATGCTTCCTAGAACAAAAAACAGTAGGAATTGGTTTAGGGTAAAATAAAAGGAGGTTGCGCTATTGGTTTTCATTGTGATAAAGGCATTAATAAATAATTAATTCAGCCTAATTAAGTCAAAGTCAAACCAATTATTTCAATTAAACTGTCAAACACCGCGCGGTCACCGGTGACCGCAACCTAGTGTTTTTTAATTGTGTCTATAATGACGGTACTCAACGATTTAAACCACAATTTTGTACTTTTGAAACGTCAACAAATACAAAAAAAAATAGTCTTTCAGTCAGTCCATCAGTGAAGCTAGTTGCTCATTCCAAAATGTAGATTCGAATGGAGATGAACGAGCAAGAAACTCCATTTGGTACTGAGGCCTTAGTACGAGTTTCATTTACGTTTAAAGTATTCGTAACGAGTACGCGTTCGGCACTCTGATTGGCTGGCGCCAATCAAGCAACCAATCAGAGCGCCGAACGCGTACTCGTTACGATTACTTTAAACGTAAAACAAACTCGTACTAAGGCCTCTGTTTTAAAAAAAGTCTGTTTTTAAAGATAGGTGATGAAAAATTGGAACAAGTGAATGAATTTGTGTATCTGGGATCACTATTTACGAGAGATGGAAAGTGTGACGGGGATATTGAAAGGAGAGTGAAAGCGGGAAATAGTGTTAATGGTGCTTTACACTCTGTCATGTCGAGTAAAATAATATCCAGCAAAGCTCGACTTGCTGTAATGCAGTGTGTATTGACACCAACGCTTATGTATGGTAGTGAATCATGGGTAGCATGGGATGGCAGAAGAAGCATGAAAGCAGGATTAATGCGGTGGAAATGAGAGCCCTAAGTAGTATGTGTGGACTAAAATTGAGTGATCGAATGAAAAATAGTGTTATTAGAGAAAGGTGTGGATTGAAAGATGATGTAGTGACAAGGATTGAAAAGGGAATGTTACACTGGTTTGGACATGTAGAAAGGATGGATGAAAGTAGAGTATGAATGGGGCCGTCGGTAGAGGGCGCCCTAGACGGACATAATAGTGACCAGATTGGCGATATATTAAAGAAGGGCCAAATTAAAAGTACCCTTAACCGACGAGCATGCATGAAAAGATTGAAAATTCGTAAAGCCGAAATTTTCAGACATTTTTGCCCTGTACGGAAACCTAACCCGATCTGGGATCACTATTTACGAGAGATGGAAAGTGTGACGGGGATATTGAAAGGAGAGTGAAAGCGGGAAATAGTGTTAATGGTGCTTTACACTCTGTCATGTCGAGTAAAATAATATCCAGCAAAGCTCGACTTGCTGTAATGCAGTGTGTATTGACACCAACGCTTATGTATGGTAGTGAATCATGGGTATGGCAGAAGAAGCATGAAAGCAGGATTAATGCGGTGGAAATGAGAGCCCTAAGTAGTATGTGTGGACTAAAATTGAGTGATCGAATGAAAAATAGTGTTATTAGAGAAAGGTGTGGATTGAAAGATGATGTAGTGACAAGGATTGAAAAGGGAATGTTACACTGGTTTGGACATGTAGAAAGGATGGATGAAAGTAGAGTATGAATGGGGCCGTCGGTAGAGGGCGCCCTAGACGGACATAATAGTGACCAGATTGGCGATATATTAAAGAAGGGCCAAATTAAAAGTACCCTTAACCGACGAGCATGCATGAAAAGATTGAAAATTCGTAAAGCCGAAATTTTCAGACATTTTTGCCCTGTACGGAAACCTAACCCGATACCCCTTGCAGGATGTCGCGGAGAACCTAACGGGTAACCGGGGCTCCGGCTCGACGTGCAGGAGAAGGAACGGGGTGGTTTTTAGTCAGTAAGAGTCTGACACTCCCTCCCGCCTCACCCAGGCGGGAGCAGTCATTCGATGATTTTCCACCCTTAAAAAAAAAAAACCCCTTGCAGGATCGCCCACTTGGAGCAGTCCAAACACCGTTACAACACAAAGAATACACAAAGAAAAGAATATAACTATCACGATTATCACGATAAACCTTACGATGAAGTCAAAATATAACATCTAATGTTATATTTAACTGTATACTCACGGTGTCCACTTGTGTCCCTGGCCACTCCAGTAACTGCTCGAATGACCTTCCAAATAGCCAAGTACTCTATAACCACCAACGACGCCAAGATAAGGGCACTCCACAATATACTGATGTACCTCTTCGAACCAAATACACCGAATATACACGACCAGTGGAACACCTTTTCCATAGTGTCTAAGAAGTCCTGATTAAAAGAAGAACGTTAGATAATTTAAATTAAATCTTTTTTTAAAACAAACTTGGAAATGATATATATTACTATACCGATTAATACTTTGCATTGATTGGTGCATATCATGTTCTGAATTATTCATACATAAAAGCTAGGTATATGTTAATTAATAATTAAAAATAGAAACGGTACAAATAATTTTGTAATAAAATAGCAGTTAGGCTTATGTTTCAATCGTAGCAACCTTTTGCAACTAGAGGTATAACCATAATCTTGTTAGTGGTATCACTAATAGAAGAAACACATAATACCACCGATGGATAAGCGTATATCATTTTGATGGTCATTTGTCTACCCAAAAATATAAAAGTAAGAATAAAATACGATATAAAACTTACATCATGTACAGGTTGTTCCGGTAGGAGCAGCTTATTATTACCAAAAAACTGTTTATAATCATGTCCAGACATATTCAAAAGCGCACTGTGTAATAATTTGAACGATATCGATTACTTTGTTCCTTGTCAATCTATCAGCGGCCATTTTTAATTTTAATGGCGGTCTAGAAAGGCTAGGTTGTTAGATAGGCAATCATAATTGATTTCCTACCTTACCTTTCGTTGAAAACCGACCAAAATGGAGGTAAAGACCAGTTTAGATTGAGCTCTATTATAAAATGTAAGTGATATGGGATAGTTTTAATATTGAAATATTTCTAACATAAACCCATACCATCACGCCTTTTATCCCGGAAGGGGTAGGCAGAGGTGCACATTACGGCACTTAACCCAAACTTTTCACTATATATGTTATGAGTCCCATGTAACAGGAGGTGAGCCTATTGCCATATACCGGGCACAATTCCAGACTCCTTGCTACTACTGAGTTTTTTGAAAGATATCTCTTATGGTAAAACCGTATTTTGTAACAATAATTTGTTTTAAATTAAGTAAAAACGCGGGTTACTCAAGTGAATATACTGAGAAAAGAAAAGAGTGAGCTGCGCGACGTCGCCGCGACCGCGCACGTTGCTCATGAAGAAGAACCCCTCTGTGGTTCGAAACTAGTAGAGCTTTTCTCAGTATATTCACGTGAGTAACCCGCGTTTTTACTTAATTTAGTATGTCTCACGATAGTTATTATAAAAATAATTTATTTGTGACAAAATTATCAAAAGTGTCGTAATAGCTACGCCTTTTATTTGACAAATATGAGCAATGCCGTGTGTCATGTACTAGTAAATAACTAAACAACACGTCAATACAATAGGTATTTTACTATTTTCCTACAGGTCAATTGAAACTGGTTAATAACTGGTTGGTTAACTTAACACGCGATTTGGTAGTTTTTATCAATAACATGAAATCGTACAGGCTATTTTTGTTTAATGACATTATGCATAATTTATAGGGAAAAACGTTAAGCTTTTATTTGACGACTAGTATCATAGGTCATGTTTTGTTTTTTTAAATAGGTACATATAAATGTCCATAGCAAACAAACTGACATAAGCTGTTCACCTTAAAATAAACAAATACGTAATTCATAATGGACTATCTAACCACAAAAAGGTTGATACAGAAGTCGGTTTCGACTTTAGTTAATTGAGTACTAGCTGACCCGGCAAACTTCGTACCGCGTAAAAGTTTTTTCTCACTTCCACGAATCTATCAAGACCAAAATTAGCCAAATCAGTTCAGGCATTCTAGAGTTTTAGCGGGACTAACGAACGAAAATTGATTTTTATTTATATAGATAGATTAGAGTGTTGTGTCCACGGCTTTGCCCACGTGATCAAGGAAATGTAGTTTAACATAAAATCACGCCTTTTATCCCCGAAGGGGTAGGCAGAGTTGCACATTACGGCAATTAATGCCACTGAACAATGTAACACCCACTTTTCACTATTTATGTTATGAGTACCACGTAATAGAGGGTGAGCTTATGGCCATATACCGGGCACAATTCCAGACTCCGTGCAATGCTTGAGTTTTTTTTTTAAGAAACTTTGTAGTACTTTGCCCGACCCGGGAATCGAACCCGAGACCGACCGGCCGAGTGATGTAGTTTATATCTCAGTATACTGTTTTTCCTCTCCTGCTAATCCTCTAAAGCCCGGCAATGTCCTTGTATCTTTTCTGGTGTTGCGGATGTCATATGGCTGGCGTACCTTCCAGTTACCTACCATCAGTTGATAAAAGGATAGTATTCTAAATTTTATTTTAATATCTGTCTGGTAAATTATTTTAAAACATTAGACACGTATTTTTTCTTTACTTACCAAAATAAATACTATCGACGATATATTGATTTGAAATATGGTATGACGTCACGATTTACTACATTTTATAGGGTAGCATGACGTAACGACCTTCCACTCCTAAACTTAACTCCGTTTTATCTAAGTATTGTTTTCATAGACGACCGAATAAAAAAATAATATGTCTAATATTATTTCATTGCCTAACTGACGGACTAATTATATTTTTAATTTTCATACATTGCCTACTACCCTATTATGCCTGCTCGTTTAACCTATGCCATAAAAAACCTTCGAGAAAATAAAAGGCATAATTTTTAAAAAAAGAAAATATAATTTATTAATAATGTATTGAGAACAAATAAAACAATACATGACTTCTAATCTGCATAATAATTTATGTCACTAATCTACTCCAACGCCATTTTTAGTCAAGTTTAGTTGAACATCATCTGTGCCTTTGTCATCAAACTGTATCAGGACCAATTCATACGTAATTATTGCACCAGCCATCTGCAAACATAGATTAAACTAAAACTTACTTTTCTAGAGGTATAATTCCCTATCACTGAATCTGCAATGGTTCTCAGTAAATGGTAATGAGTTTGGTCCCCATTAGGTATATTGGACTCACATGAAATTTTTTTTATGGCATAAGCCGGTAAACGAGCATACGGATCACCTGATGGTAAGCAATCGGCTTCGCCCATGGACACCTGGACCGCCAAAGGCGTTACAAGAGCGTCACCGGCTTTTTGGAGATTAGGAGTTTGAGGACCGTTGGGGATTCAGCAATTGGGGAGATTGGGGAAGGGGAAGGTAATTGGGCTTCCGGTAACCTCACTCACACGACGAAACACAACGGAAGCGTTGCTTCACGTCAGTTTTCTGTGAGGCCGTGGTATCACTCCGGTCGAGCCGGCCCATTCGTGCCGAAGCATGGCGCTCCCACACTTAACATGACATATCTTAAAGTAGTACACATAGTACCTATACTTAACTTACTTATATAGTAATTACCTATGAAAAATGGATACATCACATTTTTGCTATGTGCAAATAGGGTAGTTGCCAGGGAATGAAAATTAAAAATCTAATTAGTCCGTCAGTTAGATAATGAAAAAATATTAGACACGTAGACAATATTTTTTATTTTTTCGTATAAGGTTACAATACTTAGATAAAATGGAGTTAAGTTTAGGAGTGGGAGGTCGTTACGTCACAATGCGCTACATTTTGTAGCACTTTGTGACGTCACACGATATTTCACATTAATATATCGTTGTAAATATTTAAGTTAATTGTGTGCGATAGGAAAAAATACGTGTCTAATGTTTTAAATTAATCTACAAGGTGGACATTAAAATAAAATTTAGGTAACTACCCTGTTTTGGTGAGTCAACCCTTTGGCCACAATAACAAAAATTAGGATTTTATTTTCACCAAGTAATTAAATTACTTCTACATCAAATTTCGTTTAAAGGAAGAATTCTAGAAATGGGTTTTTAATGACTATGAAGGCTTTAATATTGTTTGGTGCGGTTTTATGAGGTCGAATGCTCATGTTTTCAAACCCTAACTTCACAGTTTTTGAACACTTTCGTGATGATGAATTAATTAATAAAAGAAAAAACAAAATATGACAATATGTCTCAGTAACAGTGAATAAATTCATGATTCTAAGTAAATTTTTGACCTTGAATATTTTTTTTTAATTATCATCATCATCATCAATAACAGGCTGTAAGTGGCCACTGCTGACCAAAAGCCTCTTCTCGCATGGAGAAGTATTTGAGCCTTAATCACCACGCTTTCTCAATGCGGTTTGGCGATTTCAAACTTGTAATAAGAAATTATCTGCCCAGGTTTCTTCACGATGTTTTTCTTCACCGTTGGTCATTGGTGTAGTTGATCTAGATAACCTTTGAAAGTACATACATACAACTGCCGTTTTTAGATTTCGAAACCGCAATCTCATGCCTGAGAAGCGGGCGTCTTAAACCTTTGGGCCCGACATTTTAGAATAATCATCAAACAGTTTTTTAATAATTTTAATGTCTTCAATTTCATTGGGTGGCTTTCATCGCGAACATTTTAACAGTTTTTTTAATAATATTTAATAAAATCTTTAATATACCATCTCTATTCACAAGCACTTATACCTAAAACACGACAAAAGCACCCAGAGACTTCAAACCAGCTACTACTTTTTTAAGTTTCTTCGTAAATAATAAAACGATACTTGACCTGCAATAAAATACTTTTGCTCAAGTAGAAGAAGCTTTTGCCGCTTAAAGCCACGTAATCCTTGGAGAGTTGATCCTGAAGCCGCCCCATCTGCAAGATGAATCGTGTCTTTATAAGTGGTTGTGAGCAGGACTACTCTATACTAGTGTTATTGGATTTTTCCACTGAGAAATGTCTTGTAGTATGTATTGTTTGAACTTGAGTTGAATTCAATAGACTGTGTTTTAAAACAGTAAAAGGAGACTTTTTATAAAGAATGTTTTATTTTGCAGTTTATTTCTTGATCTAGTAGCGTTTACCACGTAAAAAAATTCATGATTTAACAGCTAAGACAATAATAGTAAAGCGATAATTACATCATCATCAAGCGAAAGACGTTCACATCTGAATAAAGGTACCTATCTCTATAATATTATTATCATTACATCAACAGCCTATAAGTGGCCAATGCTGACCAAAAGCGTCTTCTGATACGGAGAAAGTTTGAGCATTGATCACCACGCTTGCTCAATGCGGGTTGGCGATTTCAAACTTATATTTAGAAATTATAAGCCCAGGTTTCCTCACGATGTTTTCTTTCACCGTTTGTTAGTGGTGTCTAAATAATCTTAAAACGTAAGTACAGTTAATCTTAAAAGTACAGTTTTATATTATTATATCTAACTAGCAAACCCGGCGAACTCTGTTTCGCCACCAGATGGCTTCGTTTTATGTAACATTTCGTTTGGCGATTGAAATACGAAGAATTTTTTTTTTATATATTTTATAAACCTCACGGAGCCCGAGACTTTTCCAACAAATGAAAAACCATGGAAATCGGTTTGTGCGTTCTGGAGTTATATCGTCAGGAACAAAAACCCGACTTATTTTTATACATATAGTAGACAAAAAGAGTATTTCAACTAAAGGACCATTGTCCATTGACCATTGCAAAAATGAAAAAATACTTCATAAGTCTTTAACTTGTTACCTCAATATTATAATAAAGAGTATCGTGTGTATAGATGTGGTTGAGAGCTATCTGAGAGTGGATGTTTACGTCAGAGGCTGCTAGGACGACGATGATCACTCTAAAGCACAACCAGCCCAATGAAGTGAAGTAGTAGACTGTCCTGAGAGGCTCACTTGATTGGCTTTGGCTGTGAACAAGATAATGGTTTTAAAAACGTTTAGTGAAATTAGAGGTATAATGTTATATTGAAATATAATCTTATAGTTAACTAAATGAATGTGAGCTGTAACTGTTGCCCGAGTAATTGCGACGGCGACTGCTGGGCAAGGGGTCTCGGGTTCGGTTCCCAGGTGGGGCAAAGTATTATTAAAATAAAATCTCAGTAATAGCACGGAGTCTGGAATTATGCCCGGTATATGGCTATAGGCTCACCCCCTATTACATGGGACTCATAAATAGTGATAAGTGTGTTATAGTGTGTGGCATCTCGCCCTATAAGTAAGTACCTAGTATAAGTTGATTATTAGGACACTCAATTAAAGATATTTTAAGAACAACACGTCTCCCTTATTGCTTCACATTATATTACATTGTACAGTGGCATTTAGTGTCGTAATGTGCACCTTTATCTACCCCTTCGGGGATAATGATGGTATGTGGTTAAAGTAATGCAACCCAAACTTTTGTATAGTCAAAGTCAAAGACACAATCATTTATTTCAATTAGGCCAGAAATGCAACTGTGAACGTCAACAAAAAAATTTAAAAGTGAAGCTATCTGCTCATTCCAAGTTGTAGATACGTATGGAGAAGAACGACCAAGATTACTCCATAGGTTACTCTTTTTTAATCAGTTTCACAATACAATTCTCTAGTATATATCATGGATCTATATAGGTATAGTACATGGGACATAATGGTAATAGGAAAATCCCAAACAGTTGTTATGGCATCAGCTGGTTTTGGTTGCTAGTCCCCTCAAAAATCTAACATGTGGATTAAGAATATAGTGTCACCCTGAACTATTAGGTATACAAAGACAGATGACAGTTGGTCCATAGTAGTAGTATAATTTTAATTAAACTAGGATAAGAGTCTGTAACAACAATCTACTACAAAATACGCTATAAAGAATAGCCAGGAATAGAAAGAACATAAAATAACCATGAACAGCTGCTCATTTTTGTAAAAACAAAACCGAATAGGAAACCAAGCTTATATAGTCAGTTCCTACACGAGAATTATCGCAGAACAGTATTTTATTGAACTCAGTACTTAGACTTAGTGGAACTTGTTCGTGAATTACTTACATTCCTAACGTAAATCAAAGGTGATTAATGTAAGCACCTACATGTGTTCCAGGCCTTAGGCTTTTTACTACAGCTGTGTGAACACTTACGATGTTTTTCTTGTACTCCTCGGGTCTAATGATAGATTAAGTACCGTGGGAAGTGTTTGTAATTCGTATGGGAATAGCCTTTATGTTTTAACATGTAAGATCGGTTTTCGTTTGGCGTTTATGCTATAATAATAGGTTATAATTTGGAAATTGACCGATGTATAACTTGTAGTTAGGTATTGAGAAATTTAATCTACCTCTACTGTTGTTAGTTTTTATGCAGTTTTACAAGCGAAACAAAAATAAAACGTCGAATTAAAACGTAATGTGAAATTGAACGCTGGAAACATGAAATTAAAGCTTACAATTAATAATTATTGTCTTTACTTGATTTTTTTTAAAAGAAAGTTCCCCCCCACACTAGGATTTTCTTCTGTGTCGTGGGTGCGTTTACAAACATACAAGTTCACATACACATGACATTCAGACCCGGAACAACAATTTGTGGATCACACAAAGAGTTGCTCCGTGTGGAAATCGAACCCGCGACACTTTGCGTGGTAGCCGGTTGCCCAGCCACCGCACTAATCGTATTATTTTCATATAGGAACTAAAGCTTACTCAACATTCATAAACTTACGTGATCCCCAGAAACAGTTGTAGACATATAAAATAAAAATTACAAAAACACGACAGTATAATGATGCCACCAATAGCGTCGTCCACTTTGCGAACTAACATCGCTTGCTTCACATACGCCTCTCGCAGTTTGCGCCAAGTGTACACTTTCGTTGCTTCAGTTTTCTGTAATTGATAATTATTATTTATTAGTGATTCACTTAACTTTATAATTACGTTATTTTCAATCCCCCTAAGGGTAATCAGGCGTGTACATAGAGGTAGAGATCTACAAAGTAACTTTTCTTCATCAGTTTGTTATTTGAGGGTGTAATTAGTGCTATAGCTGAGAAATTATCTAAAATTTGTCTTGCCCGATCCGATATCGAACTGGACACTCCTTGCTATACAAGGCAATATAACTCAATATTATGTCACAATTTATGAATAATCTTTGGAGTTTCTTGCTCATTGTTCTTCATAAGAATCTATACCTTGGAATTAGCAAATAACTCAACTTTTAATTTTTTTTAAATGCTTTTTTGGTCTAATTGAAAAAAAAAATGATTTTAACTTTGATTTTGACTTGAATTTATAGTAAAATATCAACATTCTTTGTTTGAGCAGATAGTAGATTAACTATTGAGCTATTACGTATTTTTAATTACCACGGAAAATTATAAGGCCCATAATACTATGGACACCGTTTAGCCTTAACGTTAATAAAATGCTATTAGTCCAATTGGAGAGAGCTTAATGGCGTACACCGCGCATTAATATGGATTACAGAATTCAGATTTATCTTCTATTTTGATTTCGGAAATCAATCAGGCAAATGATATCTATCCAGCTACCGCCACAACCCTGCAGGGTTTTTTGCAAAATCTAAAAAATTAAATTTTCAAAATCTTTGAGTAACCATGACCTTTGTAAATTTTTTAAGACAGGAGAAAACCTTTTAAAGTCAGTTAGCTTTTTGGGGGTTTATAAGAGTGTGAAATATTTACTTTTCTAAAACTACCTCGGTGGCCACCCTCAACACCTGTATGAAGGCACAGGGTTCTTTCAAAGAGATTTTAGAGGCCTGTACGACCTCGATACCTAAAGATAGTAGTTTCCTTTTTGGTTTGCAACGCATTAGTACTTTATATTACCTTTCGCTGTTGCCCGTGACTTTGTCAGCGTAGAATATGATTCCTGTTTTACTCCATGGAAGCATTTAATTGGTATAAAAATTACCTAAGAAAGCCTCTACTACCTAAGAAGCCCTGCCTGTACCTATACCAAATTTCATGAAAATACGTTCAGTAGTTCTAGCGTTATTGCCGGACAAACATATTTAAAAATAAACTTTCAAATTTATAATATTTATGTGACACTAGTATTACTGGTAGAAACAAAGCCTCCGATGTTAAGTGGACCCGAACACCGTAGCCTAATGACCTACATTTGCAACAGCAGAGGTATCATTTATTACTTAGGCTCTCATTAGACGAGCTGTAAGCTTTTTTGCTTTGAGCAAGAACCCCTCTGTGGTTCGAAACTAGTAGAGTTTTTCTCAGTATATTCACGTGAGTAACCCGCGATTTTTAATTAATTTAGCATGTTTCACGATAGTTATTATATAGAAGGATCCTATATTTTTATTATCTTTTTGGAACTCCAATAGGTTCACGTTTGAAAGCTAGAACTCGTTCAATCTAGACCCGGTTGCTATAATTTCCCAGGAGCGCTATAAGTTTCGATTATGATATTGTTCATGGGTAACTTGAGGGAGATTTTACTGTATTGTTACGAATTATTGATTAAAGTTATCAATTTGGAGATGGTTTTAAGGAATAAGGTACAACAATACATAACGGTATTCGGTAAGTTCTGTTATTTGGCATACAATAGGGAAATAATGACAAAACAGTGTTGATTGTAGTAAAAACATTGTGCCACATACCTGCATCATGCTTGACAAGCCCGCAAACAAAAACACAACGAAAACATCAATAATTTTTGATGTTTTCGTCAAAAATTACTTGTATTGAAAAAAAAAGAAAGTGCGGATGAACCATGCTTTGGCATGAATGGGCCAGGTCGACCGGATTGATACCACGGCCTCACAGAAATCCATAGAAATATTTTTAAAAACCATAGAAATATTCTGTATTATACCTATGCAGAAAACCGACGTAAAAGAACACTGGTGTTGTTTCACGTCGTGTAAGTGAGGTTACCAGAGACCCAATTACCCCGCCCCTCCTTTACCGATCTCCCCCATCCCTGAATCCTCAACAATTCTCAAATTCCTAATCCCTAAAAGGCCGGTATAGCACTTGTAACGCCTCCAGTGTTTCAGTTGTTATCGGGCGATGCTACCATCAGGTGATCTGTCTGCTCATTTACCGGTTTCTCTCATAAAAAAGATTACAAATGCATTCCATTTGTAATCCAGTATCGTAGATATCAAAAAAATTAAATTTCCCTTGCCGTTTATATTCGAAGTTAAAAAAAATCATCAAAATCGAGTATTACTATACTAAATTACCAACGTACACCACCAAAATACTCTAGGTATCCCTAATTCACCCACATTATCTAACATTTCCACTAAACGTTCAACCAACTACGTCTTCGTTTGCAAAATGCAGCCGGCGAGCTCAGAGAAAGTATTTGTCACGGAACGCTCCATTAAGGGCGTCGGGCGATAAGTAGCGGCATTTGTTACTTAAATCCACGATATTCATCCGAACAGCTTAATTTTCTCAAATAGATCGATATTCAGCACTAAATACTTTATGGTACATGTACTTCGAGTGTAACATTGTATTCTATTTTGTTCAATTTATTTAGAGGTATATGCTTTGCTTGTTGCGTGCAAATTGCAGTTTGCTTTAAATGACTCCAATTTGCACTTGCCAGGTGGCGCCCCTGCCGTTTAAAGTGTACTGTTCTTTCTATGATTACACAATAATTGTAGGTAACAAAATAAAGTGTTTGCTGTGATTTTACGTTCTTGTATTACGTTACGTTTACGTAATTTCAGTATTCTTGTATACACTGATATTATATTTCTTTAATAGAAGTAGGTAAATATAAAAGTGACTATGATTTTTTATTATTACCTATTCAGGTTATTCGATAGCTCCCTCTCTCTTCTCTTATTTTATTATAATGGATTATTTTTTCTTTATTGTTTCTTTATTACTATTATTTTCAACTTGACCATGTTCAATTGATTATTTTCGAGATTTCATTGTTATGAATTGTCTGATATGTATTATTTGAAGTGTGCCATATTTTTGACATTTATATTGTTTTAAGGTACAGCTGTGTTTTGTTCTCAGCTTTTAATTTAATTTAATTTTTAATTTTTAATGCCAGTTTTATGTATATTTTTATGATTTTTTTTAATGTTGCCTCCTATAATTGAGATAGATTTTAATTTTTTGTAATGCTACTCGTGTGAGGAAGCACATAGCTTTTAAGTGTTTGTATTGCTTCTCGTGTGTGCTAAGTGTATTCCTTTTTGGAGACCCTAATTCGATAAATAAATCAATACCTACATTTCCTTTTGCAAATAATTTAGACACCCACCTGTCAAGTTAAAATCACATAATTATATCGACACTAAATAAAGCTAATATTGTCCCAAACAGATTGATTAAAGTCTTCATGAAACAATTATCTAAGGGACGAAGGTCCTGATCCCCACTAACATCTTTAAATAGCTTCCAAAATTAATTTTAGCATTGCAAACCACGGTACTAAAGGGTCGCTTCACATCGTTTGATTTTAATTAACAATAGTTGATTATATCGGAATCTGAAATGGAAACATTGGTTACGTGGCTTTGACTACAGTAATAATGGTCATTAGACAAGACGACTAAATTAAGTGGAAGCGTGAGCGAGCTGTTTGTCTCAATTTGAAGGTAGGATTTTAATAGGACGTCTTCCTAATTGGCTTTGATTAAGATTTAGGAGATTTATCCGTATTTTAGATTCATGCTCTGTCATTTTCTGCGGTATACTATGCTAAACTCCATCATTGGGCTTGTGTGTTGTATTGGTTAACTTTTATGTATTTAGTTTTTGAAAACACTGAATATGACTGCCTAGTTGGGAATGAATAAGATCAAAGAGACAGTCATCACACCTAATACATGACACGATCTGATGGGCTATTTAAGATTTTAATTCGTATAATTGGATATCTTTGAATGAAATTAATCATCTACTGTGGATAGTATTTAAACCGCAATCTATTGTTCTATAATTGTGTCTACAAAACCGGTACTCAACGAGTTAAGGTACTTTTGTCAAGCCTCCGTAACAATTCTCTGATTTTGATTTGTAATATATTCTTACTTGATCGGAATCCATCTGTTTCTTTTCTAGCGCGCATATTTTGGCTAGACACTGGTTAAGTCTGCTGTATCTTGAAGTCAATCCCATACTGATGAGAACTATCAGCTGATCTTGGAAATTCCACAGCATTGTAGCAATTGTACTCATAAAAGCTAGAGGTATGGCGTACCAGTCTGAGTATTCATCTGAAAAATAGTATAGCAGTGAAAACACTAAGAACAGCTCTACAATTTCGAACACAGAGTGATTCTTCCTCATGAGCAGCGTGGGTGGTTGTAGCGATGTCGTGCAGCCTATTGAGTAATCCGCGAAAGTTATTATAAAAGTAAAGCAGTGTTAAAACAATATTGATTGAGTCATTTGCAGGTAAAATGTACTATTAGCAAATTTTACAAGAGCGGGTAATTATTACAAAATTTTGTTAAATGCGTAAAAGATAGTGCAGTTCATAAACACGATTACTTACGCCTCAATATCATGAAACCATGGGAAATCAGAATATATCGCTTAATAATCAAATACGACGGGCAATTCAGTCCAATGGCAGATACAATGCTCAATAAATGTTCCACTGTAATGAAAACAAATATTAACAAATAACAAAATTAATTTGCTAAATTTATACGCAAGGATGTTTTAAATAAAGGATATGGTGGCAAACGAACAGTTGGATCACCTGGTGGTAAGCAATTGGTGCAGTCCAAAGATACCAGCCACATCAGAGGAGAAGCCCGTTTTTCTCATTTGAGAATTAGAAGGTTAGTGAGGAAGGATGGGCGAGTTTTTAAATAAAGAAGTTAATGAGGTCAAGGATACAAAACATTGCATTTATGTATTTTTTTTAATTTTAATAGTCGTTCTACTTCACTTCTATCTACTTAAAATTATTAACAAGCACTTACGCAACGAACAAACAGTCATAAAACCAATGATGAAATACATTCTCCTCTTCAAAGTTCCATCACTTGGGACCTTTACTGCCATTACTCGTTCCACTCTAACCCATAGTGCTGTGAGTTCTCCCCAAGACCTAAACAGCTTCGAGGCTAGGATCAAGGATATAATCGCTATGGTGTAGAAGATGGTTCCTGCTAGTCTTGCTGTTACGCTTCCTAGAATATAGTGTGAATACATAAAGAAACTGCGATTGAAGGTTGGTTAACTTACACTAAATTTATTTACTGAAAAAAAAGAAGACACATTTTGGTCTTTTTAAGAGCTGTTATCTTTTCTTTCTTAGAAATACTTTATTGACATTTTCAAGCACTTGTGACTAACGTGTTATCAGCGGAATATAAAAAAAACCAAAAATATCAAACTACATCAAATTAAATGAAATCTTCTTTCTTTCCTACATGAATAGCATTATTTTCAGATAAAACAGAGAAGTTGGACTACTTCTTCCTCATCATATAGTTCCATAGTTAGAGAATATTAATAAAATACATAGTACTCTTACTCTGTCCAGCAGTATCTATAGCCCATCCAGCCAGAGCTTTGATAACCTTCCAGATGGCCTGTGACTCCATCACTAGCAACACAATCAGTATGAAAGCACTCCAAACGTAGCAGATCCATTTCTTTGCCCCAAGCACACCAATGAGGCAAGAGCATCGGAATACATTTTCCATTACCATCAAGAACTCCTGTATGAGAAAACCGTAGTTTTTTGTTAAAGAAGAAAAATAATAATTCGTTATTTTTACTACTGACTGCAGTCTCTTAGTCGGGCAAAGTATTATTGTTAGCATTTTTAAATCCTCACTCATAAAGATCAAGTAAATTTTGCGTCTCATTTTTGGCACCTTCAACACACACGAGCAGACGGATCACCGGACTGGGGACAGAACCGACGGATGGTAAGCAATCAGCACCGCCCATGGACACATGAAACATCAGATACGTTACAACTGCGTCACCAGCCTTTTGGGGAATAAAAATTCTAAAATATTAAAAAAACTAAAATTTGATTATTAATTTGAGGGTTCTTGGGGATTGGGGGTTTGGGGAGATTAGGGACCTAACTGGGTCTCCTGTAATCTAACTCACACGACGACCACGACGCAAAAGTTTGCTGTGCGGACGTGGTATCATTCTGGTCAAGCTGGCCCATTCGTGCCGAAGCATGGCTCTACTATCTACATAATTATAACAATGTATTTATCTTCCACTCTCTACTTTCTCTGTATTTGCATGAACCGAAACCTCGCGGTGTTGGCCAGCAGTAACACAGTGCCCGGCTGATAATAAGAAGACTAATAATAATTATTCTGGATAAAACGTATTTAACAGTCACTCACGTCATGGTTCGGTTGCTTGGGCAAAATTAGATTGGTATTTCGTAAAAACTGTCCGTAATTTGTCTTTGACATGTTGAAAGTATAAATTACAAATCACTTAATGTACTCATATTCAATAACTACTATTTTCAATATGGCGAAGTTATCGTGTGAAAAAACATTATTTGATCGTCGATATTGTAGTTTTTTCTATTTTATTTGCGAAGAGATTATTAGTTGCCTGACCAGTCTTAGTTGAGCTCTCGTAGGGTATGAACAAAAATTTTAAGTAGAATAACAAATTGTTTTTTGCTGGGTGAAAATAGCACTTGACGTCATGAATATTGAAACCATATTTGTGGGATAATGAAATAAATGAGCCCACATTACTTGATGTTGAAGTTGATAGTACTTAAGTTAAGACTTATTGAATTCGGCTAACTAGAACAATATTAAAAGCATGCTTAGACATAACATAACATAACATCACGCCTTTTATCCCCGAAGGGGTAGGCAAAGGTGCACACAGATATAACACCCACTTTTCACTATTTATGTTATGAGTCCCATGTAATAGGGGGTGAGCCTATTGCCATATACCGGGCACATTTCCAGACTCCATGCTACTACTGAGATTTTTTTAAAAACCCAGTAATACTTTGCCCGACCCGGGAATCGAACCCGAGACCCCTTGCACGGCAGTCGCACTTGCAACCACTCGGCCAACGAGGCAGTCAGGCAGGCAGTGACTTTGACTTTGACATTAATTTTCAGCAAAGGTAGTCAGAAAACCAATTTTGTCCAATATTGGGCTATGAAATAAAGCAGGGATCAACTTAAATTGGTTCATAATTATTTGCAAAACAACAACACGCGATCCGATCGTCCAATTCATTGTTATCAATCATGAGAGATCGAACCAATAATAACAGTTTAATGATTCACTGAATATACACGCTCAACAGTAATCGCACTTACCAAAGTGAGCAATTAAAATTGACTAAAATATTTCTAATACGAATTTTTTTAACCTTAAGAGCTCACGCAACGTGATACTAATTTCGAAATGCATGCTACTGAAAATGTAATTGTAACGTTATTTTTTTAAATTTGCCGATCGACTTCGCTTGGCGGCACACAAACCGACTTTAAACTAAATCACTATAAAATAAAGTGGTCTGTAGTAATCGTATTGGCTGCAAAATGATGGTAGTCCTGCATATTGTCGCGGAGAACCTAACGGGTTTCCGGGGCTCCGGCTCGAAGCACAGGAGAATGAACGGGGTGGTTTTTAGTCAGTAAGAGTCTGACACTCCCTCCCACCTCACCCAGGCGGGAGCAGTCATTCGATGATTTTCCCCCCTTAGAAAAAAAGTCCTGCATAAATTATGCTGTACCGGTTCGTGCATATTTGAATAGAAGATGTACAAATAGATAGATCGGGCACCTATGGCCAATTATGTGGCCTCCACGTTAACCAGATTTAATTTATTTCGCATATTTAAAAAAATAAATTAGTTTGTGTATATTTCATAAAAATAACAGCATTAGCTAGTCATACTATTTACTTTCTATCTATCAGAACAGTAAGCACATAATAATAAAACGATAAAAAACGAATACAATTGAATAATTTTAAGTCGTAGTAATCAGGATAGTAAGTAGTACATACATACATACATAACTTCACGCCTGTCTCCCATGGGGGTAGGCAGAGACTAAGGAACGCCAATTACTACGATAGTAAGTAGTAGAACTAAAAAAATTGACTTTTCTTTCAAAATCAAAAGGCACTACTTATATTTTGTTTAGTATTTTTTTAGGACGGCCATAAATTGTACTAGATATAACACATTTCAAGGCTATCTATTAATTATCGGACACCCTGTTTGTAGATTATAATATGTATTGTATATTTTTAAACTTTCCTTATAGATACTAGAGGTACATGGAACCTAAAACATTAAATCTTAAGCGAACACAGGTATTTTAGCGTATAATTTAGAAGCACCTTCGTAATAAAAGCTAAGAAGCGTATATTTTTGACTGTAGTTTTAATTTTAAAAGATCATAAATCCATATAACGAGCCAACTTGTTTTCATGCCTTGCTGAGTTAAAATGACTCTTATTGTTAACATTACTTTTCCTTGTTATCCGTTTCCAGAAGTTTCCTAGAATAAATGTAGAAGTCATATATTTAAAGAATGATCTCATTTTCTTAAGGGATGTTTGTGTATTTTGTATTGTTTTTTTCTGGCTTTAGATTTCAGAATGTAAAGAAAATGTCGTGGAAAGATTAGTTTAAACTGTCAAATACCAAGCGGTCACCGGTGACCGCAACCTATTGTTCTATAATTGTGTCTGCAAAACCGGTACTCGACGAGTTAAAATATTGTTATGTATTTTTTCAACAGTACACTAACTTAACTGACATAGGCGCAAACACTGATGTATATATTGTTTTTGTTTACTTCAATATGCCTCTACTATTTTTTTTTAAGGGTGAAAATCATCGAATGACTACTCCCGCCTGGGTGAGGCGGGAGGGAGTGTCAGACTCTTACTGACTAAAAACCACCCCGTTCCTTCTCCTGCACGTCGAGCCGGAGCCCCGGTTACCCGTTAGGTTCTCCGCGACACTTCAATATACTAAGAATATGTAGTGACAATACTAACATACATAATACATAAACACAGAACACAAATAGCATTTACAATTATACCTCTATAGTGAAGTATAAATTGCAATGAATAATTTGATGTATTGATAACGATTATGCATGAAATTAAAGGCTTTTTTTATTTATTTATTTTATTTATGTAGTTACAAAATTATACTTAAGCGCGACATAAAATTGAGTAGTCTTTCAGTATTCGGGCAATAGGTAAATATATATAGGTACAGTCTTCATTTAAGCACATGATATTATGTGGAAAAGCCTAAAGTTGAAAGAGGTCTTATTTCATCCAAGTACATTTTGAGCGATGAAACCAAATAATTACATTATATACGTTAAAAGTAACTTTAATTTCGATACATTCGGATTTAACATTCAATTTTTAAAAACATACAAAAAATGTTTAATACATTTTTCATAGTTAGTTAAGGCAATAATTCACATTTTAATTTCATCTATAAAGAGAATGCTGTCTTGGCATATCTTCTATATTAATAATATCGTCAAGAGGTACAGTAGACTGGATCGACATTACCTTAATAACAAAACATAAAAAAATATCGATTTCGAGTCGACAACATTTTATACCTATCCGCAAAATTTGAATTACGGAGATTATTTCGTTTTATTAATTCATTTTAATGACACTGACAGACAAACCGCAGTCGCTATCTTGAGTAGACAATAAACGTTCCGTTTCATACTAGCTCTCAAATACGCCTCGCCAATCAACACGTTGTCGCGTCAAAAAAGGATAAATTAACAAAAAATATGAATAATTTCACGCGAACGGAGTCGCGGGTAACAGCTAGTAATATTATATACTCGAGTGATTCAGCATATTAATAATCTTTCTCTTGCAATAAATGCATTAGTGTCTGTCATTTGCAAGACTCCTAATTACATGCAATCTATTGCCACGTTCCAGGCACAATCCATTACCGTACGCCAGGCACTATTAACCTAATTTTCTGATTCTCTGGACACTTAATATGGCCAACATTTCACCCGGCTGGACGTTTATGAATTAATTTGAATCAGTTTAAAAGCTTTTCGATTTGGAAGGCGATGATTTTGTTTTTGAAGTGAATGATTTTAGTTAATGTGTTTTTAATATTGAGAGGATGGATTTTAGTTGTTGAAGATAATATATTCATTGACTACCTGACCCCGGAAAACTTTGTACTGCCTAAAAATTTTTTCTCACCTTTTAAACCTTCTCTGGATTTCCAGCCAAATCTGTTCAGCCGTTTTCGAGTTTTAACTCGTCGAGTACCGTCATTATAGACACAATTATAGAACAATAGGTTGCGGTCACCGGTAACCGCTTGGTGTTTGACAGTTTAAAGATGCGAATTTGTTATTTATTATTTAATATTACCTCCGATTTTTGTATGAAAGGTTAATCATTTTAAAGTACCTAATATTTTTAATACCTTTTAAGCAATAATTTACTTTAAGACGGTGTTTAGGCGATTAGGCGTCCATGGCTGTGTACAATTCCCATTCTTTTTTTCATTCGCAACGAAAGATAACACTATATAATAAATATGTTTTCAAAAACGGCATTAAACTCCGAGCGGTCACCGAAGACCGCAACCTATTATTCTTTAACTCGTCGAGTACCGGTTTTGTAGACACAATTATAGAACAATAGGTTGCGGTCACCGGTGACCGCTTGGTGTTTGACAGTTTAATTGTGTCTATAATGACGGTAGTCGAAGAGTTCATTGCACTATTTTATTTATTATAAAACATTTTATCATAAAATAATTCATTAATTTTATTTATTATAAAATAAAACCACTTCACACATTGTTAGAACAATTCGCCAAAATTTTTGCAACTGTCGAACAAAAATAAAAACAAACAAAAGAAGAGCACCTTTACATCACAACTCGAACCCAAAACACACACAGACGTACAAGACAACAATCACAACATCAGTAGCAGTTAGAAGTGGCAATTTATATTTATGCCTCAGTAAACACTCGTATGGTTTATCCGCCATTAAACTACCCGCAAATCAGGGGGCTAAAAAGGTAACATTAGGTGAATCATTTCCAAAATGACAGATTCGATGAATTGTAAGAGCATCACCTAAATCACCATAAAATGGTAATATTGGAACAATAAACCTGTCCCACCCGTGATTGTTAGGTATAGGGAGCTTAAAAACCTCTCTGCACCCATCAGTCAATTCCCTATTCTCCCGGTTTTTTCTTCCGCATATGAAATTATCCACTTTAGGCCAAAGCTAGTTCTGAGGTTGGGCATCTCAAAATCATCAGTGGACGCCAAGCGTGATTTTGGACGCGCGCTGAGCAATTACTGGAACGGCTGGAATGTGTTTTACACGGATGCATCTAAATTGTCCCGAAACGGATGCACAGGAGTGGCAGCATATTACCAGAACTCAAGAATTGCTCTGCTGTCTAAATGTCCCCCTGAAGCCTCTGTCTTCACCGGGGAATGTATTGGCATTCTGGAGGCCATCAAGTTTATTAAATCGCACAACCTCAGTAACTCAATCATCTTCTCTGATTCTCGAAGCAGTTTACAAGCGCTCGGTCAAGATCAGCTCCATTCCCGAACGCATAGTAGTTTAATAATACAAATAAAAACTTTGCTTTTCTCCTGCCAAAAAGACGGAATAAATATTGAGATTGCATGGATTCCTGGCCATTCTGGTATATGCGGTAACGAGTGTGCTGACAGATTGGCAAAGTTTGCGGCCACAAATAACGTTGAACGTCACCACTACATTGTGTATGGGTATGACATACGCGCGGATACTAAACTCAAGCTCTTCGACTCGTGGGCTGCAGTGTGGGTGGACTCCTCTAAACGTAAAGGAGCTTATTACGCACGTATCCAGTTCGACATCCAGCGGAAACCTTGGTTTTCCAAGCATAAGAAACTCCCCAGATGTATTGTGTCGTCTTTGTGCAGACTCAGACTCGGCCACTGTTCTAGCCCGGTATTCCTCGCCAAGATCCGCGTGCGTGACAGCTCACTGTGCGAATGCGGTCTTGATGAGGGAACCCTAGACCATATATTTTTCTCTTGCCCTCTAAATTCCCAGTCCTTAGATCTATATGGAATCCTTCCCAAAATCCAAATCCCTCTTCCAATCAACTTCCACTCCCTCCTAACTAATTTTTCTCTCAAATTAATTAAGTGTTTGTCCAAATTTATGAAAGAAAATAATATTAAAATATAACTGTGTGCAATTATGTAAATATTGTGTGTGTTATAATTGTTTCCCAAGTATGCATTTAATTATATATTGTGTTAGTTAATATTATTATAATTTTAGGTCTATTGACGGTATATGTTTACTAACCCAATTGTTTTTGTCCTTTCCAGCTACTAACAACTAAAAACTACCGCAAAGTTAAAACTCGACGGTGCCCTAATCTGCCGTCACCACTCGACACTGGCAGTATAGTCGACATTATCGTATTGGAGACTCGGTTGCCAAAGAAAGAAAAAAAAAAACTTGAATATACAAACAAATTTCTTAAAAATATTAAACTCTTTAACTTAAACATTATTTCATTGGGAAGTAAGTAACAGTGAACAGAGTTCGAGATGTGAATGGAATTCGAGAAGTGAATTAATACAGAAAAGGGCTCCTCCCTTACCAAGACGAAAATGGAACGCTATGGATTTTATCTATTAAGAAATAATACACGTGAAAATGTAAATATAATTATTTATTATTAGCGTATTTGTGTACTAATACTAGTCATTAATACCGAGCCAGACACTCAATAACGGCACTTTGCCCAAAAACATTGTCGGACTCGGTATACCGTCGAAAGGTGTATCGGGGTACTCAAATCTCGCATTTGCATGTATTTGTGTTAACTGAAATAAAGACATGTTGTTTTATTGTAGCTTACCATAAACCAGGCAATGATATGTAGCTTTAATATGATAAGTAAGATAAAATTTGCAACTTAGAAAAAAATAATTTCATTCATCATGTTCCATTTTCAGATGTTCGATTTATTTTGGAGAAGCCTGCCACAACCTTCCCAAACCGCTGCGACTCCTGTAAGCCAGGATCTACAGTAGATGACACAAGAACACTGAAGTCCCAGGGACATAATTAACTGTCTTGGTTCCCGCTACGAAATCAGATTCTGATTTATCAGAAGATAATTACCTCTATTATAAGAGGAGAAGAAAAAACAATAGTTTGCACTTCCCTCTGTTATTTTTAGCTAGTGATTATGAAATAAATGTTTTAAAATTAGTGACTTTATTTTATTTGGTGTGAATGATATCTCTATCATCTCTCTCTTCATGTTCCAAAAGATTGTGCTATGGCTATAGACCTAAAAACTAGGCCACATAAAATCAACAAAATTTTCAAATCGTCAGATACGCGCTGACCAAAATCTATTTATTTATAAGTCCGTTTTGTACTAGAGAATTAGTATTAGTTCTTGCACTCTGTGTAGGCGTATCCTAAAACACAATTTTAATCATTAATATTTACTTTATGTACAGGATCAAAATTTATAGTTTTATAACTTCAGTGTAAAAGTTGTTGAAAAGGCATACTGACAATGAAATAACCCAAGGTATAGAATACCTTAAACAGAAATAAATGCATGAGATATACCTCTACATCTCTATTATTTTCTTGGAAGAATCTTAAGGGAAAATTACAACTTAGTTGTATAACTAATTTAAGTAATGAATAGTTTGGTGGCTTATGTTGCACACAGTACTTGTCTTATCCCACCACGTCGAGAGGCTAAATACGCTTCCAACTCTTGCGACACACACTATTATTTACGGGAAACAATCCAACATATTCAGGCTCCGGTTTTTCAAAAACAACTTGCATTTCCTGAAGAGTCTCACTATGCCGACGATATGAAAACCTTTCTAAAACATGTGCATGCTCCAAAAAGTTTTCAGAAAGGCCAAAATCTCCCATTTTTCATTAATTTATTAAAAATATAAACGAGATGAACTGTAAAATGTTGCCCTTGAGTAACATCTGAAAAATCTGCTTATTTGACGTATAGGAATTCACTCTTTGCAAACCATTTTACGAATTTCCATTCAAAAGTGTCATATTAGATGAATTGCAAATATGAACCACTTTTCGTTCATATTATGAATCATCAAAATGTTGTCTTTTTACGACATGACAAATGTCACATATTATGATTCAGATATGAAACATACAATGTTACCTTTTTAGCCCCCCAGGACCCCATAAGGAAAATTGTGGGTTCCTGTTAGACCCTACATACTGAGTGTGAAATTGGCCCCTTTGTCACCCTTAAATGCTCCCAAACTTTATATTGACACACTTTTAACTTAGTTTGTTATGACATTTCACCTGAAGGCTTAGAACGAGTTTGTTTTACTTTTAAAGTAATCGAAACGAGACCGCGTTGGGCGCTTTGATTGGCCGGCTCCAATGAACTAACCAATTAGAACGCCGAATGTGGTCTCATTTCGTAATATTAATACTACTCTCTCTATTAATGTTGTTTTAAAAATACCTTCCTACATTTTTTTATGGCTTAGGAGGCAAAAGAGCAGACGGATTACCTGATGGTAAGCGATCAGCGCCGCCCATGGACACCTCACAGGTCACTTTACGTCATTTACGTATTTAAACTAACTTTTTACCAATTACGTCATCTCTTTAGTCATAGAAGTTTCATAATGTATAGTTAGAAGGTATAGAATAGACTTATTCATGTAGATAACTGGACATATTCCACTTGGCACTTGACCAGAACACAGAATTTGATCTCTCAGATACTCGGCAAATCATATTAGCAGCCATTCAACTAAAAAATTACCACATTATAAAGAACAAGTTTTCTTTTTAACTTACTTTGTTGTTATTCCTTGCAATTCTTGATAGTTTCTTGTCAATCTGGAGATTCATAACAGATCTGCTCAAAACGTCATCAAAAACATATTTTTTTACATCCATCACATATTTTTAGGTTTTTTTTTATAGCATAAGCCGGTAAACGAACAAACGAATCACCTGATGGTAAGCAATCGGCGTTGCCCATGGACACCTGGAACACCACAGGCGTTAAAAGCGCGGTACCGGCCTTTTGGGGATTAGGAGTTTGTAATTATATCTTTTGTAATTTCAGATTTTATTTATTTTTACCGGTCTCAACACAACCAGTCTGTCCAGAATAACATCCTCAATGAATACATTGAGTTACAACCAAACAATTTGTAACTGAAACATTGTTTCATTAAACCCTTCAAAAAGTTAAGGGCTACCTACCATGTTACAAACAGTTGTAAAGCCTTATTTCGTTCCCAAATCTGTATTCACATATGTGTTTCGTAACTTCCGGACTGTTCCAGAGTTTAGTTTGTATGGATTAGTGAGACGCGGAACTATGTTGACCTAACCGGGTAAGCATAGTTCTTGTTTAGGGGTCATGCATACTGATTTAAGTGAAGTTTTGAAGATTTTTTTGGGTTGGTCATTTGTGGTTGATCCTTGAGGTAATGGTTAGGTAGATGGAAGACTTTTTGATTGTAGGTTATGAAGACGAAATGATTTGATATTATTTTATTACGTCTCAAAATGATGGTGTATGCTTTCAGGATATTTAAAGTACACTGTACTCTGTTTTTTCAAATGCACCTACTTTTTAAGGCATTGTGCACTACGTACGAAGCTACTCCTTTTTTATAGATTTTGTAGGTTATGGATTATCAATGGTGAGATAACAATACACTAATTTATTGTTGATTTATGGATATACTATAATAAATTCTACTAATAATGGTTTAAATGGTTAATACTAAAAGATTTCATTTGATTTGAATTCTACGAGTTGATCGGCGATTGCGTACTACTACTGACTGTAAAATTCGATGCATTTTATAAAAGTGTTCGTTCGTAAAATGCTGAGCTGTTCGGTTGCGCTGCTCTGAACAGTTTCTTTAGTGAATCTGATTGGTAGAGTTTATTACAATACAAGGATCAAATTAACATTCTAAAATTTCAATAATAAATGTCGGTGGAGGAATGCAAATGAATGATTGATTGAATGTTAAAAATGTAATAATCAATATTTGAAATGTCTGTTACGTTTAATTAATTTGAAATTAGAGGTAGTTTTGTGTTGTCTAGAAATTATTTAATGTTTGGTCAATTACTATGTAAAAATATTGTGATTAAAATAATAAATTTAATACAAATACTAGAAAATGAAAAAAAGTATTACTTGCTAGATCATAAAATACCGTCACAAACTTTCTTGTAGACCATTTCGTTAATTCAACGATCATACTGGCCCGTTGGCCGAGTGGCAATTGCGACTGCTAGACAAGGGATCTCGGGTTCGATTCCCGGGTAGGGCAAAATATTACGGGGTTTTAAAGACATCCCAGTAGTAGCACGGAGTCTGGAACTGTACCCGATATATGTATACTGTATAAACTATATTGAGGCTCACCCCCTATTACACGGGACTTCTAACATAAACAGTGAAAAGTGGGTGTTACATTGTGCATGTGGCATTAAGTGCCGTAATGTGCACCTCTGCCTACCCCTTCGGGGATAAAAAGGCGTACGGCGCGTCGCGTTCCGCGCGCGCCTCAAAGAGCCATCAGACCACCACAGATGGGGCCCAATAGGGCCGATGCCGATTCGGAGTCGCGGAGAACCTAACGGGTAACCGGGGCTCCGGTTCGACGTGCAGGAGAAGGAACGGGGTGGTTTTTAGTCAGTAAGAGTCTGACACTCCCTCCCGCCTCACCCAGGCGGGAGCAGTCATTCGATGATTTTCCCCCCTTAAAAAAAAAAAAACCCTTCGGGGATACCAGGCGTGATGTTATGAATGTATGTATGTCAACCATCATACTGGCTTTGACTATTGTAACTTTGTAAAATAATCCAAGTGAAATCTATTTTGATCTTAACTGTTATTCTGGGCAAGGAATCTTCAGTGGATGACTAGTTCCACAAAGAATGTGACGTCTACACTTATGACGTCACCATTTTAATCGACCTCCTACAGCATATCCATTACAGTATTATTCACTGATCCCAACAACTATTTAAACCCTGGTCCAGCTCAATACTGAGCATATTATTATGAAGTAACCCTTATAATGAAATGCGATAAAACTTTGACCCAAACTTGTGATCCTCACTTCATCCCTAGCTATGAAAATGAAAGGTGTTCACGACGTGATGGCATCAAGAGAATGTGTAATGAATTTAATTATGAAGTCTTTTTAGTTTATGGGATATTTTGTTAGTGTATGCTTGGTGAAACATTTTAGAGACTAACTTTGTATATAATTAAAATACTTTGGAATAGTATTTTGCCTTTACTTATCTTATATCACTACATAGTATAAAACAAAGTCCTTATCCGCCGTCTGTCTGTCTCTATGTATGCTTAGATCTTTAAAACTACGCAACGGTTATTGATGCAGTTTTTTAATAGATAGACATAACATACATAACATCACGCCTTTTATCCCTGAAGGTGTAGGCAGAGGTGCACATTACGGCACTTAATGCCACTGTACAATGTAACACCCACTTTTCACTATTTATGTTATGAGTCCCATGTAATAGCAGGTGAGCCTATTGCCATATATTAATATTAATATTAATAGATAGAGTGATTCTTAAGGAATGTTCATATGTATAATACATGCATATTGCACCCGTCCGAAGCCGGGGCGGGTTGCTAGTGATGAATAAACTATAGATGGGTTGGAAATTACCTCCCAACAAGAATACGTCGAGTTACAAGTCACCCTGTATAGTTTCATTTTTAAAAGATTAGATTACTTCAGGCCGTTGTCACCACTTATATACTAGAACGTAGATATACGCGAAACACAATAAGTTTTCTATTGTATCACATGCTGGCAGATAACAGGTAGTAGACATATACTTACATATCGCCCCGACTGTCTCCAATCGAAGAAGGTAGCCCCGACTGTCTCCACGCAATTGTCATGTATAAAATCTCAATCTTTTCATTAAAAGACTTCCATGTCCAAATACTCAAACGCTACTCAATTTGAAGTCGGGCTTAAGTTAAGTTCTGTCATAACAAATTATTTATAAAATGATAGACAAAAATCACAGAGTTTTAATTTGAAAAAACATTGACCCACACTAAGATTTTCTCCTGTATCGTGGGTGCGTTTACAAACATACAAATTCACATACACATGACACCCAGACCCGAAACAACAATTATTGCGGGAATCGAACCCGCGGCACGCTGCGTGGCAGCCGGTTGCTCAGCCACCGCACCAACCGTGCGGTCGATGATAAGATGGCGCGATATTAAAGAACAACTTAAAATTCAGTAGCTCCTCAGTATTAGGTCGTCAATCACTCAATAATGAAACAAAATGTAATTCGAAAATAACGTTTATTTTCTACATAACATTCATTTTATGCATACACAAAAATATGGTAATTGAACATCCTCTGACACATAAATTAGTACTTCTATGATCTTACCTAAACAGTAGGTACTTAAATAGAATAAAATCATTTCTATTACAAATATAAATTCACAGAATTTGCTTTTTAATTAATCCACTTAATCTAGATATTAGGTTGAGTTAGCCTAGAATGTCCTTTGTATTAAGAATTTAAAAAAAAGTAAAATTACATAACGGAAAAATATTTTATAATTATCATCATCATCATCGACCATCATCTTGTCACCTCAAATATGTGTCGTCATCACGTATCTTAGAGAAAACCGACGTGAAACAACCCTTGCGTTGTGTTTCGTCGTGTCGTCGTGGAAGACCCAATTGCATACACTCCCCAAGAATCCTCAAATTCCTAATCGCCAAACGGCCGACAACGCAACTTGTAATACCTCTGATGTTCTGAGTTGGCGCCAATTGCTTACCATCAGGTGATCTGTCTGCTCGTTTACCGGCTAATTCAATAAAGAGGTCTGCACAGTCAACTAATCATCAATAGGTACTTAATTATACAAGAGCAGCCTCTTATTCTGATGATGAACTACCTTATAGAGATTTGCAGAATTGCAGGACGCTGTTTAGTACAAATCACTCCCAATCGGCTGAGCTAGAAGCTATAGTCTTCTGGCTGACAAGATGACAACTTCGATTGCGATTGCAAACAGAAACATATCGGTTAAAATAAAAAAATGTAAGTCCTATGTCTGAATGTAATACCTAAAGGAGATGGAAGAAATCCTTGAAATTTATAGATCAAATAATACAAAATACCGTATCTAAGTAATATGATATCGGAAGAAATTATAGTTTATAGCTTTGGGTACAGGAATAAAACGATACAATTGTCACTCTGCGAGGTGGTAGGAAGAAGTGAGATGGCGATCTGATTTATAATTTGGTCAAATAGAGGTATAATACACATGTTAATTCTCCATAGGTTTCATGTATTATAGAGATTAAAATCTTGTTACTATAATTCATATTATATAGTTATAATGAACACAATCCAGATTCCGTGCAATCGAGAGACAATTTTTAAATATAAAATATGTATAATATAAAGAATATTAGAAATATTAGAAAAAATATTAGACACGTATTTTTTATTTTGTCATACCTAGTAGAAAACAATACTTAGATAAAACGAGTCAATGTTTAGGAGTTGAAGCTAAAATGTCATTTCTACGTGTAAAACGTACCTAGAAGTAACGTCACTCGTTATTTCAAATCGATATATAGTCGAATTGATTTGTTTCTGTCTGAAAGTAATAAATACGTGTCTAATGTTTTAAAATAATCTACCAGACGGACATCAAAAGTTTTAAGTGTGGGAGAGCCATGCTTCGGCACCAATGGGCCGGGTCGATCGGAGTGATACCACGGCCTCACAGAAAACCGACGTGAAACAACGCTTGCGTTGTGTTTCGTCGCGTGAGTAAGGTTACCGGAGGCCCAACTATCACCCTAATTTTCCCTAACTCTGAATTCCCGACATTCCTCAAATTCCTAGTCCTCAAAAGGCCGGTAACTCACTTGTGACACCTATGGTGTTTCACTTGTAACACCTATGGTGGGCGACGCCGATTGCTTAGTATCAGGTGATCCGTCTGCTCGTTTACCTACCGGCTTATCCCATAAAAAAATTGACCTATTCTTTGTAAACCTTGCTTTTGAAAGTTACATCTTTACAATAGTTTGAACTGCCTAGTTCAATTTAAATGCAAAATCCTGCTTTATGTGTTGAGACCCTAATGGGCAGTTAATAAAATGAAACATAAATACTAGCATGACAAGGTTCATACCATTAATTAGTTTAAAACACTTTTAAACAAAATTTACTGTGTAATTAAAACTTCAAATATGTTGTACAAGAAATAATTTACGGTTCCTTCTTGAAAATGATAAAACTTCTGTTTTTAATAAAATTATATTAAAACATAAACAATTAAAATTAATGTAACACGACAAGTTAATGGAATGTTAGTTTTTCAATTTATTTTTTGAGGAACAATTTTGATTTATTAAGAACTGCGGCTTAATTCCCACGTTGCATACATATTACATTTAATTCAAAATTAATTTAATTAAAAAAGTAAGTATTGCCTTACTTAGATAATACAAAAATGAACGCAAACAATTCCATTTCGTACATTTTTTAGCCAAGCACGTGTATATAATTTTCATACAGTAATTCTTTGAGGTCTAACTGAGTAATGGCCGCCATTTTCTTTTCTCATCGCAAGCAGAAATTAGAACAAAATTAACTTTTTTGACGCTGAATTATTTTGTCTCTAGTGGCTAGAAAGACCTTGTTTATTTCTCTCTTTTTTCTTTAAAAAGTAAATGTCAAACAACAACAACGAAACAGAAAGTTTTGTAGTGGCCCATCCATTAATCTTTTGCGAAAAGAAAAACGACACTAATTAAACGATTAACGTACTTTGGCATCATTGAAAGAAGTTAATGAAGAACAATTTGTTTCTTTTACGTTCCTACGTACGAAGTTTTTTATCGATAGTTCTTGTTTTCCGCATTTCCCCAGCACTATAGATTTGTAAATGAGTTTTCGTTCGGTTGGCGCCACTGTCGAATTTGGTCCTGTCAAGTTAATTGTTGTCACCGTTGGTAATTATTTTATTAGTGGAGGGATTGTTCAATTACAACATCGTATTTGTACGAAATATTTAAGTGTAATTCCAAGACCATTATAAAAGTTTCAAGTAGAAAAAAAATCTAAATTTAATGATATTCTCATTAGGTATGTCACTCGAAGGCGAATATGTTATTCATAGCGTAAAAATAACTTCTTTTGTGATGGATACTAAACAGTTTTAAAAGCACTAAAAGGCGTTACACAAAAATAAATCTTGCAGCACACGTAATAAGAACGATTCACTTACGTAATCAACAGTAGTACACATTTCAATAAATCTACTTACGAATTCCCCTCAAATTGCCACTGAATCAATATTAATATTTTCACTTTAAATCCATTTAAGTACGTAACAAGCCAAATACTGAAACGAAATATTTTAGGCTCGTACGCACGGCAACATATTAAGCTCTACAGAACCAGTATAAAATGACCGTTCAATGAACGAAAAGTTATATAAAGCAAGACCGTGATAAACTGGTATTGTCTAACTTGATGTGCACGAAATATGTATTCGGAATTAATTTCCGTAGAAACAGATGGATTTTGCCGCCTACGGTGAAAGAAATGATGTGTAATTCGACATTTCGCCGCACCTCATACAATTTAATTTAAAACATATTACCGAATTATACGGACGAGTGATTTTTATGAATTTTCGGTCAAGTCCATGCATATTTGCTTGCAATATATTATGTCTTCCTAGTAGAAATACTCCCTCCCGCCTCACCCAGGAGGGATAAATCATTCGATGATTTTCTCCCCTTAAAAAAAAGTAGAATTATACCTCTAGATATTATATGGAACTACTGTAATAAAATAATTTTAATTTGCCACTATTTTTGAAAAGTATTTTCTTTACATATACAGGTTGATTGATGTTATAACTGTAATTGCTGATTTTATCGTAATTTTAATTATCCCGATGAAAACGATATTTGCCCATTTCAGAAATTGAGGAATAATATTACCCTATTCAGACAATTTTTGTTATACGGTAAGGAGGTAAAATTTTTATTATATCTATTTTTATTAATCTATTTCCTTACTGTGTTTACTCAATGAAGATATCATAATACCGTTATCACAAAATTGAATGTTGTAAAAAGAAAATATTCTTAAATTTAGAAATAATAGATATTCCATTAGTGTTTGATGAAGTTCGAAAAAAATATAATTTCAAAGCTAATAATTTTATATTAGTTACACAGAGGTATAATTGAAGTAATTCAATTATATAGAGGTATTTCATCAGCGCCATCTCTTTTTTAAATCATATCAAAATATGAAATAGAACCAAAAAATGTTTTCTTTCTTTTTTCAAATAATGTAATTTTACTTGATATCTCTGTAGTAGCACAGAGTCTGGAATTGCATCTTCTATAACTCTAGAAGCAGTGTAATTAAACCGCTAATTAAAAAAGTAATACTGGGTTTTAAAAAAAATATCAGTAGTGGCGCGGAATCTGGAATTGTGCCCGGTATATGGCAATAGGCTCACCCCCTATAACATGGAACTCATAACATTAATAGTGAAAAGTGGGTGTTACTTCTGTGTGCACCTCTGCCTACCCCTTCGGGGATAAAAGGCGTGATGTTGTGTTGTTTTGTTATATGCGTACTTCTTCCTACTCCTACGGAGATTAAAAAGCGTGACGTCATGTTTATGTTCACTGTACATTTCATTGCGCATTTAATAAAGTTAAAATAAAAGATCCGTAGGACATTATCTCACAATACATAACCAAACACTAAAATAAGATACACTTTATTTATTATACCTCACACGGACTACATTTGGCACTGAAGAAAATTCACAAAAATTAGGTGTCAGTTTTATTCTAGATACAAAAGAGACTTCAAATCACATCAGACTTCAAATCTAATACATTTACGTCAATTGCTTTACCTTACCTTGGCAGTAGTATCTAATTAGAAAACAAAAACATTTTGTTCAGGATTACAGTTACAGTTACAGTATAGGTACATGTATTAGATTAAACAAGGTGAAAAGATCTTTCTAGAAATGCGTCAGAGTTTATTTTAGAAAATAATCGAAGATATTTGGAGTAAAGTAATATTTGATTGTGAAGGTTCATTCCATTTTATTTTGCAGTAATTGAGTGTATGAATGGAAATATGTTTGGTTTTCTCAAAAACTTTGGAATTCGTTGGTATTTGGTATATAAATCGATTAAAACATATAACCTAACTGTACCTACACATAACGTAATACCACACAATTATTGGTAAAATAATTTCTACAAATTTCTGTTCATCCTGTTTGTAGACAAAATAAATAACAAGAATAATAAAATTTGCAACACCTTATTCATATGACGCAAAACCCATCATGCAGTCATTCAGCTTTGGATCAAGAATTTCCGTAAATTCATTAAATATAAAATAAGTCATGAGAAGACTGATTTATTTTCATCATTAATTTAGATTCGTACAGTGACGAATCTTTATAATGACCCACGACACAATAGGTTTTGCGTAATAAAAAATGACACTTGATGTCATAAATGTCACACAATTTGTCACTTTAATTTTGGCATTTAAATTGGTTCAACACGTTTTACCGATATAAATAAAATCTTATCCTAATATCTAATATTAAAATCTCCTATAGGTTGTTCTATTAATACTGTTTCGGTAGTGTCTGGTTGTGCTGGTGATGACGACGGTAAGGCTGATGGTCGTAATGATATGGCTAGAGGTAGGGCTGATCTGGCGCAGAGCTGAGATGCACCACGCGTTGAGCCTGTAGACCGGTAGCGGGTGCAGCGGCCGCGTCTAGGAAAAAAGAAAATCCATTTTAAAAACTGTTACAAATACTGATAATTGGTAAGTGTAGGTACCTATAACAGTGAACTATGTATAATTTATTTGCATAATCATTTTTTAAGTTTGATAGGCCGAAGTTTGACCACTATCTCAATTATTCAGTCTAATTTAAATATCAGATATTGTCTAGTCTAGAAAGTAAGTAGTAAATAAATATTTTTGAACTATCAAAATTAACACAAACAAATATGTGCCGTAGATAACTGGAGATTCCGTGATATAGATATGTGTTGTTTTATAAGAAAGGCTTCAGATGGTATGGTAAAAAAGAGGCAACATTTGCTAAAGTACAAATGGTCTGTATCTAAGAAAACGGCATTTATCTCATTTTGCCTGCCCCTATCATGTTTGGATCTTCTCATTAATATTCAGCGTCGTTTTAATCATGCACGGATTAATCATTGTTTTCTTAATTAAGATCCTAGCGGGTTCACATAAGAATTATTCTCTTGTCTCTCACAGAACGAAGATTTTATTGAAAACATTCTCTTTTGTGTACTTTTTTAATTAAAGGGACTTGTATTTGTATGTGTGTCAGAGTTTTATTTCTTTTATTTTTTCGCTTTCATCACCATCCTTTCTTCTACCGCGGTTCTTGCAACACTGCAAGAACTAATAAAGACTAATTTTAAACTGTGGTGGCTAAGCGTGTAAATTAGAAGAAACTCCAATTATACCTCGCTTCTACCCTACCTACCTATATACTTATGAATGATATAAAAGAAAGTAGGTAGATAGAAAGAAAGAGAGATCCGCAGTCCAGCCTAGTTAATGTGGACGACCAAATAATATTTTCTTCAAGATATAAAATTCATGATTTTATTATGTTTTCTGACCTAGAAAATATACTACGGTCTTGAACTTGCCACTGTCAACAGATACATCTGCACAACCACACGACAATGTTACATTGCGTCCGCATCGAAAACTGTTTTGGATATACGCCAGTAAATACAGTTTTGTTAAAAATCAATAAAATACGAGTACTACACACATGTAGGTATGGTATTTGAAATAATCTAAAAAGGAATAAATTCATTGAATCAATCTTTGGTCACATACTTTTTTAAAAAGAGTAACGAATGGAGTTTCTTGATCGTTCTTCTCCATTCAAATCTACATTTTGGAATGAGCAACTAGCTTCATCTAGCTTCACTAACGGACTGACTGATAGACTATTATTTATTTTGTATTTGTTGACGTTTCAAAAGTACCAAATTATGGTTTTTTTTTCTTCTATTGCAATTGAGTCTCCACTATTTAGTAGTTGACTATTCTGCCAACGTCATGTGTTAAAATAAATGCTTTGACTTTGATGAATATAGTGTCAAATGAACTCAAAATGTTCATTTATTAATGTTTATTTCGAAATTTTAAACTAAATATAGAAATTATCTGCCATGTTGGTGGAGTAGCTATGAACTCGACTGCCGAACAAGATTGACCGATGGAATTGGTTCCTTTTGCAAATGACGTCTTTCTTGTATACATATTTACAAACAGTTGTGGCATTTATGTAGTTTTTTTTTTCTTTCTTTGGCAACCGAGTCTCCAATACGATGTTGTCGACTATACTGCCAGTGTCAAGTGGTATTTATATGGTTATGGCTGATTAAAACATGTACAAATTCCAAGTGTGTATACATCTCCACGATGTAAATAAATATATATATAATAAATATATATATATCTATATTCTTATGTATGACGTGCAACACTATATTAACAAGACTAATAAATATTTTATAATGTTATGTCCATTAATTTAGTGTTACAACGTCATAAAATTCATTTGAAGCTATATTTTACATGTGTTACGTATTTTATTCTACAACAGACGTTCAACATTAATAGTTATGGTTTAATTATTACGGAAATATTAATCTTCTGTTATGTATACAAAATAGATAGTTTATAAGCGTTTATGTACTCATAAATATATATATTTTGTAATCGCTCTTTATTTTAGTTTCGAACTAGCTCGTGAAAATTATGAAACCGGATTAAATGTTTAGATTTTCATGGAAAATAAAATGATATGTACCGTTAAAACGTTTTGTATATTTTTATATTGAGCGTATGAAATGTTTATTATGTTGTGAGAAGAGAGAATAAAGACAGAAAAGCTGAGGTCATACTTTTGGTTACATTCTAGTTACAAATAGAATTAAATCATCAATCTCATCTCATCTCATATTATTTTGTCATTAATAAGTTACCTTGTCCTAGAAAAAAATACACAACTAACTTTTTTCATATCAGTTTTCTATGAAACTGTCCAATGTATGTAGCTATGTGATTTTAGACAAAAGAAAATTGAAAGAAATACAAAGTGATACGCATTATAAGAATATAACGTAACATAGATCTTGTAATACGTACATATATAACAATATATAAAACGACAAGAGAGTCGTGTGAAAGGAATTTTGATACAAATATGGCTCTTGAAGAAAACATAAACTAAGAAATCAGATAAAGAAGTGGCTTATTGTTGAAAAAAAAAAACAGATTGCTATGTAGCTGAACTCAACAAAAAAAAAACATACATATACAATATTTAAAATTTACCTGGTACAATGACACCTCAGTAACCTTAGGAAGGCGGCTCTGAAGGTCCTGTTGAACACGGTGTAGATGATGGGGTTGATGGTGGAAGACACGTAGCCCAGCCACAGGCAGATGTCCACCACATGCTCTGTAGAAAAGATGTTACATTAATTCTATAGAATTTACATGAAATATATAAATAACCTGGCCAAAATGAGAGAATTTGCTAATAATAATTATTTTTTTTCCCTTTTTGGCAACCGAGTCTCCAAAACAAAGTTGTCGACTATACTGCCAGTGTCGGGCGGTGACGGCAGATTAATGAACCGTCGAACTTAACTTTGCGGTAGTTTTTAGTTGTTAGTAGCTGAAAGGACAATTCGCTATTTAACTGCATGGTTGTTCTAAACTCATCAGAATACAGAGTTCCCTCATATGTGACAGACAGTGTAGGTAACTACAGACCACAGTTTTGCTGTCGCACAAGTAACGAAAGACCAAAAATATAATCTAGTAAATTACTGATCAGATATTGTTGGCAAGCAAACAGCTTGATCATATTTTGGCAGAGACATTGTATGCTAAAAAATTGATACTTTGGCCTCCTAAATCTTGAGTTTGAATCTTTTTTCATTTTAAAGTGTCACATAATACTAAATTATAATGTATATACGTGTTTAAGAAGTGAGTTTTTTCGTCATTTAACTAAAAACTATTTGATTTTCTTAAATATTTGGGTGACACTAAAGACCACACAAGTCTTTTTTTTGAGGGGGAAAATCATCCAATTACTTCTCCCGCCCAGGTGAGGCGAGAGAGAGTGTCAGACTCTCACTGACTAAAACTATCCCGTTCCTACTCCTGCACTTTGAGCCGGAGGGAGCCCCGGCAACCCGTTCAGTCTTCCGCGGCTAACACAAGTCTAAACATAAACTGAATGCTGAATCGAGCATGACCTGCCTGCCTTATACATTATTTATTTAATATATATTATAACATAACATAACATCACGCCTTTTATCCCCGAAGGGGTAGGCAGTGGTGCACATTATGCCACTGTACAATGTAACACCCACTTTTCACTATTTTTTGTTATGAGTATTATGCTAGTTATGTAATAGGGGGTGAGCCTATTGCTACATACTGGGCAGTGGGCACATTTCCAGACTCTGAGCTACTACTGAGATTTTTAAAAACCCAATAATACTTTTCTCGACCCGGAATCGAACCTGAGACCCCTTGCCCGGCAGTCACACTTGCGACCAATCGGCCAATGAGGCAGTCTATACCTCTATATTATACGTTAATCAAATAGACATCAAAGAAATAATTAGTATCTACCTCACCCGAAAATGTATCGACACGGTTTATAATTATATTTATTACAGACAGCAATTCGTTCAATGTGGCTGTATCTCTTGGAACGGTTCACACTTCTTCTCATATCTATCATTACTTGTGTACCTCTTTGCAAATTGAAACTTTCACAATTATTAGCCAGATTTCGTTTAGTAGCGAAGGATTTAAACTGTTTTATAATTACTAGACTATACTAACGCCTCAGGAGGATGGGCTGTGTTTAAGTGAATAAACACATAATGGTAAACACATCTCTAGTATGCCTTTGGTAATTGAAATTTAACATGTCCAATGATTTCGGTTACATTTTGAACTGAACCATGGACTAGTATTTAGTTTTCTAAGTCCATGATCTGAACCAATATTAATTTACAAACTCTAATATAAAAATATCTCAACATTCATAATAAAATACTGTACTACACATTAGCAGCCACTACATTTCACTATTACAAACTGCAGAATCGCCACAGAGAGTCAATTCAAACGAGGTATGATTTCAAGCGCCCCCTATTCATGTTCGGACACGATTAACTGCCAGCTATAAATCAATTCTGACCTCGGCCATAACTTACCTGGGACTATACACTCTGGGCACGCAGCAAACAGTATATTGAGCAAGAAGAATGGCGCCCAACAGAGCACAAACGTGAAGAACACGAGGCCTAACACTTTGGTTGCTTTCTGTTCATTTGCGACTGCGTTTGCTGATAGGGATCTCCCTTTTTTGCGGTTTGCTAGGAATCTGGAACAAAAAAAAAGAAATATATATTTTTGTTTGCCCTTGAGGATTTTGAGGAAAGGTTTAAGTTAGCATAAGGAACCATAAGGCGAAAACATGTGTAAAAATGAATGCTCCCTAATGTGTTCCCAACTGACGTCGATGCGGACGAATTTTACGATGCTTTGTGTAAATAGCTATTTTTAGTTTTCTTCTATTTAATTTCTATCTTAAGTGGTATACATTTTGTAATAGTTAGTATTAATTTCATTTAAGTTTATACATTAATAAAATAGCATTTTATACTACATGAGTAAAAATATGAAAGTGGTATTTTCCAGACTGCCTCGTTGGCCGAGTGGTCGCAAGTGCGACTGCCCAGTACACTAGGTACCGCAGGCGCCGTATCCGTCCTCCGAATGCGGATGCGAGAGAGGCGGAGTTGTATGAGGGATACAGGGCGGCGAAAGCCGTCCTCAAGGCGGAAATCCTGCGGGCCAAGGAGGAGGCCCGCCGAGAGATGCTGGGGACTCTGGACAGAGATCCGTGGGGACGCCCGTACCGCATGGCACGCGACAAACTCCGCGCTTGGGCTCCCCCGCTCACCCAGAGTCTCCGGCCAGAGGTCTTAGAGAAGGTGATTGGTGCCCTGTTCCTCCGACTGTGGAGGGGCTTCACCCCTCCGTATATGACTCCGCCCCCTGCGGTCCGGTGCGCTCCGACGCGGGCTACAGCGACGACGACGACGACATCGTCCCAGAGGTGACCGAGGCAGAACTGAGAGCGGCGGTGCGCCGGATGGGCGCCAAGAACACCGCCCCAGGACCCGACGGCTTGCATGGCAAAGCATGGGTCCTGGCCTCAGAGGCTCTCGGGCCTCGATTAATCGGTCTCTACAGCGCATGCTTGGAGAGAGGCCAGTTCCCGCTTCTCTGGAAAGCGGGCAAACTGGTCCTCGTGCGGAAGACGGGGCGCCCTGCGGACTCTCCGTCCGCATACCGGCCCATAGTGCTGCTCGACGAGGTGGGGAAAGTCTTCGAAAGAATCATTTCGAACCGCCTCGTCGCGCACTTGACGGACATTGGGCCGGACCTATCGGACGGCCAGTTCGGCTTCCGCAGAGGGCGCTCCACGGTGGACGCCATCATGCGCGTTAGGGACCGGACGACGGGGACTGCAGTGTCCAGGGGTAAGGTCGTAGTGGCGGTGTCTCTGGACATCGCCAACGCCTTCAACTCCCTGCCCTGGAGCTGCATCTTGGAGGCACTCCGATATCATCGGGTGCCTACCTACCTCCGTCGTGTAATCGAGGCATATCTGACGGACAGGTCCGTCATCTACCCCGGTAACCGGGGCGAGTGGAATCGGCGAGAGATGTCACGCGGTGTTCCACAGGGTTCGGTTCTGGGGCCGCTCCTGTGGAACATCGGTTATGACTGGGTGCTGCGCACCGACCTCCCGAACGGCGTTAGCACAATATGCTACGCCGACGATACGCTGGTGCTAGCGCACGGGAGGTCGCACCAGGCGGCGGCCGATCTAATGGCGACAGCGGTTGCGACAGTCGGTGAGAGAATCCGGCAGTTGGGACTCGAGGTGGCGCTCCACAAGTCCGAGGCCATGTGTTTTCATGGCCGCGGGAACGCGCCACCTCCGGGTGGGTCCCAAATAACGGCGGGAGGAGTTACCATCGGCGTCGAGACGACGATGAAGTACCTAGGACTCGTCCTCGACAGTCGGTGGAACTTCATTGAGCACTTCCGACGTTTGGCTCCAAAGTTGGAGAGGACGGGGGCTGCGTTTAAACGCATCCTCCCCAACCTCGGGGGGCCAAACGCCTCCTGCCGGAGGTTATACGCCGGGGTCGTGCGGTCCATGGCCCTCTACGGCGCCCCTGTTTGGGCGCCAAACCTGTTGCGGCGTCCCGCTCGGACGCTGCTCATGGCACAGAGGGTCATGGCGATCCGAATGATCCGCGGATACCGCACGATCTCCGGGGAGTCGGCGAACCTCCTTGCCGGGTTACCGCCGTGGGATCTGGAGGCGAAGGTGCTCGCTCGCGTGCACAGCATGCGCGCGGAGGCACGTCGCCGGGGCGAGGCTCCGCTGCCGCGCCGAGTAGGTGCGTGGCGGGATGGGCTCCGGCGCGATCTCATGGCGGAATGGCAGCAACGACTGTCGCAACCGAGGGCTGGGCTCGCTGCCATCGCAGCGGTAAGTCCCCTCTTTGAGGAGTGGCTTGAGAGACGCTACGGCGTCCTCACCTACCGCCTGACGCAGGTCCTCACCGGACATGGGAGTTTCGGGAGGTACCTGTGTCTGATGGGGCGGGAGGAAACGCCCGGGTGTCATCACTGCGAGGACCGCCCTGAGAACACGGTGGAACACACGGTGGGAGAATGCCCTGCGTGGGCTGAGCACCGCCGTGTCCTCAGGGAAGTGATCGGCGATGGCGACCTCTCGCGTCCGGGCCTAGTGCAGGCCATGATGCGGAGCGAGGGGGATTGGGATGCCGTCTCCTCCTTTTGCGAAGCAGTCATGCTAGCTAAGGAGGAGGCGGGACGCGTGAGGCAGCGAAGCGCTGCCTCCTCGCAACCCAGCCATCGCGAAGGACACACCGGGCGTCGGGGATCGCGGGACGATCTCCGGCCACCGTAAGCGCGGGCCTGCGGACGGCGAGCATGGGTGGCTCCCCGTCCGACCAGAAACAGACCCGAGCGTACGGCGCGTCGCGTTCCGCGCGCGCCTCAAAGAGCCATCAGACCACCACAGATGGGGCCCAATAGGGCCGATGCCGATTCGGAGTCGCGGAGAACCTAACGGGTAACCGGGGCTCCGGCTCGACGTGCAGGAGAAGGAACGGGGTGGTTTTTAGTCAGTAAGAGTCTGACACTCCCTCCCGCCTCACCCAGGCGGGAGAAGTCATTCGATGACTTTCCCCCCTTAAAAAAAAAAAAAAAAAAAGTGCGACTGCCGGGCAAGGGGTCTCGGGTTCGATTCCCGGGTCGGGCAAAGTATTACTGGGTTTTTAAAACATTCTCAGTAGTAGCACGGAGTCTGGAAATGTGCCCGGTATATGGCAATAGGCTCACCCCCTATTACATGGGACTCGTAACATAAATAGTGAAAAGTGGGTGTTACATTGTACAGTGGCATTAAGTGCCGTAATGTGCACCTCTGCCTACCCCTTCGGGGATAAAAAGGCGTGATGTTATGTTATGTTATGTTATGTATTTTCCAGATTAGTCAAAAGTGTTACTATTATAGAGGTAGAGGTACTTTGTTATACTTGTAAGGGTATCAAACGCAACTGTTGTTTCGTCGCAACGTTTAATAGCCAATATAAATATTCTGAAGTAACTTTACTAATCTTAATATCAAAGAAACTGTCCTTGTATCCTAATAAGATTTTTAACGTTCACAATTTTTTTATAAGCAAATTATCTTCTAAAATTACGTACAAAAATATTTGGCAAATAAGCAACAAGGGTGCTCCGGGCCGATACAAATGAGGTCTTAAGAACCTTCTTAAGAAGGCGCAAATCTTTCAAATCTTTTTTGTCCCTTTGATTGATGAGCCCTATTAGCGTTTGATATTTTAAGCCCGACAGATCGGTTTGATTGGCACATTCTATTGGACCATTCCATTCAATGGACTTTCCAGATTAAACTATCAAACATCGGTGACCACAGCCTATTGTTCTTTAATTGTGTCTATGATGACGATACTCAAAGAGTTAAACTGTCAAACACCGCGAGGACACCGGTGACCACAACCTATTGTTCTTTAATTGTGTCTATAATGACGATACTCAAAGAGTTAAGGAATATCGTTTTTACGGCCATTTTATTTTTAAATGTCATTTATATTTTGTTTTTAACGACCGCGTCATATTTTTGTCAATGACAGTCGGGATTTACAGGCTTATCTTATTAATAGCCAGGTTTAAAATTTATCAGAGAACGTATATGGACGTTTTTATTTTATTGTTGATGGCTGTAAAGCCAAGCGGTTTAAAGTCTTTGACAATCGTACTTATTGTTAACATATGAAGCGGTATGTAGAGGTATTACAATTTACATAACATTTGGATCTGTGTTGGCCTGAAGCGAAATATTTATTAAAATTTTATTAAGTTTGACAGTTCCATTTCTCGTACATTTCACCGTATCGTGAATTAAACAAATTTTATTGTATTGTACTTGTTACAAACGTAAATTTGTGCCACTGCTTTAGTTAAGTTTTTTTTTATTATCTATTTTATTTTAGGGGATTTTAATCAATACGGTTACGTCAACCCCACCGTAGCCCAAACTCATCTATCTAGAACATTTTAAATTAACTAAAAATTAATTAGAAGTATCAAATACCAGCCGGTCATCACTGTTGCAACATCCTTACAATAGATCGTGCTGCATTGCTTAAAGGTTCTGACAAAATACTATAAACGGTCCTAAATCATAGTTTTTTATATTAAAATGTTGCATCAATGAGTCCCTCGCCACCTTAAATTTAATACACTTCACCAGCATATGATAAACATCATCTAAATGTTTTAATTATATAATATAATATTAATTATATAATATGAGCAAATAGCTTCACTTTCAATTATTTTTATTGACGTTCATAAGTGCCTTTCTAGTCTAATTGAAATAAATGATTTTAACTTTGACTTTGACTTTGAAATAGCCGTAAAAAATAAACAGTTTATAGCTGAATTGACAAATATTTTTTTAAAGTTGTGTTAAAATGTTGCTGCTAAGTTAAGAAGATCAAAACAACAGTTGTTAGTATCTCAAGGCTATTTTACTCAAAATAATGCAAAAACAGACGATTTTATTCAGTTGCAGATTCATAAATATGCATTTATGATACTTCCCGAGCGTGAATATTCGTAGCTTTTAACATTGTAGCTGAATTTCAGTTTAAAATAGGTTAACTTATCTCTTTGTGAACGTTTGAGGTTATTAAGGTATACTTTTGAACTGAGCGCTTTGGAAAATGCGGTCAGTGAAACATAAGTACCACAATAATATTGCGATAGGATTTTGTAATCTAAAGACATTTATGTCATACGAGAACTAGGAAGACTGTTTTAAACATCTGGTATTGAAGTCATCTGATGAACTGTTTTGACTGCAACTACCAAACCGGATTAAATCATTCTTGTGTATCTGTGGTATAGTCTATGGTAATAATATAGTCTATGGTGATAGGTAACTTTGAATGCATTATGTTAGCACGATGATACATGTGGATTCTGTTAACGCAAACACCATTTTCAGATAAATAACAAACTAATTTAGCGGAAATGAATATAGGTATCGATGTCATCAGTATAGTTTTTCTAGAGGTATACTGATTATTTATAATATGTGTTTACATTACAAACATATTTAAGGAATAATCCCTCTAAAGCATATTATTAAGCTACCAAAACAGCTATACTAAAAATTAATGGCAAATAAACGGGAACGCGTTTCATTATATGTCAGCTCAAAGCGCACCTAATTTCAGTTTTAATGTTAAATCCGCGCTGTACAATAATCCTACATACACTAGCCAAAAACTGGGGAATATTTAGCAAAATTTTAACCAACGCAAGCGCTAACTTTTACCAAAGTAATTAGTAAAACTCGTCACGTTTGTAAGACTGACAACTTTTTTTATCTTTGAAAACAATTATTAGCTAAAATTTGAGATGAGACGTGGAGACGTGCCTTTGT